>JAGFBZ010002528.1:0-355881 GCA_018398805.1 Hirundichthys speculiger | reverse complement strand
TTTCCTTGGTTCTGGCTACAAATGTGTTCACTGTTAATTTGTTAATTTAGTTTGTTTTTCACTCCAACAAGGGTAAAGGAATATCTGTAAAATTGTAGAGATAAGGAATGGAGTTAAATGGGAGGAGAAAATGTTAAATGTGATTTTTTTTTGGCAAGTTTTGTTCCAATTTTCTAATGGAGTTTGTGATTTTTTCTGTCTCGGTTGAAAACTGTGCAAAGAAACGTACGAATGGATCATTGATATGTAGATTCAAATAAAAAAAAAAGAAAATCACTGCAGGTAGATGTGAAATCGATCAGGCTCAGCAGCGTCGGTGGGTTCTGGACGGTCGTTACGGTGTTTTTTTTCTCTCTGTGTCGCAGCAAACCGCAGCAGTACAAGATGGCCAAGTACTGCGAGGAGATATTCGGCGAGCTCCTCCTCAAACAGGCTCTGGAGAGCCACCAGGTGAGACCTCTCCGTCCGTCTCTGCCTCTCAAAGTTCAGCACGTGTTGAAAACAGTTGTTCTCGCTAACCTCTCGTCAGATTGAACCTGGGCGCCCATTACCTTCTCCCAACGAGCTGAAGAGAAAAATCCTCATCAAAAACAAGCGTTTGAAACCGGAGGTGGAGCAGAGTAAGCTACGGATCTGATTCAGCTCCTCCACACGTGTTGAGTCAAACTAGCTAAACGCTTTCATGTATATATATATTTTTTATTTTGCTACACAGAGCAGCTCGAGGCCTTTAAGAAGCACATGGAAGCGGGCGAGACCAACACGCCCGCCATCATCATGGGGGAGGAGAACGAAGACGACGCAGAGAACGGTCAGTCGCCTGAATCGGCTCAGGGGGTCGTCGAGCTCACGGTGATGGAGGACGATCGTTTAACCGTTTCCCTCTGTGTCTCCGAGAGCAGGAGAAAAAGAGCCTGAAGACAAGGAGACGAACTCGGAGGCTCCCAGCAGCCCGTCGGAGGCGACCAACGAGAAAGAGGCCAACAGCGTTTCCCAGAGCAACGCCGTCAGCTCGACGAAGGACGAGGAGCGGAGCAACAGCATCAAGAAGGTGAGCTTTGACCCCAGAGACTTTGAAAGGTCAACTGGGAAGGATGTTTTCTCAGGTGTGGAAATGAACACCGTGAGACGGTGTAGACCAGGGGGTCAGACTCATTTCCACTGAGGGCCACATCAGCATCATGGTGGCCCTCGAAGGGCCAGATCGACAGCACGAGTGTAACAAAATGCAATGAAAATCAAAATAGATTAAACTACACCTTATTATATTGTTAAATAACGGTTTCTGTATTTATTATGTATTCAAGTTTCAAATATTTAAGTCATTATTGTGGCGTTATTGTATGGTCAATTATAGCTTGGGTTTATTGCTATGGGAGTTCTTGTGTAAAGTTACCAGATGGGGGCGCTGTGGGGCGAAGAGGGATTGTATGGAGTTTTTGGCTGCAGAGCAGGAGAATAAAGAAAAAGAAGATGGAGATTATTATTCTCACACTACTGTTTTAAGAACACAACAATTATTATATTAAACTCAGGGTTTGTGGTAAACATCACAGAGTATCCATTACCTTGGTTTCAGAAGCGGAAGGTTCTTTATTTTTTCTTGCAGGCTAAATTTAGCATACTTAGCTCCGTGTTTACTGTCAAAATACCTACGTAGATTAAACTCTTTCACGACTGACACCCGCCTCATAACACAAAAGACATACTGTTATTTCACCTGGAGATATACAAACTTGTAATTGTTTTCCCCTCGTTCATGAAACTGCCTTCCTTGTACGCATCAGTTTTTCTTTTCTTGGACATGTTGGGGTTAGTTTGTAGAGGTTTTTCTAAAGTTTATTAGTCCTGAAAAATCATCTTGCTCATAGCTACCATTATCATTGTGGTCTAACGATGAAATGCATGATGGGACATGTAGTTTATCGTCAATATGCTCTTTAAAGCGGCGTAAGCTTATTTTAAGTCTAAAAATATTGGTTTAAAATTTAAGCCAATAATGCCCAAGCTCTCGAGGGCCACATGAAATGACGTGACGGCCCACATTTGGCCCGCTGGCCTTGTGTTTGACACATGTGGTGTAGGATACTCAAAAGACATGTCCATTCACACACGTCGTCTGTTTCCAGACGCCTGACGACGAAGTGACTGAGATCTCCGAAGCAACAGACGCCACGGATATCTCCGAGGCTTCTGACCAAGACAACAACAAGAAGGCGAGTACATCCCGGCTCTTCCCGTTAAGGCCGAACCCCCCCCGTGTTTCTGACGCTAACTCTGCGTTCCTGTCCCGTGCAGAGCGTGGACGTGGCAGAGGACTCCGAGGAGGCCCTCATCGCTCAGTACACCTACGTGGGAGCCACCACCAACATCCACCCGTATCTCTCCGCCATGGTCAACTATGCACAGCCCGTCAAGTTCCAGAGCTTTGACGTGGCAGAGGGTGAGCTTCGGGTCCTTTTCCCCATTTAGAGAGATCATGATATCTGCTGTCTGTGAATGGAAACTTCACCCGCTTCTTTCTGTCTTTCAGAAAGGAACATCCACTTCAACATGTCGTCTTTTAACGAGTCGGTGGGCCTGGGTTACCTGAAGACCAACGCCATCGAGTTCGTCAAGTATCCTCCGAGCTGCTGTGAACTGATCTTTGTCGTGCAGAACAAGGTGCAAAAACCACACTTAGGATGTTTTCTCACGGTCGACGCTAGGGGTGCACGATAACTATCGACCCAATAACATGAAGTTATGACGTCATCCAGATAAGTCCGATATCATGACGAATAGCCTCGATAACATATATATTTGTCAACACGGCAGTGTCTCGCTCCCTCTGAGTCTTGAATGACCAGCAGTGAATGTTATGTTCAAGTGACGTCGGCATAATCAGAAAAACGATTTGTCAATAAGGAAAATCAAGAATACCCCCTCATGCCAGAAAACAACTCATTAACTTTGTCATAATTTTGGTAGTTGCTGACTTTAATTGATATTTGCAGTATTTACAGTAAAAGAAAAAATAGATAAGGCCGAAAGAACGACGAGGAAATGAGAGAACGGAGGAATTTACGTTACACCTTGAATGCAGCGTTGCGGCACAGTGCCCTGATAAAAAAAAAAAACATGGCAGCGATCGTATGGAACTTCGTTAAAGTTTCAGAAGAAGATAGTTGGCTCGTTAGTGGTCACAAATGCTCCAAGTGAAGGAGGGAAAAATAGCACAAGCTTTAATACGTCAAACCTGATCAGCCACCTGAAACATAACCATCGCTTCCATGGAGTTTTGAAATCGCGCTAACGTGAGCTAACATGAGCTAACGTGAGCGAGACAGCAGCAAGTCTCTCCTCCATTCCCCTCTCCTCTCTGCTCCTTGCCATCATCTCTCTCATCTAAAACTTCCATTAGATTAAAAAATAAAAAACAAAAAACTACTGAACCTCATTTACTTTAATTAAAGTCATTCATTTGAATAAAACCACAAGCCAAAATCCTTTAAACGTAATTTTTCTGTTACTATGGAGTGCACTTTTTCAGTTTATTTACACAGACAAGTCTAACTTGTGTCAGTACATTATGACCTGTACATCATTTTTTATTGTCATTGAGGAATTAATGTTTTCAGTTAGTAATTCTGATGCATGTATTTCCATCAGTTCAAGGAGCCTTTATTTTTTATATCAGTCAGTAATGAACCTTATTTAAGTTGATGTGAGATATCAAATAGGTGTGTGTTATCGGTATCGGCCTTTAGGAGCTGGAAAAAACCCCGTTATCGTGCATCCCTAGTCGGCGCCGCTGCAGCCTCAGCGCTCTGCGCAGACACACCTCGTCGCGCATCCGAGTGAAGCTGCGCAGCATTCGAGTTGCGACTTAATGAAATTTGGGTCGCCTGAATCAGAGGCTCGGCGTGCGTCAGAGCTGATGTTTTTCAGCGTTATTTTGCTTCTCCTGTCGGAGAAGAACTCAAAGTCTCTCGAGCCTAATGTGCATTTGGACTCTGTAATCTGGCCTGATACTTGCGCGCACATTTCCTCTCCCTCGCCCGCCGCTGGGACTGCTTGACCCAAGCTGTTCACGCTAAAAATAGCCGCAACAGCCTGTTGGATACAGGCGTGCGCTCAAACAGTCGAAATCATGCACACGCAAGTGCCGGAACACATGTGTTCTGCCTGTCTCTCTCCTTTTTTTTAAAATAAATTTTCCTGAGCATCAGTGCAGCTACAACAAGCGTCAGATGAGCCGTATCTACCCCAAAGGAGGCCGGGTGGACTCCAGTAATTACATGCCTCAGATCTTCTGGAACGCAGGCTGCCAGATGGTCTCGCTCAACTTCCAGACCCCAGGTAACCCAGCATGCAACACGGGGCTCCTGACCTCACGCTCATCCGTGCAGCTACTGCACATACGCCGCCGTACACGTTACGAACATATGAGCATACGAGCATACGTTACGAGCTCTTACCTGTGACCTGTCGCCCTGCATCCAGCTGGAAGGAGCTCCTGCTTGTTGCTGCACGAGTTAACGGATGACGCAATGTCCAGTAGCCAAACCGATCCAAACAGACGTGTGCCAAGATAGAAATAACAAATATTTTGACCTGATTACTTTTTAAAAAAAGTCTCCACTTGCTTGGGTGAAGTCTGAAAACCCAGATTTAAAACAACATTACACATATTTTATGAAACTGCATCCTGAAACACAAACGTGCTGCAGAAACATGTCACAAGTAGGGCTGGGCAACAATTAAAATTTTTAATAACGATTAATCGCATTATTTCCCTGATTAATCACGATTAATCGCATTGTATACGCAAAATCAAATAATGAATTCAAAAGTTGTGTAAAATGCACTTTTATTTAAATGTTCTGCTGCCATATGAACTAAAGTGTCATAACATTTGTTGTTTTAACATCAGAACTTGTCAGTAACACATATTTAGTGCAAATCTCATCTTAAAAAAATGTAAAATAAAATAAAGCTTATTGCCTACTGCCAGGGCATTAATGTCATCCTGTTTTTATAAAAAATAAAAAAAAAAAGTCTACAAACAAAATCCAACAAAATGATTGTGTCTCAGCACAATCAGAACATTAAAACAGGTAATTTCTGAGGTAACAGATAAAAATAACCTTGTTTCTGTTGAATCCTCCGTCTGGGAGAACTTTAAAATGAAAATGTCTATGTTAAAGTTCAGTAACTTTACTAATCCATGTTTCATCTATTCTTTCCATTTTCAATTGTCAATCAAAAAAAAATAAATAAATAAAAAGTGACATTTTATTACATTTTTCATTTTTTAATCTAGCACAAAAAAACATGCCTGTTTTTTTATATTTCAATTTTAGATTTGGATCAAAAATGCAAGATGAAAAAACGGGCCACAGAACTGAATTTGTTTTATAACGCGAAAGTTTTGTTGTTGTCCAGAATTTTTTTTCAGACAGAATTGTTTATATTGCTACCTGAGTTGCTACCCGAACTGTAACGTTCACGGATTTTTACCGTTCTCCATGTCTGTTTTAGCTTTTCCTTATGTTTACCTGGCAATTTTCTTCCGGTTCCACAGCAGCCAGTAACAGACTTTTCAAAACAAAAGCATGTGAGCAACATCCGTCAATGCGGGATAAAATAAATGTTTGCGTTAATAAATTAATAAGTTAACGCGATAATAACGCGTTAACTTGCCCAGCTCTAGTCACGAGACAAAGTTCCAACTCTTCTAGTTGAGCTTTTTTTGTGTCTTGGGCACAAGACTTGATAGAATTTGCAGAAACGTCCCTGCCAACGTGTCCACATGGGCCCCGTCTGGATGGAAAGAGGGTTTGATCTAGAAATGTGGAAGTGGCGTGGCTCCGTATGGGAAGACTGTGTGGGCCAGATATGAGGGACACGAGTGGACTGAAAGGGCAAAGAAAGGGGGGGATGTGTGGGTGGTACTGGACCAAACAGCCAGAATGAACACTGCTGGTCAAAAGTTTTAGAAACCACATCTGCAAAAGCACATCTGACGAGGGTAAAAGTCTTTCCTCTTGTTTTGACCCCTTTTTTTTTTCTGGAAGCGCAAAGGAACAAACAAGAGTTCGTTTTTAGGACAAACTGAGAAATGGTTTGTTGTAAATGAGAAACGTCAGTTGACTTCTCTTATCGATCAGTAATGATGACGGACAGGAGACATTTTCAATTATCATTAATATTCTTGAAAAAAATAAAAACAGCTTTAAATTAATCAAATTACTGGCGAGTTTAATCACTTTGATTTTTTTCAGTTAATCATTTTCTCTGCAGTTTTTTTAATTAATCAATTTTCATAATTTGTATTTTTACTATTAATTTAATATCTCAGCGTAGCGGTGCAGAGGTGTCGCTTATTGTCAAAAAGCGTGTCAGAGAAAAAAAAAAACTAGGACTGGGCAAGTTAACGCATTAATTTATTAATGCCGACATTTATTTTATCGCGCGTTAACGCATGTTGGTCACATGCTTTTGTTTTGAAAAGTCTGTTACTGGCTGCTGCAGAACCGGAAAATAATTGTCAGGCAAAACTAAAACAGACATGGAGAACGGTAAAAATCAGTTTGAGTAGCAACTCAGGAAGTAATATTAACAATTCTGTCTGAAATAAACTTTCAAACCCCTTTGTTCAAGACAAAACTTTGGCGTCATTCCTCCATTTATCCATCAGATCTGCTCCATGTGTTCACTGTCCTGCTGTTCTCTAGCTGGTTACTGCAGTGCGGCGGCTCCATCTAGTGGCACAGATGTGTAATGACAACTGAAAGTCCAGTCCTTGATTATAAAACAAAGCCATTTCTGGGTCACGTAAACCAGACAATAAAATATTAAAAACAAATTCAGTCCCGTGGCCTGTTTGCTAAAATTGAAATATAAAAATACAGGCTTTTTTTTCAGGGTGGGGGGTTGTGTTAGATTAAAAGTCATTTTTTAATTTTTTTTTATTTTTGATTGACAATTTAAAATGGAAAAAAACAAATGATACAGAGATAATTACAGATTGGTAAAGTTACAGAACTTCAACATGGACATTTTCATTTTAAAGTTCTCCCAGACGGAGGATTCAACAGAAACAAGGTTATTTGTAACAACTGACAAGTTGAACTCCCCGTTAAAAGTTTCTGCTGTTACCTCAGAAATTGACCTGTTTAAATGTTCTGATTGTGCTGAGCCTCTCAGATTGTTAGGATTTTGTTTGGTAGACTTTTTTTATTTTTATTTAAAAAAAAAACAGGATGACATTAATGCCCTGGCAGTGGCAATAAGCTTTATTTTTATTTACATTTTTTTAGATGAGATTTACACTAAAATATGTGTTACTGACAAGTGCTGATGTTTAAAAGTGTTTGAACAACAAATGTTATGGACACTTTAGTTCATATGGCAACAGGAACATTTAAATAAAAGTGACCATTTCACACTACTTTTGAATTCATTATTTCATTTTGCGTATACAATGAGATTAATCGTGATTAAAAATTTTAATCGTTGCCCAGCCCTAATTAAAAACATTTAGTTTTTGACTGCCGTTGCTACTTTGTTTAGCTCATGATCACGTGTACCGTTGAGACGGTCACGTGCTCGAACCGTCTCCATCAGTCTGACCGACGCCTGTCGAGGAACAGCTGCCGTGTCCAGAGGCGCCGGGTCCGGAACCACGTGGCCCCCCCTGTGTGTGTGTGTGTGTGTGTGTGGGGGGGGGGGGGGGGGGGGCATCTGCAGGCCTGGGGCGTTTTAGCTTCCACAACACCCATCATGCTCAGCTTCTGTTGTGTAACATGTGGAGGTAGAGTCATCTGTGTCTCCCTCTCCTCTCAGATCTGGCCATGCAGCTGAACCAGGGGAAGTTCGAGTACAACGGCTCGTGCGGGTGAGAACAGCTCCTCATTGTTCGTTTACCAGCGCCCCCCCCCCCCACCTCCCCCCCCGCGGCTCATCAATTACAGCCTGTCACATCTCATTTGTTAGCTACCAGCAGCAACTATCTGCGCCCAGAGCCAGTAAAGAAAGCTCCTCTCCACCCGTCTGTCTCCATCCATCTCCTCCTCCTCCTCCTCCTCCTCCCCCCCCGTCGTTGTCCACACATCCCTGTTTCTAATGAAGCTCCAGCGTCCCCCGAGGGCAGCCATTTCTCTGCTAATGCTGGAAATCTCATTTACCGGGATTTTACAGACCGCCGTCATTATTAATGTCTCTGCTGATTAGTGCACATGCACATGCACATGCACATGCGCCCCTCCTGCAGCGGAGCTCATCTTTGACAGATCGATAGGAGGATTAGCAGATGTATTTGCAGAAACGCTGAGGTTTATGCTTCCTGGGTTGGTTTTGTTAAGGTCTGTTGTGTGTGTGTGTGCGTGCACGTGTGTGCATGTGTGTGTGTGTCAGGTACCTGCTGAAGCCCGACTTCATGCGGCGGTCAGACAGGATGTTCGACCCGTTCTCAGAGACACCGGTGGATGGCGTCATCGCGGCGACCTGCAGCGTGCAGGTTAGCTAACGCCGTTGAATCCAGCAAATACACGCAGCATCCTGGTACCGGACCGATCCGTCAGGATGGGTTTCTCTGACATTCTGGGTGCATGGTCCTCTCCGTGGTTTTCAGGTGTTCTCAGGACAGTTTCTGTCGGACAAGAAGATCGGGACGTACGTGGAGGTGGACATGTACGGGCTGCCGACCGACACCATCAGGAAAGAGTTCCGCACGCGCATGGTGATGAACAACGGGCTGAACCCGGCCTACAACGAGGAGCCCTTCGTTTTCAGAAAGGTAACGACATGTCTGCATTAGGGATGGGAACTGATAAGATTTTCCAATTCCGATTCCATTATCGATACCGTTTAACAATTCGATTCTTTATCGATTCTAATTTGGGGAAAAAGGAGAACAAACAGTTTTATTAGCATAATTTTTTTTTACTTAGAAGTCACGACCTTACAAACTCAACAGTGAGGTCAAAAGAGGCCCAAAGCCTGGATAACGTGTTAACTGTTGTAATATGTAACTGTGCAAATACACAAGAATGTGTAACATTTTAATAACAGATTTTTCCTAATAAAAATGAAAAAATCTCCCTTTTAAAAGGATATATAAGCTCACTAAGCACTCAAAAATAATAATAAAGAAAGATAAATACTATCAAATACAACGGAGCAGTTCATAGTGCAAATCTGCAAATACTATGAAGAATTAACAATTTTTTTGCAGTAAAATAATCATGTCTTCCAGCCTCTGAACCAGCCAGACTCTCTCTCTCGTCACGGTCATCTTCTAAATGTAATGCAGAAGGCATTCATTTATTAGCATAGCGTTAATGTTATAGCGTGTTTTACAAAGAAGCACATAGGCAGCGGGATAGCTACTAACCAGAGTTACCAGAGGTGATCTTAGCTTGGCTACTGCTGCTGGGTTGAGATCCATCAGTCCGAAGCGTCAAAAACATGACACTCGTTATCGCATGTTGTGTGTTCAAATGTTTCTGCATGTTAGCCGTGTTCCCTCCCGACGCTGTTATCTCCACTTTACAATAACTGCTAGTTGCCTTGTTGCCATCTTTCTTTGGTGAAGTGAAGCCAAACTTTGGAGCGTTTGAACTTGGTGGGCGCCATTGTTGTTTACAACTCCAATGCTAACGTGCTAAAAAAACCGACGTAACTTAATCACGTAAGTGCTTCCTGGAATTGACTGTCCGTAACTTGCGTAAATTACGTGAGATTCGTGCTGGTTGGAATCGATAAGAGAATCGCTGGATAAACTGCCAAACAATTCCATGGAATTTAAACACACGGAACCGGTTCTCTACAGGAACCAGTTCTTGATTCCCAACCCTAGTCTGCATGTGTCGGGCCTGGAGGAGGGTTGGGGGAAACTTTATTCCGTCTTCTTCCAGAAACAGAGGATGGAGGAAAGATTAAGCAAACGCTTGTAATTAAGTAAACAAATGAAGAGGTGAAATGTCAAATATAAATGTTTGGGGGAATCAAACAGAACCAGCAGGAGTGATTTAGACGATGAGGATGAGAACAGCTGTCTGGAGGAGTTTGTGTTTTGTGCACAGAAAGAGAGAGAGGAGTGAAGGACAAAAAAAAGAGAGAATCAGGATCAAAGCGTGAAACAAACAATTAGAGATGAAGAAGTAAAATGGAGAGAATAAAAGAGAGGGGAAGCCAGAGAGAAACATGTGCATTATAGTGCTGCTCTCAGCAGAATAAAAAGTCCCTCAGCCATGACTGTGGCTCCAGCTTCCTAACGTGCACCATCCATCACCGCCTGCCGCAGTGCTGCTCCACGCTCGCACACAAACGTGCACGGAGCCATCGGGGGGGGGGGGGGGGGGCGTCATAACCGGAGCTGCCGGCGAGACTCCACACTCAGGCGCCGGTGTTCACGGCTGTCAGGACGACTCTGAGCGAACGACACACCTCAGCAGCAGAGCGGCGAAGGCGTGAGCGTCCACAGGGACGGAGCGTCTACAGGGACGGAGCGTCCACACG
Source organism: Hirundichthys speculiger (assembly GCA_018398805.1). Classification (NCBI taxonomy): domain Eukaryota; kingdom Metazoa; phylum Chordata; class Actinopteri; order Beloniformes; family Exocoetidae; genus Hirundichthys; species Hirundichthys speculiger. Next base: position 345,375 of record JAGFBZ010002528.1, on the reverse strand, counting down.
GACGGGCGTCCACACGGACGGAGCGTCCACAGAGACAGAGCGTCCACAGGGACGGAGCGTCCACACGGACGGAGCGTCCACACGGACGGAGCGTCCACAGGGACGGAGCGTCCACAGGGACGGAGCGTCCACAGGGACGGAGCGTCCAGCCATTCATCTTCAGGGAGGGTCCTTCAGCCTTATCTCCTGCGCTCCCCTTCATCTTTGTATTAATCATCCTCCTCTCTGTTTACTATCTCCACACCAGGGCCGTTAACCCTCTCCCTTCTTCCCTTCTTCCCTTCTCTCTCTCTCTCCTTTTCTTTGGTGCACTCATAAGATCATCTGCTAGGGATGTAAGGATATGAAAAATTTGATATCTCTATTATCGTGACCATATTATCACGGTTTACGATATTATCGCGATATTCTTAATTGCTGTACAAATGTCTAAAAAAAACACATACATTTTAATAATTTCACAAAATCTTGTAATTTTCTTGTCATACTAAAACATCAGATGCCAAAATCTTATCAAAATGAAACTTTCACATTAAAAGAACAAACAACTGGCACAGAAAGAGGTTTTATTTTAAATGAACAAAATATAAAACAGGAACAAAGCTGGTGCAATTTTAAATAAACACTTTAACAACCATAGTGGGTCAAAATATGCAAACAATTATCAGGAACAAAAATTATAGTGCAAGTTCAAATAATATAAACTTTTGACTTTAAGCTGAACCTTAAATAAGTATAAATGTGCAAATAAAGAAACAGTTGTTTAGGAGCCAAATATGTTGTTATGAATTGTAGTTCGCTCTGTGTGTCTGTGGGTGTCGCTGTGTTGTTACCTGAGGGTCAGGTATAAAGGTAGCTGCCTGTTATTGGTTAGGTGTTTGACCGCTGTGGCGCTAACTGCCGCCGTTATGGTTGTCGGATCAGTTAATGGAATAAATTAATATTTTAACTGCATCAGAAAAACGTCGTTCCGGTCATTTTTCAATGCAATTTTTCAATGTCCTGCGTGCTATCAACACTTTTCGCCATGCTTACGTTACGATGCCGATGTTACAAGCTACATATTCACGCGAGACACAGTCGCGAGTCGCTTGCAGACTTGAATGAGGCTGATATTACATATCTCGGTAATTGACCACGATAATGAGATGATGTCAAACATAAACGGTAATCGTTATCGCGCAAAATTTTACTGCGTTTTACCGTAATACCGGTAACCGTTCCATCCCTATACAAGTTGTACGTAAGACTGTTGTTCTGCAGTCATGCAGCTTTCCAGTCTCACGATTCATGTCCCATGATGCTGCAGCTGAAAAAGTTAATTTTTTTTAGCATTATTTGAAGTTTTTTAATCCCTTGTTCTTCTCTTTTTTTGCTAAATTCTGGTTGCTTCTCTCTCTCTCTTTCTTTTCTCTTGATACTTTCCCTCCCAGGTGATCCTACCAGACCTGGCAGTGCTGCGTATCGCCGTGTACGACGACAACAACAAGCTAATCGGCCAGCGCATCCTGCCTCTGGACGGCCTGCAGGCCGGCTACCGCCACATCTCCCTGAGGAACGAGGGAAACAAGCCGCTGTCGCTGCCCACCATCTTCTGCCAAATCATCCTCAAGACCTACGTGCCCGATGGCTTCGGAGGTGAGACCCGGCGGGCGGGGGGGGGGGGGGGGGGGCGTGAAGATGCCTTTAATGGCAGCTGCATCTTATATTGATGTGAGACTTCATTTCAGTTGTTCATCGCTGTAATAAAGTGGCTTCTGCTGCTGGAGGGGGGGGGGGGGGGGGGGGGGGGGGGGGAGTCTGTCCTTATCCTCTGCCTTGGGTGGGTTACTTTTAAAATTCACAGTAATGATTCGGCACAAATGGTGATGATAGCGGCTTAATGCAGGCACAAGCAAATGAGCGAGACAGTTGGAGCTGCCATTAAACGAACCCGCCGGGCTTCTACTGAGACGACATCACCGCCACCGCCGGCCCCCTCCTCCTCTCCTCTAAAACAGTTATTCAAAGTGAACGTCGTTACCTTTTCCATCAGCCTTCTGTCGTAGAGCTTCACTTTGTTACATAACCTCCAAACGTCCCACGCCGCTCCGCCTGCTAACTCATATCGTCTCGTTCCAGCCATCGTGGACGCTCTGTCGGACCCAAAGAAGTTTCTGACCATCGCGGAGAAGAGAGCCGACCAGATGAAGGCCCTGGGCATCGACACGGTAGGCAGCGTCGAAACGCAGCGCCGAAATACGGCGTCCCCGGCTGAACGATTTTTCTCCCGCCGCAGAACGACATCGCAGACGTCCCCAGCGGAAGCTCGAAGAACGACAAGAAGGGAAAAGGCAAAGGTGACACGGTGAAGGCCAGCGTGACGCCGCAGGCTAGCTCCGACATGGCGCAGACGTCCAACTCCGTCAGAACAACACGAACGAGAGCAAGAAAGGTGAATGCTGGGAAACGTATGACACATACATGCTGTCTTTTCAACTTTTTAACCGAGTTGTTTTTATTTTCCTTCCTGAAGATGCAGCACTTGTGCCTAACGTGAGCATTGATGACTTAAAGCAAATGAAGGTTAGTAGAAACCTGTTGGTTTTAAAAACGCTCTAACTGTTTGAGCCAGAGACAGGAAGTGATGCGTCCATCCGTCCTCCCAACCTGCCTGATTATGCTCGTCTCCCTCCGCAGACCTACCTGAAGCTGATGAAGAAGCAACAGAAGGAGCTCAACGCTTTAAAGAAGAAGCACTCGAAGGTTAGCGCTCGTTCAAGTGTCGGCCCGTCTGCCGGCGATGCAAAAAGCCCGCCGGAGTCATTGATGCTCTCAGAACGGCGGCGGCGGCGGGTGGGGGGGGTGAACCTTTCATCTTCTACTGACCGCTGCTTCACCATTGTATACATCTGCAAACGCACAACACAGGAAGACGAGAGTTGTCTGTGAGAAATTAGACTTGCTAAAGTTGTCCTTTGACCGGCGCTCTTTCGTACCGCCTCATTAATTACCACGGCAGCACACGTGTGTGTCGGCGCCGTCCAGACACATCTGTCGGCTGAATAAATACGTCTGTTGCCTCCTTACAGGGTGTGAACGGCGGCAAAGACTGAATGCATTTGAATTAATGACCTCGGTTGTGAATCACTGCTGTTTTTTTAATTTTTTTATTGAGCTTTGATGCAACACAGAACTGCAGGAAAAAAATACTGAAGTGGTGCATGTTTTTGTTTTTTTTTTCCCGTCAACAGGATCAAAACATAATGCAGAAAGCCCACTGCACCCAGGTGGACAAGATGGTGTCCCTGCATGATAAAGAGAAGACGACTCTGGACAAGCTGCTGGAGAAAGCCATCAAGAAACGAGGGTAGGTAGAAGGAAAAGAGGGAAGGAGGGAAGTAGGGCTGTAGCGATACGCGATATTCGGCTCACGATACGATATATATCGATATTCATCTTACAATCCATTTACATCATTTTTGCAAAAGATTTTAAAGGGACAAAGTGGTTTTGGTGACATCTTGTGAGTGTTCCAATGACTTTGTTTGAATTAATTGAACTGAAAGCATCAATTACACATTATATGGCTGACAGGCAGCTTGCAAATGCTGGACAAAATGAAGAAAAGATGTGTTGAGAAAAATAGTTTCATTTATTTAAACAGTGCAAATTGTGGCTTGCAAGCTTTTAAAGGTGGGTTTTGAAAGAAGCTTAGAATATTGATACCCGCGGCTGAAAAATCGATACTCTCTGGGGAAATAAAATATCAATATACAGTGATCCCTCGCCAATTCCCGCTTTTTACTTATTCACTGATTTTTTTTCAGAAATATATAATATAATATTTTTAAAAAAATCAAGAAAAAATTGCAGAAACATCACAGGATGTTCTCTCGTAGAAAAAAATGCTGTGAGCCAGCCTGGCCCCTTTTAAAAAGGTGGCCTTATGGGTAATGTAGTGTGTGTGTCGTGGGACGGCAGAATGAAAACGAGGTTAGATGAAAGAGCGGTTTGTTTACTACGGTTCAGAGACCAGAGGCTGTGAAGGTAACAGAAAGACCACAGTTGAGCCTTTGTCTTGTTTTGCTGCAGTGCCTCGCTACTTTTTTGTGGTTTTTAAACATATTTTAAACACAATTTTAAGGCTCGAGGGCTCCGGTCCCCATTAACCACGAAAAATAAGGGATCACTGTATATCGCAGAATTGATAAAATCACTCCGCTCTAGAGTGAAGAAGGTAAAAAGGTGAAACCACAGGCGGCAAGATCAACTTGTTGTCGGGGTTTTATGTGCAAGGACTTGATAGAAACTCGCCAGTTCTTCCAATAAGGTAAATGCAACCTTCAGATGAGCGACGGTACGACGTGCACGATGTTATTTACGCAACAAAACCTCAGCCAATCTGGAAAAGCAGCACAGAGAAACTACAGCCGAAGATTCAGCATGTTGTAGAGAAACGATTTGAAGCAATCACTTCCTATCAGCGTTCATCAGCGACGCCTCAGACGTCGTTTCATTCTCAGCTTTCTTAATGTCCCGCCTCAACGTTTTATTTAGAGGTTTGCGTTATGGCATCATCTCTGCCGTCTAAACATTGTTTTAGTGGTTTGAACCCATGGACTCCAGCTGTGCCTCTGCAGCCTCGTTAACATTGTACCTTCACTGTAACTGTGAGGCTTTTACTGTCTGAGATGCAGCTGTTGAGTTTTTATTTTCAGGGTTTTCAGTCCTGGCCAGACTGGCAGGTGAGTTATTTCCACTTGTGAATAATCTTCTACTCCAGGATGATGGCTGAAGATTGTTTTTGGAAATCACCTCAGATTGATGGGAAGCTGCAAATGACCTGAAACTGCTGCTGATGCCACATCTGAATAGTCAAGACGAACAAACCAACGAAAGCCCTGTTTTTATTGAGCTGATCATCCCTGGCAGCTGTGACTGACGGACCCTGTCTGCCTCTCAACCTCCCGATCCCTCTGGGATGTCCTCCATTTTTCCACACCAGCGGTACTCCTTCAGTCCGGCATCATTTTTAATGTAATAATCTGCGTCGTTCATCTGAGGCTGTTTTCCTCGCAGCCTGCTGAAGACCAGGAGGATGTCCTGCTGTCCACTTTATTTTTTTATTTCCTTCACGTGAAGCAAGCGCTCAGTGTTGCAGCAAAACGGTTGCTGGTTCCGAAGCCCCGCCCACAGTCCAGAAACACGCATGTCGAGTCAGATCAACAGTTCTGAGTCCAGATGGGAGTGAGTGTGACGGTCGTTCGTCCGGGTCAGGGCACCTGGGACGGGCCCCGGCCCCCCTGCAGCCCTGAAGGGGACGCAGCAGATGGAGGTTTTTGTGCTTCATGAGACGAGTACGTCATTCCTGACCCGACTGAGACCAGGACTCGCAGGACAACCTCGAAACAGGCCTTTCAAAGACCTGAAACTCCCCGCCAGGTTTCTGCGCGGCGTCTGACGACATGTTACGTGTTTTTAATTACAGGGAGAACAACTGCCAAGAACTAAAGAAGGAGACGGAAGACAAGATCCAAACACTGGACGCAGATCACAAAACAAAGGTATCCAAACATCTAATGTAGGGGTTCCCGATAATTATCGGGCCGATAACAGGAAATTATGACGTCATTCCGATAAATTCAAAATCACGACGTATAGCCCTGATAACATATATAGATTTCTGTCAACACAGCAGTGCCTCGCTCCCTCTGAGTCTTAAATGACCTGCAGTGAATGTTATGTTCAAGTTACACAACTTGTTAACTCTTTCATAATTTTGGTAGTTGCTGACTTTAATTGATATTCGCAGTATTCTCCTACATGTTACACATAAAAAAAGAAAAAATAGAAAAGGCTGAAAGAACGACTAGCAAATGAAGGAATGAAGAAATTTACGTTACACCTTGAATGCAGCACAGCGTGATCACAACAAACATGGCGGCGTGGAGCTCCGTTAAAGTTTCAGAAGAAGATAGTTTGGTGGTTATTTGTGACGAATCCTCAGAGTGAATTCTACGAGGAGGGAAGCACAAGCTTTAATACGTCAAACCTGATCAGCCACCTACAACATAACAATCGCTTTCATGGAGTTTTGAAGTCACGCTAACGTGAGCTAATGCTAACATGCGCAGGCCAGCAGCTAGTCATCCCTCTCTTCTCCCTCATCTCTCTCATCTAAAGCTTCCATGAGATTAAAAAAAAAATACTGATCCTCATTTCCTTTAATTAAAGGTATTAATTTAAATGGAACCACAAGCTAAAATCCTTTAAATGTAAAGTTTCAGTTAGTGATTCTGATGCATGTATTTCCATCAGTTCAAGGAGCCTTTATTTTTATATCAGTCAGTAATGAACCTTATTTAAGTTGATGTGAGATATCAAATAGGTTTGTTTGATAGCTTTAAGAAAATGTTTGAGAGGCTTGTTAATAGTTTTTCATTGGAAAAAAATATGTTCATTTAAAAAGTCAAAACTATTTTTGATTTTGTTCATAGTATTGATGTAATGATCTTAGGTAAATGTGTGTGTTATTGGTTATGGGTATCGGGTTTAAAAAACAGTTATCGTGCATCCCTAATCTAATGTGCCAGATGTGAGGATTAGATGGAACTGAACCGTCAGCAGCTCTAGCAGATGAAAGTAGTTTACCTGGTTTGTGTGCGCAGGTGAAGGACATCACGGCGCAGCACACTAAAGAGTGGTCGGAGCTGATCAGCAGCCACAGCAGCGAGGAGCAGGAGGTGAAGGACAACCACGTCACGCAGCAGTGCGAACACCTCAAGAAGCTGCTGGCCACGGTCCAGGAGCAGCAGACCGTGCAGCTCAAGCTCATCCACGACAGGTGAGACGTCCGTACGCACGCACGCCAACGCACGGCGTTACGGAGCCGCCGCCAGGTTTCCTGCGTTTGACCTCTCGTTGCTCGTCGCAGGCAGAGCAAAGAGATGCGGGCGAACCAGGCCAAGATGTCCATGGAAAACAGCAAAGCCATCAGCCAGGACAAGACCATCAAGAACAAGGCGGAGCGCGAGAGGTGGGTCGGCGCCGCCGTCCCGTCGGTCAGACGCTCGGTTAGCGGTGGCTCCTCAGCTGAATCTGTGTTTGTGTTTCAGGAGGGTTCGGGAGTTGAACTGCAGCAACACCAAGAAGTTCCTGGACGAGAGGAAGAGGGTGAGTCTTTGTGCTGATGTTATATGTAGACGTCTGACGTCTCTACGTCCGTGATTATAAATAACCAAGATCCAACACTTTATAGAGTTTTAATCCACCAGTTTTCTCTAGTTAGACTTTTTTGTAACTGTTTAAAACATGGTGTCAACTGAACAGAATTACTGGACGGAGCCCTGAGCAGTCGAGGCATAGATCTTCAACCAGATCTCCTAAAGCCGCTATTTAGGGATAGCGGGTAGCGGGTGGGGCGTTTCCCTGCAAAGAACGCAATCTTCCACCTTGCTAAACCCACTATCCCACCTGCGCTAACCACTACATTATGCATAGGAGTGGTTAGGGCGTTCCTCCTGTTAAACCAATCAGTGCGTCAGTAGCCGTTGCCTTTAAGAGCAGGTTGCGCTACCCGCTAACCGCTATGTAGCGTCTTTTCATCCAGATCAGAGCAGCTCTCATGTGCAGCTCGTCTGGGACTCTGTTGTAGAGCTTCCTCCTCTTCCTTCCTCCTCCTCCTCTGCACTGATATATACAGAAAAATATTTTTACTCAGACAATTCCTATCAGCTACCTGAAAATCCCAGATAGTTGGTGTCCTCCCAGTAAACACGCTCTGGTCGTCTATGGTTTAACTGGCGAGCAAGCCGTTTAAGACGATCTCTGCTGTTTTCTCAGGGGTTCAACTGAGGCCAAATCAGGCTTTTTATACAAGAGTTAATTCCAGAGGTAGAGCTGTTTGTGCACGTCCACATGTGACCAGGTGGACTCGCTCTTGTACGCGCAACCCGCGATCGCAAGATACCGAGTTTGCGAAAAGGGCAAGAGACACACCCATTGCCACACCTACAATGGGACTAAGGGAGTCGGCATAACAGGTAGCGACTTTAGCGAGCGGAAGATTGCATTAGCAGTTAGCGGAGGTTCCTAAACCCGCAATTTCCGGGTAGCAGCTAGCGGGAAGTGTACGATCGGGGCCTAAAATTCACGGCTGGCTCTGAAAGAGGTTGATGAGGTGGAGGAGGAGAGGAAGCTACCCACAGCCTCAAAGATGGATGGATGGATGGTTGGATGGATGAGCAGTTGGGTTGAGTGGTAAACCTTTGACAGACTGCAGATCTTTCCCGTCCAGGGTAAAGACGTGGCTCCGGCAAACATAAAGTAGAAACATTTCATGGCGACAAACCGTAACTCTGAATCAAAGCGGCTGCTGCGTTAGCTTGGTGTCCAACAGTGAGTGGATGATCTCGTGTTTGTGTGACTGCAGCTGGCCATGAAGCACCAGAAGGAGATGGAGCAGCTGGAGAAGAACCAGAGAGAGCAGCTGGAGAAACTGGAGAAGTTCAACGAGCAGGTACGACGCCGACCAGAGGACAGAGACGTCCAGACTCAGAGCTTCACCACCGGCTCGCTGTCGTTTGTAGAGAACAGTCACATCATCACAGCTGTGAGGGACATTATTCTGAATCAGCATTTACACACACATATGAAACCGAACTCTCTCGGTGGTGATGGGATGCAGTCACGCTGATGTGGGAGGAGACGAGAGGTGATGTCCAGTATCCGTATTTGGAGCCACTGGGGTCATTAGGAGCCCAGTTGTTGTAACATTACACCCGTTTATGACTTACTCTTGACACATGACAAGACCTCTAGACCCGTGTCTCAGTCACGTAGCTAAATGAGTAAAACGAACGTCTTCAGAAAGTCTCTTTCCAGAAGATGTTACCGATGTTCTGTTGTTGGTCTGATGTTAGGAGGACACTTCTAATAAAATTGCATGTGAATACATAAAGGTTTTACGTTTATGATAATACAGTGATCCCTTATTTTTCACGGTTAATGGCGCCCCCCCCCTGCGAAACTCAAAATCCACGAACTGGAGCCGGAGCCCCCCGAGACTAAATAATGTTAAACCTTCACAGCCTCTGGTCTCTGAACCGTAGTAAAGAAACCGCTGGTATTGTGCTATTTTTGGCTCCTAATTAGCGGCTAACACGCTAACAACAACAAAAGAAAAAATGTCTGGTTTTCTCTGCATGGAACGGGAACTTTATTCTGGCACTGCAGGAACTTGTAACATCACACAGGTTGTATTGTTGGGCTCCTGTCGGTTAACAGAGAATGTAAATCTATACACGCTGGGCTGCTGTTGATGCTCACACACTTTTCATCTAACCCCGTTTTCATTCTGCCGTCCACGAACACACACACTACATTACCCATAAGGCCACCTTCTTAAAGGGGCCAGGCTGGCTCACAACATTTCTTCGCAGTGAGAGAACGCGCACAACATCCTGTGATGTTTACGGGATTTTTTTCTCGATTTTTTTTTTTTATTATATTATATATTTCTGAAAAGTCCGTGAATAACTAAAACCGTGGAACTTAAAGCGGGAATTGGCGAGGAATCACTGTAATTAAGTCCGTCGCTTCGGTGAGACTGGTTTTTAGCTGCTGACATGACATCGCTAATTCCCTGCCGTTAGCTGTATTCTGAAGTCGTGCTACTTTACTAACGCTAACCAACCAACTTCTGTTTTAACTGAAATTTCCTCTCACACATACAAGTGAAATTTTTTTTATACATACAACTGGAAATTTCAGTTGTATGTATAAAAGGATTTTACATGTATGTGTGTAAGGTTTTCAGTATAGTATGTGTGAGTTGGGTTTCATGTGTGTGTGTGAATGCTAATTCAGAATAATGTCCCTCACGGCTCCTCATATTCCTCTCCACGTTTGCACATGACTGTTTTCTTGTTATAAACTGTAATAAGTATAAACAAATGTTTGTCATAACTGCATCACTTCATCCTGGATTTAAACTCTTTAAGCTGCAGATAAACCTCGCATGTTTCCGTTTTGTACATTTCATTCTGCAACAGAACCTGTACATGTTCGGACATGTATGCACACGTGCTTTTGATTTTAATATGATTTGCTTCTTCCAACACAGCTTTTGAAATCACATCATGCAAAAAAACAAGGTAGGCATCTCCACCTCCATCTCCAGCTGTCTGTCTGTTCTGTTTTCATTCTCATCACCTCCGTTTACCGCCGAGGCTGTTTCCTCATCTTCTATTTTATAAACGTCTGAAGTGACTCACCTCTGAGTGAGAGCGGGAAAACAGCTCGTCTCTTTTTTTTTTTTTTTTTTTTTTGAGCATTTATTCTTTGTTTCCTCTGTATCGTCAGTTCCACTCCTGCATTTCCAGTCTGCAGCTTTTTGGGTGTGCGGTGCGCCAGCTTGAGTCATTTATCAGCATGACTCACCAGTCATTATGAAGCAAAAAAAAAAAAAAAAAAGAGCCCAGCCACCTCACAAGCTGCTGTACTGTTTCCACCTCAGAGTCGTTTACTTTCCCAGCATGCTGACGTTTAGTGACAGCCATCACTTCAGCTTTTTTATCCTCATTATCTGATGAGCTCGATGACATTGAGACCGAAGCTGAAAATCCTGAGTGAGTCGAGTCATCAGCAGAAGTCGAGATGCTTCGGGATGTTTTTCTGTCTGACTGGGTTTTTATTTTTTTAAATCTCCTCGAAGGCCAAGGACATCCAGCAGATGGTGAAGTTAGAGGAGGAGATGGACCGCAGACCTGCCACGGTGGTGTGAGCGACTGAGACGAGCGCACGCACACATGCACACGCACGCACACACACAGCCCTCCACCGTCTCCATATCAACCCAGTCCAGTCCAGCACGCCGCGGCGTTTCCTCTCCGAGCCCCGCGCCACCCGCACCCTGGCCCCGCCCACTGACCGCCGTGCGACGGGGGACTTCGACCACCGACCGAGACGTCCGTCGCAGGACGGAGAAAAGCCACGCCCCCTTCCTCCACTGTACGTAACATCACCTTCGATGTTTTATAGACGACGAAACGCTTCAGCCGTTAGCGGAAACAAACACCTTCATCGCTGTTCAGATTAAAGTCCAGTCTCTGTTTTTTATTTTTATTTTTATTTTTTTTAATGGTACCAAATAACTTCACTGAGACAGCTTGTAAGAGGGGCGGAGACGTTTAAGACTAAATATAATTTCAGCACAGATGATAATGTTTGTGGAAGACACTGTAATGCTACACACCGACCCTGTCCTGAGCACTTTGTATGTGATAGGTTGTTTTAACGAGAAAAAAAAACGTGGAAAATGTAGCAGTGCACTACTGTAGGTTCTCTGTTTTCAGTAAGAATGTATTCAAATCAAAGATTTACTGTAGGACAGAGTGGCAACCCCCCCCCCCCCCCCACCCCTCCACCCCCCAACATTTCTGTTGCTCAGAGCATCTTGGTTCAGTCCCAGAACGATAAAAGATCACGAGGAGCTCGTCCCCACTTCCAACATGGCCGCCAGTCGCTCAGAAAAGCGCTAACACCCCAAGAGATGGTGCAAAAAAAAAAAACAAACAAGTCGATTTTATTCTCAGTTTTCTGCAATTCAGTCTTGACTTGCAACCCTCCACGTGTCCGGCCCGCGGCTCAAAATTAAACGCACTATGCAAACAAACGGATTAACTCAAAAGTCGTACAAGTGCGTCAATCGAGAATTTGGCTCGGACAGCTAGCGAGTCAAAATCTGAACCCAGAACCCGTAACTCAGATAAAAACTCTGTAAACGAGTCGATTCCAGTGGTTAACCACCTCTGTTCGCCAGGTGGAGTCGGTAAACCCCTCAGACCGAAGCGTACCGGGTTGGTTCTGGTCCCGTCGTCGTCCTGATCAGACTGACCTGAGACCAGATAAACCATTCAAACGATCATCTGTATTCAGACCTAAATGGAGGATCACGACGCTCATTTAGGGAAACGGAGCGGCAAGTTTGACCCGCCGGTGTGGGGGGCGGTGTCACCTAGCAGCACCTAGCAGCTCGTTCAGTAATGAGCTCCTATGCCCCGCCCCCAGCGTCCATGCCCCGCCCCCGGCCTCCAGCAGCGTGTCCCCTCCTCCGCCGACGTAGCTTCTCAGGCGAGAGAGAAAGAAAAGTGTGACTGAAGCAGACGTAGAAAAACCTGACGTCAGCAGCGGCTCATTCAGTTTAATTTCTCGGTTACAGATTCTGGGTTTTTGATTCTCGCCGACGTCACGTGACAGAAGAAACTAAAACTACCAGTAAAGACGGTGCCGCCAGAGGTGATAAACGTTACCACGTTACTGTAGTTGGAGTCGTGCAGCCTGATCTGTGCGACTCTGACAACAAGACGAATCTCCTCTTCTAGTCGTTCGGTCCTTCAGCCGCCGCTGAAGCCACGCCCTCCTTTTAGGCTCCTCCCTGCACTTCGGCCATCGCCCGCTTGTAGTCCTCATCGTTCCCCCGTCAGGCTTCGCTCAGGGCCAGCAGACCCGGTAACGACAGCAGATCTGTTAGTCTGGATCACGTGACCACCCGCAGAAGAGGAGGCCTACGTCCAGCAGGTCTCTGTATGGCAAACCACTGGGGCCACAAATCACCACATTAAGGGGCACATGAATTATAAAAGCGCGTTTTGAAAAAACCGCCATTTTGCATGCCAAAAACGGCGCAAAAGACGCCGTTTCCATTGAGCTTCACCAAACCCCGTGAAAAACAGCGTTTCTGTGGTTCCTTAAATGCGTTTTTTTTCGAGTGTTTGAATGTGCATCAAAAGCGGTGTTTTGCAAGTACTTTGCTTTGTTTTGCTAAGGAGCACCACAGAACGCCGATTTTTCACAGCAAGATCAACGAAACTGCATCTTCTACGCCGTTTTTGGCGTGCAAAACGGCGGTTTTAACTGCATTTTACCTTCAAAAAGGCTGTTTTTTTTACGCCGTTTTATAATTCACGCGCCCTTAATGTGGCGATATTTGGCCTCAGTGGCTTGCCATATATCCACTCAGCAACATCACTTCTGGGCGCGGGGGAGCGGAGGAAACGTGACTCCCAGTATTATTACGATGCCATAACCCTTTCAGAGCTTCAGTTTCAGAAACACGGGGACGAGAGCGCTCGTAGATACTTTGGCCTTTTTAAATTTTATTTTAACGGTTTTATCCTGCTGTATTTCCTGTGAAGGGTCGACGGGCGTTTCTTGTATATACTCTACTGGAATGTACGTAGTTGAATTTCCTTTTTGACCAGCTGTTTTCTGTCGTTCAAGGGCTCGGGGGGGTAGAGGTGGGGGTGGGGGGCGTTCATCAAGCACTGGTTTTGCTTGTCGGGTCATTTGTTTTTGTTCCCCCCCCCCCCCCACCCCCCCCCCCCCCCCCCCCCCCCGTCTGCCCCGATCGCACCCACACAGACTAAAGCTCTCGCCACATATCTAGAGCAGAGATAAGTGAGTAAAAGTGCTTTTAAAGTTTATTCCATCGCTTTCAGATGTGCCACTCAGTGTCTGTTAGGACGTTTTAAATATTTTATGAATGATAAAATGCCAAATTAAGGGGTTATTTGTATGAAGGTATATATAAATAAATAAATCTATATTATATATATTAGATAACGTGTAGTTTAAGATTACGTTAGAGGCTTTTTTGCACTAGTTGAATGTTTCCGTTCCGTGATTTAAATGTACTCTTCGGCGCTCGAGTTTGTCAAGAAGAAGAAGAAGAAAAAAAGCAGATTATTTTTGCAGAGCATCATCACAGATTTCATTTCCTCAGTTTCTACTGTATCTCCTCTTTGTTTTCTATTTGAATTGTAGCTTGTCAACAGACATTTTGTGTGTGTTTTTGTATTTATATTGTACTGTTGAACTTATAGCAATGATGATACTGTTGTTATCCAGCTCCTTTAATACTGTTTTATAGTATGTGTATCAATAAATCCAGGTGGAAAAATGAAACAAACTTGTGCCTCATTTGTGTTTTTTTGAAAACGCAGCTCTGAATTTGTGTTTAAGAGATGGTTAGAGCTGAGCGATTTTATCGATTCTACGATATATATCGATATTTTATTTTCCCAGAGTACCGATTTTTCAGACATGGGTATCGATATTCTAAGCTTCTTTCAAAACAAGCAACAATTTGCACTGTTTAAATAAACAAAACTATTTTTCTCAACAAATCTTTTATTCATTTTGTCCAGCATTTGCAAGCTGCCTGTCAGCCATATAATGTGTAATTGATGCTTTCAGTTCAATTAATTCAAACAAAGTCATTGGAACACTCACAAGATGTCACCAAAATCACTTTATCCCTTTAAAATCTTTCAGAAAATGATGTAAATGTATTGTTAGTAGGGGTGTGAAAAAAAATCGATTTGGCAATATATCGCGATTTTTGGCCGCCCAATATAATATCGATTTTTTTCAGATCCTAATATCGATATCGTCAGTATGTTGTAATAGTTACTTAAATGTGCAAAAACACTAATAATAAACAATAAATCGGTTGTTTTGAAGCAAATAGTTTTGACTCAATTTGTCCTCTGAATGATCAATAACATCTGATGAACATATACAGCAACTTGATTTTTCATCTCTACTTTTAATTTTGATATTAACTGGGTAGAATATCGCAATATATCATGATATTGCGACATTGTGATATCGCATCGTGACCCAAGTATCACGATACATATCGTATTGTGAGGTCCTTGCCAATACTCACCCCTAACGTCTACATATATATTTACTTAAAATTGCAATGTTTTATTAAAATTGCAATATATCGTGATATCGCAATATCATGATAATATCGTACCGTGACCCAAGTATCATGATACATATCGTATTGCGAGGTCCTTGCCAATACTCACCCCTAATTGTAAGATGAATATTGATATATCATATCGTGAGCCAAATATCGTGTATCGTATCACAAGATTAGCGTATCGCTACAGTGCTAGTGATGGTGTAGATGTGGTCCCAACAGAAACCGAGACCATCTAAACTTTATGTGTGTACAGAAAGTCCATAAAAAGGACTAAACGGGCATCTTGTCCACAAGTCGACGAGCAGACGTCATATAAACTGTCAGAGTTCATGGCCTACGTATTTATGACGTGTTGGAAGCAGTCGGTACAAATTATCAGCTAAATGTTACTCAGACTGGAAGGAGAATCCTGTACAAAAGGTCCTTTTTTTGTACACTTTGTGTACACTTGCAAAGTCAAAATTACTTTGTATGTTCCCACAAATAGCTAAGACGTTTACATTTCATTTGAAGGTATTATTTGATATCTTTCAGGAAGCGTTAACCGTCCCCACCGTGGACATAAATCAGCTAAAGTAACTTTAGGCTCCTGTCATGGTCGTCCTGAGACCGAATATCAGAAGAGAAGGATGAGAAACCAAATAGAAGAAGTAGACCTGCAGATGTGACCTCCATGTCTGTAGTTGGCAGGAGGGGGGGTCAGACTCATTTTCACTGAGGGCCACATCAGCATCGTGGTGTCAGATTGACAACATGAATGTAACAAAATGCAATGAAAATCAAAATAAATTTAAACTACACCTTATTATATTGTTAAATAACGGTTTCTGTATTATTATGTATTCAAGTTTCAAATATTTAAGTCATTATTATATTAAACTCAGGGTTTGTGATAAACATCACTGAGAGTATCCATTACCTTGGTTTCAGAAGCGGTTCTTTGTTTTTCTTGCAGGCTAAATTTAGCATACTTAGCTCCGTGTTTGCTGTCAAAATGCCGACGTAGATTAAACTTTTTTTCCATGAAACTGCCTTCCTTGTGCATCAATTTTTATTTTCTTGGACATGTTTGGGTTAATTTGTAGAGATTTTTATTCAGTCCATCAGTTCTGAAAAACCATCTTGCTCATAGCCACTGTTATCATTGTAGATAATGATGAAATGCATGATGGGACATGTAGTTTATCATCAATATGCGCTTTAAAGCGGCGTAAGCTTATTTTAAGTCTAAAAATATTGGTTTAAAACTTAGGCCAATAATGCCCAAGCTCTCGAGGGCCACATAAAATGACGTGACGGGCCACATTTGGCCCACGGGCCTCGTGTTTGACACGTGGTTTAAAGGTTGGTGCTGCTTCAATCAAATGATGTTTTTGAGGCTTAATTAAAACAGTAATTTATTTTTGACATAAAATCCTTGAAGTGTTCAGATTAACTGCTTTTCTTGGTGCCAACTTAAAAACATTTGGTCCCTGACAAAAGTTTACGCTCCTTATAACCTGTTTTACTCTGGAATGTTCCTTTCATTTTATTTTTATTTTTATTTTTATTTTTATTTTTTTGTCTCCTAAACTGGTCAGTTTTGAAGCGTTTTATAAATGAAGTTAGTAAAGTTATGGAGATAGTTGCGGTTGGATATTTCAGGGATTTTTCCATTAACGACATCTGGACAGATGTTTCATTAAACCGCAGCTCTCGTGTCAGCAGCAGGTGTGCTGACGCTCTCAGGTGAACCTTTGGTCTGACGTCACCAGCGGGGCCATCAGGTGCTCCGGAGAGGACGCGCACACCCACCGCGCACGCATGTATTTCCCTAAACAATGACCCCCGCTGCTGCTTCACATTCAACAAGTGCGGGATGAATTCATGTTCCAGACCCGACCTCTTCAGAACCGGCGGTTCCGGGACGAAGCTGTTTATTGTCTTTGTGATGAAAATATTAACATGAGAAAGAAGAACAAAGCGGGTCATTATGTCCGGTTGCCCGGAGACCCGCGGGCTTGTTCTCGGGTCTATATAAGGAGGGTTGGCGGGTCTGGTTCGGAAAACATGCTGAAAGACGGAGCCAGTGCGCGCACGGGCACGCGGATCCTCCTGGACGCGATGTCCAAGGACCAGGTCCACCTGGCCCGGTTCGTCCTGGACGCCCTGGACGGGGAGATCGTGGACTGGCAGACGGACGGCGCGCGCACGCCCCTCATCTCCTCCGCGCTGCTGCCGGACAGCCGCGCGCGCTGCCGGTTCACGGAGCTGCTGCTGCAGAGGGGCGCGTGCGTCAACCGCCCGGACGGGTCCGGACGCACCGCGCTCAGCCACGCGTGCGAGCGGGGCCACCTGGACGCCGCCAAGATCCTGGTCCGGACAACGCGGACCCGGAAGTGGCGGACTCGTGGGGGAACACGGCGCTCATGTACGCGGCTGCGGCGGGTCACGCGCCCGTAGTGGAGTTTCTGGTGAGGGGGTTCAAGAGGCTCGGTCTGCAGATGGACCGACGGAACCGAGCTGGGAACTCCGCCGTGGAGGTGGCCAAGTTCCTCGGACACGCGGAGTGCGTCTTCGCGCTCATGCACGTGTCGCAGCGGAGCCGCGAGGCTGACGCGCAGCCGCGACGCAGTTCGGGGGGTGAAACTGAGGGAAAAGTTGGGGGTTCGGGGGGCGGACTGGAGGTCCACAGAACTACCGACGACGCTCTGATGCCTCGGAACCACAGCTGGCGGGAAAGACCCCGGATGAAGCAGAACCGGCTGCCGTCCATGGACTCCATAGAGGAGACGGACGGCTCCCCGCTGCACGCGCCACGGACGCGCAACCATCATGGTGCCACCAACCTGCCCCCCCTCGCGCACAACCGGGAGGTCCAAAGATCTGTTCTGTTCTCTCCCAGACCCAGCAGAACCAGCGCTCCGTCCGCGCTGGACATCCTCCTGACTCCGATTCAGCCCAGCAGAACCGAGCCTGGTGGGGGGGCAGAGACCTCCAACATCCGGGACTTCAGTAGACTCAGACTCGACGACACTTATTACAAGAAAAGGTGCAGTTTACCCACCAGCGTGCTCGCCCCCGCCCCCCCGGAGCGCGTCCTCATGCCCGCGCGTAAATCCAAAACGGTGAAACGGCGCGAGGGCTCGCCCGGTCCGGTCGAGTCTCCGGAGCCGCCCCCCCCACCACCACCACCGGCGACGACCTTCTCGGTTCTGAGCAGCAAACTCTTCCGCAGGTTCACGTCCCCGGAGTTCAGGAAGACCGTCAGAGACCCGAACCGGAACCCGGAGTCGATCCCGCGGTCGGAGACGTTCCCGCAGGGCGCGAGACACCCGCAGGTGGACAACACCCGCAGCATCGACAGCATCAGCGCCGTCAGGTGCGAGTTTGACGTGCACGTCCAGAAGTCCGAACCCTGAACTGTAGTTGGTGCTCCTCCAGACGTCCAGAACCGGGGTCCAACAACCAGAACCACGCAGCTTTTTGTACTTTTAAACCTCAGATTTAAACCTAAATCAGACCAGTCAGGATGCGTCAATCTGATTTACATAATCCGATTATCTAATTGATCCGATCTAAGTGTGGATTCCAACTCTTATTGGACCGGATACAACTTTAAACACCTTAAACATCTGGTTTCAGGTGTTTCATCGACTCTTTATGAACATTTTTCTCCTTTTGGAGTCAAACTTGGAGACTCATGATTCATTTAAAGGATTTAAAGCTTCCTGTTAAAACTGTTGTTTTAGGAGCTCGTGACGTTTTTGTTCGTGAATAAAATGTCGAGTTGATTTTTGTCTGTGAATAAAATTGTCTGCTTGTTTGGTGTCTGAACGCAACATTAAATGTGTTTTATTATTATTATTATTACTCTCTCACGCGCGGTTTCAATAGAGTGAAGTTTGAAGGGGGGGTGGGGGGGGGGGGGGGGGAAGGAGTTTCCCTCCAGACGTGCATCATTTCAGCTCCACCTGCAGCTGCGACCACAGAGATGGAGGCTACATCACTGCGGGAGTAGCGGACCGCAGACCCCCCCCCCCCCCCCCCACCCCCCCCGAAGGAAACCCTCTCAGCTGACTCCGGTATCCGCAGCGCTGATGGCGCGTGCAGAAGAAGGTCGCTCGTGCAGCCGCCACCGGGTTGAAACCTGCCAACCTTGAAGGAAAGGAGGGGGGGGGGAGGTCGGTTGGACCGGATCTCCTCGGTTCTGCCCGGCATCAGCCGGATCTCACGTCCAACCTGGAGACTTTCTTTTTTTTTTTTTCTGGACCGCAGTCGCGATGATCTGAGCGTGACTTCCTGGCGCTGAGTCGAGGCAATCCTCTTCCTTTCTCTCTCTACCTCCTCTCTCTCTTTCTCTCCACCTCCCCTCCCCTGCCTGCCTGCCTGCCTGCCTTTCTTTTTTTCTTTTCGCGGGCTCAGCACCGGCTGCCCAGGCAGAAAGCCCCCCTCTTTTTGGGTTCTGGGGAAGCTGGCAGCGATGGGACGACTGGGTTTCAGCACCACGGAGAGCTCCCGACTTCTGCTGCTCACTGTTTTAGGTAAGAAAATATGCGCCTGTGTGCGTGCGCGTGTATGTGTGTGTGTCTGTGCACGTGCAGTTGTCGTGACTCCTTACTGCAGTGTCTATACGTGCACGCGCACGTACCTACGATGTGCGGTTTAGCATTATAAGGTGTGTTCTCTGATTTTAATGCTGCGCTCGCGCCCTTTTTCTGTCATTGAAGCAGTTTGAAGCACTTTGCTACTTTGATGCTGTTTAATCTGCAGACCGGTGATGAGCTGCTGCTCCCATGATGCAGCAGGATTCACTCCCCACTGTTTTAGCCTTAATTTTGACTTTGCCACAAGGAAACCAAGGCGCCAGGAACGTAAAGGCGCGAGCGGCCCGCTGATCGGTTCTGCTGATCCTGCATATTAAGTGATGTGATGTGGTGATGTGCGCGCGTGGGCGACCCACCGGGACCGTCTGTCACCCCGCTGACAGCCGCTTCCTCCCCCCCCCCCCTCCCTCCCCCCCCTCCAGGTGCGCTGGCGCTGTCCGTGGTGCTGGCGGAGCAGGAGGGCGAGAACCTGTCCGGACTCTCCAACAACCCGGACAAAGCCATCTTCGCCGTGCGCGAGAACGGCACGACGTGCCTGATGGTGGAGTTCGCCGTGAAATTCCTCGTGCCATACGACGTCCTCGCGCTCAACGGGATAGACGTAAGGAATTCCCCGTAACCCTGGAAACGACTTCTGTTCAGCAGTTTCACTGGATTAAACCGCGCGTAAAAATGAAAAAAAAGATCAAGTGCAGATGTTGGTCATTTAGAGGTTCACTGAAATAGTTTTTAATAAGCAGATACATTTATTTTAAATACATTTTCACTCCAACCCACCATCATGAAAGACAAAAAAAGAAAGAAAAAGAAAATATAACTAGAAAATGCGAGATGCAGCTTTAAAATGCTGAATCCCGTCATGAAGATCAAGCTTCTCTGACGTCACAATCCAAATAATTCATTTAGTTTTCTTAAATGTTTATTGCTACAGTAAGATGGCTGTAAAATAGTGGACTCATCATTTTCAAAAAGAAAAAGAAAGAAAAAGAAGGGAGGACGTGACTTGTGCGTAATCTGTCAACTTTTTACGCATCCTGATTTTTCTTTTGTCTCTGTTTTTGCGCAGCTGATCACAGAGCAGGCGTCCTTCACTCTGCCCAGAAACGCAGAAATCGAGGGGAAATGCGGGATCACGGAGTCTGAGATCCACATCTCCTGGAAGAGCAACGCATACACCCTCCGCATCTACTTCTCCAAGGTGCGCGCGGGAAATGGAAACATAAACTCCTCCAACAAGTCAGAATGTTCCAGGAACACGGCGCGTTACTAAACATATAGTGTCAAAAATCCCTTTTTTTATTTTAATCTTGGCACAAATGTATTTTGAATTGGGATTTTTATTCCTGACTCGGAAACATATCAACGGATTTATGTGTTGAATTCCCGCCTTTGACGCTTCTGTTTGCCGCTGCAGGAGCTCCGTGACAAGGGGATGGAGGTGTGGAAGATCAGCAAAGTCCAGTTCGTGTACGACACCTCGGAGACGTCACACTTCATCAACGCTTACAACCGTGAGTGTCCCTCCGTGCGCGTGACAGCAGACGCACTCAGCACATTCCCGCCCCTCCGATCGCAGCTTGAACGCTTTTCATTTCATCGTTCAGCGGGAATTAAAGGACTGACTCAGGCGGGATTTAAGGATTCTGCCCACGCAGGTCGAAGCGTTTCTGAGTCGTTTTGATTTAAAGAAAAAAAAAAGGAGGCAAGAAATGTTTTTTTTTTTTTTTGTATGATTTTATTTATTTATTTATTTTTGCTATAAATCACAAGTGTCAAACATAAGGCCCGCGGGCCAAATGTGGCCCGTCACGTCATTTTATGTGGCCCTCGAGAGCTTGGGCATTAATGGCTTACATTTAAAACCAGTATTTTTTGACTTAAATTAAGCTTACGCTGCTTTAAAGCGCATATTGACAATAAACTACATCTCCCATCATGCATTTTGTCGTTATCCACAACGATAACGGTAGCTATGAGCAAGACGATTTTTCAGAACTGATGGACTTAAGAAAAACCTTTACAAACTAACCCCAACATGTCCAAGAAAAGAAAAATTGATGCACAAGAAAGGAAGATTAATGAACAACGTAGAAAAAAAAGTTAGTTTAATTTACGTCGGCATTTTGACAGCAAACATGAAGCTAAGTATGCTAAATTTAGCCTGCAAGAAAAACAAAGAACCACTTCTGAAACCAAGGTAATGGATGCTCTTACAACCACAAACTCTGAGTTTAATATAATAATGACGTAAATATTTGAAACTTGAATACATAATAAATACAGAAACCGTTATTTAACAATATAATAAGGTGTAGTTTATTTTTTTTAGATTTACATTGCATTTTGTTACATTCATGCTGTCAATCTGGCCCTTCGAGGGCCACCATGATGCTGATGTGGCCCTCAGTGAAAATGCTGCTTTAAAGAAAACATTCAGACCTCTTAAACCGCCCCCCCCCCCCCCCAGAGTGTCTTTGCTAAATTGTTAGTTGCTAGCCTAAAATAAAATCATAAATTATTTAAGCATATCTCTGTTTCTAATATCCATAGAAGTCAGATAAACTGATGCACCTAATAAACCTCTCCACAATGTCTCCCCCCCCCCCCCCCCCCCCCCTCTCCAGCTGGGAAGCACACCGCCAGCACCCACCGGCTGTTGGCCCTGGTGACCCCCGCCGGGCGCTCCTACCTGTGCGCGGCCCAGCAGACCCTCACCCTGATCTCCAGCGACCACCAGAAGGGCGTCACCGTGTCCATGTACGACATCCAGATGCAGCCCTTCGACATCACCGCCGACTTCATGTTCAGCGAACGTAAGGACGAAAAACACCGCAGCGAGACACTGTCCAACCATTTAGAGACAGACAGCAGAGGAGGACGGTGATGAGGAGTCCTGGGGGGAAGCTGAGCAGCTCTCTTTTTTGACTCACATATACAGCTCTCTGGGGGGTTTGGGGGGGGGGGGGGGGGGGTGTTATTGCTGCAGTAGCAGGAGCATGTTGGGCTGTAGAGGGCTGTAGAGGGTGAAATGAGAAAAAGAAGAGGTAGAAGCAACGGGGTTGTATGAAAGACAGAGAGGAGACGTCATTAGGACTTCACTTCCTTCCCTGCATGCAGCTCCTACAGACGCTACGTACCTGTACCTGTACCTGTACCTGTACCTGGCCGTCCAATCACCTTGGAAGAGTCATGAGCCCTGAGCTGCTGTAAACTAGGCTGCGCTACGCTCCACCGCTACGCTCCACCGCTCACCTCCCGATGCTGCAATCCACAGAGAGAAACCGCTGCAACCGCATACTGTAGCGTAGCACAACTAGTTGGAGTTATGGTGTCGTCTCTGACACAGATGGATGCAGTACGGAGCCCCGTTTGGGTCATAATTCGATGAATAAATGAGTCTATTATTATGAAATATTTTCCATTATTATGATAATGTTTCGTTTTTCATAAGAATGATTTGTGTGTCAATCACAGCAGAGAGGGCGGAGCCATTTATGTGATTGGCTGCTCTTTCATTCAGGTATAAGCAACAGAACAGTGAATATCGATAGTGGGCGAGAGGTGCAATGTATATACTCCAGGCCAGTAGGTGGCAGAATGCACCTCAGTTTACGGTTAAAAGTTGACATCGACTAAGAAACGTCAAGGTTTCCCGTAGCTCAGTCCAAGCTGCCATAGCTACAATCGGACTAGGAGCGCACCTTGATGACGCCACGGCCCGCTGCTAACGGGACCTCACGGCCAAAACTAGTCAATGTCAGAGCGTAGAATGGAGAAGGATCAGCCAATGAGCGTGCAGGTCAACCACTGGTCCCGCCCACTGGCAAAATGTCTTTATTATGTAAAAACTCATTCTTAAAAAAAATGAAAAAGGAAGCAATCATGTAAAAACTCATTCTTAGATTAAAAAAAAAAAAAAAAAAAAAAAAATATAATATATATATATATATATATATATAAATTTTTTTAATTTAGCCTTTGTTTATACAGGTAAAAACACATTTAGATCAAGATCTCATTTTCAAGTGTGACCTGTTCAAAACATTCTGAAATAAACTATTATGCATTAAACTAAGATTAAATAATAATAGAAATATATTTCATAATAATTACATTTTTTCATAATAATGGGAAATATTTCATAATAATGGATATGTATTTCATAATAATAAACACCTGTATTTCATAATAATAGACTTATTTATTCATTGAATTATGACCCAAATGGGGCTCCATAGGTGCAAACACCCAAGTTCTATGTCTAGATTTCTAAAACAGCTGCACACAGCTGGAGGGAAAGGAACACATATATAAAAGTAGCTTGTGGTGACGTTTGAGTGAAGCTGCACGAACCTGGACGGTGAGTTTCTGTCCTTCACTACAGTCTGTGGTGACTGAGCAAAACTCGTACAAAAAAATATATAGCACCTCAAAAAAAAAAAAAAAATTAAAGAAAATTAAAAAAAAAAAAGGTTTAACAGCTCATTTGTTACGTGCAATCATTTTCTAAACTAAAAAAAGAAAGAATAATCCATTACCGGTTAATCAAGTCCGTTAAAACTTAATGAAACAGTTAATTGATTTAAATTTGCAGAACTTCTTGTAATATACGTCACACTGTTACTCTGCTGGAGATTTTATGTAAATAGACTTATAATTATCGAAGGTCTCCAAGGGAGGGCGCTAAATAAAGCCTTGAATCCGTATGTACGCAATAAACCCCGAGTGTTCGAAGCGCCAGGAGTTTGACTGCTGTCTAATGAAAATAGCTCATTAATGTTGATGTGAGGACGGGACGAGGTTTATTAAGAGCTCTTTGAAAATAGACTCGGTTTTACTGTCGTGTCATGTTGGCTGTGGTACAGTAGCTGTCACGCTAAACTATTGATTCCCTAAAAGACAAAAATGCTGGAATCTACACAAACAACATTTGGATCTTTTTAAATGTGTTTTCCAAACTATTTCTGATGTACAACAAATATCTTATCGAGCCACGTAACGTTTATTATCTGTATCCCAGTGTTTCCAAATCCAGAACCACTGATATACAAATACTTTAGTTCCAGCTGTTATAAAAGCTACCGAGCTTTTACATTGTTTTTATAAAGGCAGTAGCTCGCTAGCTTTTATAACAGCTAATAATTTTATATTAGCTAGCTCATTGGCTAGCTGCTGCTTCTGTAATAGCTGCCATTGCAATTATGTCAGCTAGCTATCTTCATAATTTGCTAGATGTTGCTTTTATAATTGCTAGCTATCGCGTTATAACAGTAAGCTATCGCATTACAACAGTTAACTATTACTTTATAATAGTTAGCTATAATACTATAAAGGTTAGCTAACTATTATTAAACGATAGCTATTGCTTGATAACACTTAGCTATCACTTTAATTACAAAGTGATAACTAGCTCTTAAGCTAGTTATTGCTTTATAACGGTTAGCTATTACTTCATGATAGTTTGCTATTGTATTGTAATAGTTAGCTAACTATTATTAGGCGATAGCTATCGCTTGTTACCAGTTAGCTATCACTTTATACTTTATAATAGCTAGTTATTGCATTATAACAGTTAGCTATTACTTTAAAATAGTCAGATAATGTACTATAATAGTAAGCTAACTATTATTAAATGATATTATTATCAAGCAATAGCTGTCGCTTTATAATAGTTAGCTATTATGTCATAATAGTTAGCTAACTATTATTAAGCAATAGCTATCGCTTGTTACCAGTTAGCTATCACTTTATAACAGTTAGCTGTCGCTTTATAATAGTTAGCTATCACTTCATAATGGCGAGCTATTACTTTATAATAGTTAGCCAACTAGTATGATAGCTACTAATAGAAATAACTGTTATCTAGCAATATCTATTGCTAGATAACAGTTAGCTGTTGCTTTGTAATATCTAGCTATTCCTTTATAATAGCTAAAAACAATAGTTATGTAAAAGCAAGAGCTAACTATTATAATCTAGGTTTTACAAGTGCAGTTTACTCTGATTTTGGATAGGTTTTTAAAAAAAAAACAGTTAAAAAGATCAACAAATGTGATTTTTTATTTATTTATTTTATTTATTTATTTTATTTCATCTTCCAGCAGTAAACCGGTTCAGCAGAACAAATCTGGAAGCTCGTGTCAATTATTACAAAGTTAGGAAAAAGTTTTCACTGTTTTTGGACATTTTTGAAATGTACACTTGGCTACCAAAAACAGTTAGCAGGTTTCATGGTAATCATTTTAACTGTTAAATCTCTACACAGTTGCTCATTTCTGTACATCACAATATAGTTTTGTTTTAAAAGTTAAATGTTGGATTATCAAGCAGCCTGACAAAATGATACTTGTGCAGTTTTACTGAATCTCGACATCCCTGATTGTTGATGACGCTTCTCCCCGCAGCCTACAAGTGCATCATGGACCAGCGGGAGCGGCTGGAGGAGACCCTCCCCCTCGTCCTGGGCGTCATCTTGGGCCTGATCATCGTCATCACGCTCACCATTTACCACTTCCACCTCAAGCTAACGGCGAATCAGCCGCAGCTGCCCAGAGATCGTTCCATGTACAAGAACATGTAGTCGGCCCGAGACCCGTCCCATCGACGCCCCGGGCCTCGAACGCCACAGAGGACCGACACCGGACTGAACCCCTGATTGATGCACTGCCCCCCCGTAGCTCTGGAACAGCTAAAACACAAGCTAACAGAACCGCCCGGGGCCACGTGGGTCCAGCTGGAGGGTTAACCACCTAAATTTAATCAACATCGCTGCTGAATCGAAGCCTGATGTCATAAGTAGTCCGCATCAAAGTTCCTGGAGCGTTCATGAAAATAAATATCTCCAGGTTTCCATTATCCCCCCCGTTACATCACAGGAGGCCAGTCCATCATTTGCTCCCATTTATATTTGAAATTTATGAAATTTCCAAGCTTCTGCTGTGACCGATTTCTCTCTGAAACTGCTGCTGAATGAATTCATCGCCAGTTGTCGGTTCTATTAGCTAACGCTGATACGTTTCTGTTCTCGTCTCTTTTACTCAGATTTTGAATGCGAGCCATAGTGTTGTCAGTGGGCCGTCTTGTAGCGTAACCGTGCAGTTTTTCTTCTTTCACATTAACACACCTTTCCTCCGCACCGATGTATGGAACATAGCTAAAGAAAAACAGAAAACACCGGACACAAGTGACCCATAAAAAAAAAAAAAAAAAAAAGATTATCAAAGAGTGTTTATGGAATTGCAGAGATGTTGTTAAACGAAATGTGTATTAAATATTTTCAGAGTAAAAGTCTATGCATAAACCTCTGCTGATGCAATCGTGTGCAGTATTCGTGTTCTGTTTGAAATAAATTGCTGGATACACCCTTGCCAAATTATTTCTATTATTAAAGCATTTGTCACATCACAACAGTAAACACCCTCCTCCTTCACTGTAAATGAGAAATAAAGTAAGAATCATTATCTTATTCCCAGATGTGCTAGTGAAAAATATCTGAGATCAAAATGAGGAAATTGCACCAGAACGCAGTGATGAATGACGGCGGCTGGGACCGGCTGACCCAGACGCCCGTCAGAGGAGACGCGGCCCGAAGGGAGTATTGATTTTGTTCCAGCTCTGGGTTTTCAAAGGAAACGCAATATGAGTGAGTCTAATTGGAAACAAAAAGATCATTTATGTCTTTTACACCTGTTTGTTCAGCTGCGTGGACGTCATTCATCACCTCCAGCTGCAGCACAACAACGTTGAAGCCATTTGACCCAGTTGATCATTCAGACTCGCTTGGAGATAGTCTTGATAAAAAATCCTTAAAAAAAAAAAAAAACTATATCTGAGACAAACCGTCCCAGTTCTAGTACCAGGTCAAACCCATATGTGCTTCAGAACTGCTTTAATTTGTCACCACATAGATTCCTCAGAGAATTCGGTCCATATTGACATCATATCATCATTATATGATATGTCATCATGATATGATACCATGATATATCATGATATAATACTATGATATCATGATATGATACCATTATATCATGATATGATGTCATGATATATCATGATATGATACCATTATATCATGATATGATGTCATGATATATCATGATATGATACCATGATATCGTGATATGTCATGATATATTATGATACATAATGATATATCATCATGATATGGTATCATTATACCATATTATGGTATCATCATGATATCAAAATATGTCATGATATATCATGATATATCACGATATGATTTATCATGATATATCATGGTATATCATGATATGTCATATCATATCATGATATGATATATCATATCATGATATACCATGATATATTATGATATGATATTATATCATATTATGATATATATTGTGATAAATTATGGTATCGTGATATATATTGATATATCATGATATGATATATCATTATATCATCATCATCTGTTCTGCTGGACTGAGATCTTGTGACTTGAGGTCATCAGGATAGTGAACCCATCGTCATGTTCAAGGAACCAGTTTGAGACGGTTTGAGTTTTGTGACGCGGTGCAGGATCCTGCTGGACGTAGCCGTCAGAAGATGGGAACGCTGTGGTCACAAGGATGAAAAGAATTCACATTAGTTTTGAGCTGCACTTGTATCATTAACCACTCAGTAAAATGTTGATAATGTCTCTTATTTCATGCAGTCTCATTGTTCAGGGCTCAGTGATGCATCTGCACACATGGATGCTGTTGTTGTTGTAGCCAAGTTCTTTAGAAACGAAACAGATAGAAAAACAAAAACAAATGAGACTGCAAGAACTCTGGAAGATGAATCTAACATCATTTACACTAATTACTACGTACGTACCTTTCTGGAAGAAATGAAATCAATTTACTCTCCAACAGGGGAAATCTTCTGCCGGCTCCTTCTGGAGATACGACTCGTAATCAATAAACCACAGTCACAATAGATAGGTGTTTTTTGGTTTATTATTTTTAAAATCTTGTCACTATAGTTATGTAGAGCCTGTAGGCAGCTTGGAGCCGACTTTGGCTTTCAGGAAAATGCAGGAGCGACGTTCAGTTCAACTTTATTAGTATAGCGTCAATTACAATATATATTTTCTCTGGGTGCCCCCCCCCCCAGCAATTATTATTACATCTTAATTAAAGAAACCGATGTGTGTACCCAAACATGACTGGGAGTCAAAAGAAGACTCATCTTTTGATCCAGATTGTAAGTAGTTTCACTGGTCTACCAGCTAATAATGAATACTTGCCACAAAAAAAAAAAAACGTTTTATCTTGTATTATGGTAAAGACCAATCAGATGAGGAGAGCCCACTGTTGACAGCAGAAGTTAGAGGACGAGGGAGAACCAGGGGTCCGTCTTCTGGCTCCAGAAGTCCACAGCTGGTTCAAAACTGGAGATTCAAGCTGCTGATCCATTTTTTCACTTTTTCTTATTCCAATGAGTTTATACACCGTATTCCTCACTTATATGACAGTTATTAATATTACAGGTGTACACCTCAGTGGAGAACTCGCCCCTCGACGGGTTTCAGCTGTTTTTCCCTCCAACTGCGGTCAAAGATATCGGTCACAACTAGAGGTCTTCACGGGTCCACTTTCATGGACCCGAACCCGAATGGACCCGTGAAAATTCGACCCGATCCGAGCTATTATCATAAGTCTGGGGGTCCGAACCCGAATGAACCCACAATATTTGGACCCGACCCGAGTCTTTAGTTTTTGACCACGAACCAAACCGAGATACCCGAATAGAACCGAGACAATCCAGCCCATAGTCATGTTAAAAGTTGTCCAGCGTTGAATAAAATTTTATTTTCTTACCTAAAGTTGTCTTCTTCTACCCGGTTCAGTTGCTACATAGGCTACGTGACGTAAACAACAATAAATCCACGTTGTTATTTTCTTTGTGGATACAGATGCTATTGGTAGCAACTGCTAACGCTAATAGCCTACACCGTTCAGGACGTGTCGTAAATATGTTCTCTCATCCAACGTTGTCATGTTGGCGATCCGTTGTGCTTTACAGCTGCCGGGCAAACCGCTAATAACACGCTACGACAACACGATTGTTTCATGACAAATATGCCACATTAATGAATAATTAATTTAACTGCCCCGAGTCCTGACATTGGCTGTCACCGCCAATATCTTTACCTCTCTGGAGTAAACGCGGATCCAGCCTGTCAGAGAGCACCGACCGGACTAACTAACCGACCCAAGACTAACTGTACCGATTCCGACCCGAACCCGGAGTCACGTCTTTTGAATGGAACTGAGACCCGATTCGGTTCGGGTCGGAACCTCAGGTTTTCGGGTTGTTCCAGAGAACTCTAGTCACTACACAAACAGATATGCAGGAAAAAACCCTGAAAAGGTAACCGGAGACGGTGTCCTCCCAGCAATGGAGTCGCCACCAGGATCAGGTAGCTCTCTGTAGTCTTCGTGAAGCGGAAGGATGCTAGGTATATGTCGGTGAGGAACATGATGGAGCGCTGGACGTCGTTGACTCTTCTCCCATCATGGAGTACAACAAGTACATGGGTGGAGCTGATTGATCTGATCATCTCATCCAATACGATGCGGCGCGCCGTCCTCCTCCTCGACAGCGGAGGCTCTGCCACGAGGACTTGATGGTGGAGCTGCTGAAACAACTCAAGCAGGTGCTCCTGTGGGCAGACAAACCAGCCATGTCCTTGTTGCATCTGCTGCTGACTCAGATCCAACATGGAGGCCCGACAGATCCACCGGAGCATCTTCTTGGCACAGTGTCGTCTAGCTTGTTCCCTCAGAGGAAAGGCTCATTGCAAATTAATGCCAAGGTGTTTTTGTAGTGATCTCCTCTACCTTTAGATAGGATCTATCCAGGATGGCATCCCCCCCCCATCCACAGAGCATGAGGAGTCATTGAGCAAGTTAATGTGAATCATAAGTTAGTGTGGATGCCGACGACTGAAGTCATTCACACATTTCCTGCAAAAACCTCAGTTTTATCCTCACCGAAGCCCCGCAGTTCCACTTGTCCCAGTTGTCTAGTTTTTATTTACCGCTCAGGCGTCGCTCACTGAGAGACGATCCATTCTCTGTCCGAGTTAAATCAATATCCCATTATAGTGTTTCAGATGGAAATGGCTCAGAGGAAAAAGAAAGAGCAATCGCCTGATATACTAGCAGTTCAGCGGTAAAGTCGGCTCTGAGGTGACGGTGAAATCGTTGGCAGTGAGAACTGTAGTATTTTGAAAATGTGGAAAACAAAGTTCCAGAAATCACGATGGAGAGCTTCCTACCTGAGTTACTGGATGTAAAATCTGACGAAACTGTTTTTTTTGGCCGTTTAGTAAAAGTAATAATATGATTTAGCGGCAGGGAGGGTGATGAGTTCTCCGTTAGCATTAGCTCTGGTCCACAGGTCTGTCCCACACCAGAGCTATGTTAGCATCAGACAGTCGCAGCATTGTATTAATAAAGTGACGTTAACATCACAAGCCTCACATTATACCAAACAAAATAAATATCCAGGGCCATATATATTGGTAGACAACGAGGCAGGCTTATAGCTGGCTAGCGAGCTAATGCTAACAGAGAGATGTTTTCACTCATCACCCTCCCTGCTACTACTAAATCATATTACTTTTACTAAACGGTGGTTAAATCAATCATCTAATAAACAAAGCTAACTTACCTTGGAGCAAATGTAGGTGTGTTTTGTAACTTTCCCCACGTTCAGTTGTGGACGGACACAACTTAGCCCACAGCCTGCATTTTTCCAGCGTTTGTTTCGGTTCGGGAGAGGGAATAAAAATGTCCCTCCAAACGTTCTGGACACCTCGAGTCACTGTTGCAGGTCCCCAGCAGCAATATTTCACCATGGAGTTATTATAGTATAATATTAACACTGATGATACATTGGAAAAATAGCAAATTAACACAGTCCTTAACGCAGGAGCAGCAAGTTTGTCCGACCTCGCAACAGTAACTAGGGAGAGGGCGGTGCTTACCGAAAGGTCAAATCCTTCAACCTGGAGGGGAGCCTGCCCAACTACTGCACAGGTGCTGCTATTTTCACCTGTTAGGTGACGGCACCAGTTACAACGCATTGTGTCTTTGCAGACGCGACTGCTTCTGGTAAAGAAAGCAACAAGTGACAGAGACGATTCGTTCTACTGCGACGTCTGCGCGTCGGATAGCTCCAGAACAAAGAAGCTACACATCTATCCCCTCAGCTTAACAGGGCTAAAGCTACTTCTCTGTGCAGAGAAGATGAAAGGTACTAATGAGGAACTAATGAGGCACGAGGGGAAGAACATCGACACCTCCAGATGTCACATAGCTCCAGAGCAAAGAAGCTACACATTTATCCCCTCAGCTTGACAGGGGTAAAGCTACTTTTCTGCGCAGACTCACTAATGAGGCACTAATGAGGCACGAGGGGAAGAACTTCAACAGCTCCAGATGTACTCGTTGGCTCTAAAGGGGATGTTGGCGCTTGGTCATGTGACCGTTCTGAGGGCACCGCCCGGTTGCTCTTCGGAAAGACAGAACCGTCCGTGTGAATGCACAAATACATGATCTGAAACACAGCCAAAATAAAGTGATGATGATTAAACAGAGCCCTTGAAATAATCCGACAGTGTGCAGATTAAAAAAAATAAAAAAAATCTCTGCTTGATATGAGACACAAAGAAATAAGAGACTGCAAGAGGGTGATGAAAGAAAAATCCATGCAACACGTCTCAATGCTTTTATGTGCATTTCTTTTTTAATTGAAACCAGATTCACTGATAACAAACATGCAGTATCACTGTACAAGCCAAAACCACAGATAAGTATAACTCATTCAGATCTTGACACGTCGTCAAGGATTAGCCTGCGACTCACACGCACACACACGAACGCACACGCACGCACAAACACAAGCGCTACAGAGATAAGCTAGCTCCCGTCCTGTTGCTCTCCAAACAAACGCCGACTCACACGTCACACGCGCACGGTCGTATTTACATATCACAGTGACTGATGGGTAAAAAAAAAAAACGATGCAGGGTGGGGGGGGTTACGGCGTTGTCCCGGCCCGACCGGAGACGAGGATGGCAGCGCGGTTCAGGTGATAGCGAGCGTGTCTGACTGAGGCGGGATAAGGACCGAGATGATGACAGTGAAGGTGTGAGGAGACGACGAGGCCTTTTTATCAGCATCCTGAAACTCAGCGCAGTGGGGGGGGGGGGGGGGTGGGGTTCAAAGAAACACAGCGGGGACTGCAAATACAAAAGAAAAATAAATCTTTTGTTTTAGTAAAATCTGTGCTACATTTAAACGCGTGGCGCCGTAAAAGCGGCGGTTCGTGGATCCGTGAACGGGTTCCGGGGTTTTTGCTCGGATGATATAACATCTGATATCGCTGTCTGCCAAATGTGCCTTCAGAGATGTAAATCAAATACCCAACAAAAATAAAACAGAATTTAAAAAAGAAAAGAAAAGAAAAAAGGCCACACTACAAATAAAAATATACTTTCAATCCCAATAAATAAATAAATACTTTAAAATGTCATACAAAATTCTGACATTACCCTTTTTGTCCAACATTTAATGGAAGTTCTGTCTACAAATGTGAGATAATAAATATATTAAGTAATTTTTTTAAATTTTATTTATTTTTGGTAACAGTTAAGTTTAGGTGATTTTTTTTATTTGGAATATCTCGTATCTTTAAGCAAAAACTGGATTATAAACAGTAGGAAAGATCTCTGCAGAAACTCTATTTAATACTGCTCATATCACAATGGTTACGACACGATAAAATACTGCAAATTATCAAAACTGTACATGAAATCTTACAGGTTTTTTTGTCTAAAATACATTTTCCGGCCTCCGCGCGGGAAGAGAGACGAGGGAGAGCCCGCCTCCGTCCGAGCGGCGGCCCGTCCTTCCGGGCGGCGCCCCGACCGCCGTCAAAAGCCCGTCTCTTCGCGCCGACCGCTCCGGCGGCTCTGGATTAGCGGCGTTGGGCGGCCCGGGTCCCTCCGGCCGCTCGGCCCACCTCTCTGCAGCTCTGGAAGGCTGGTGGCTGCTACGAGTCTGCCGGAGACTCACCGTCAGGGAAGCAAGAGTAGCGCAGCGGGAGACGCCGGCCCACGTCTCCAGTGGGCACACGTTTCTGTTCCAGTTCATACGTTTAAGTTTATTTTTTTTGTTTGTTTGTTTTCTTCATTTCGTTGACTTGTGTTTTTAAAAGTATTCCTTAGATATTCCTCTAGTTAATCTACGTCACGGTTACAGGTGTGAGTGTGGGTGGCGCGCCACTGAGCGGTGGGGTGGTCTGGCTGGGTGAGGGAGGTGCCGCCCCGGAGGGGCGTGGATGTGTGCAGGTTCAGCGTGGAAGAGGTTCTAGCGTTCAGGGCCAGCGGGTCAGCGGTGGCGGTAGTGTCTCATGAGGGGGACGATGCAGGAGGGGGGTCCGGACAGCTTCAGGAAGGGGTGCTGGAGGAGTTCCAGGGCAGTGGCTCTCTGAGACGGCTCCCTCACCAGCATCAGGTCCAGGAAGGACCGCAGCACAGTCGACACCTGCAGGGGCGGGAAACGTACATTCATCTTTAAAACTTTTATTTCATCGTCAGGCTTGAGACTTTGGAATATTTGCATTCAGCCCTTGAAAGTTGTTTTTTTTTGGTGTGTGTGTCTGCATTTACATTCATGGTTAGTGCCATTGTCTAGTAAAACCTAGTGTGAAGGGTGAATGTGTCCTTCAGTCCTCTCCGGCAGTAAATTCTAACATCTTTTAATAACATCTTAAACCCTGATTTCGTCAGAGAGGACTAAAAAACACCAGCAGTGAAACATTTAAAGACAAGACAGTTAAAGAGACAGGACAGTGAGGGTGTGGTGTGTGCTGGGTTGTGAAGTGTGAGGGGGTGTTGTGTAGTGGATTGTGTTGTAACAGCGAACAAACTCAAAATATGTAGGAAGCAGAAACTACTAACAAGACAACTGAACACCTTCTACCAAGCTATAGACCTGTATATGGAGAATTGATGTAAACATTATCGATTGATTGTGTTGACAGTAGAGGGGGGGTGTTGGGTGATGTGATGTGTCCGTGCCCATATACACTCACATGTAAGTTACCAAAGTACCAAAGAAACTGTTACCACCATTACCATCAGCCCTCAAAAGTTATTATAATGACACAAGAAAACACCTCAGGCGAAACCTGAGCCCCCTGAAATCGGTACCTTCTTGGTGGCGGTACCAGCCAAGACTGGGCGTCGCTGCTGCATTCAGGGCAGATACGTAATCACCAGGTTTCGTAGCGACAAACTCCCACTGACTTGGAAGGCACTGATTTAGCACAAGGGTAATTACAAAAGAATATCGACAGGCTAAACCCAACAAGACATCCCGTCAGCTCAGTGAGGATCAGATCAGACGCTTGCATGGATCAGATCCCACCCCCCCCTCACCCGTCATATTCCCCAGGACTCAGGTGGATCTTCAAGATCCAAAAAAGATCTTGGAGATCTTGAGTTGTTGGTCCGGTGGTCATCATGGACACAACGTCACTGCATCAACATGTTTGATGAGTTCGTACTTGAAGAAAGTCCCCACGACCACTACTGTGGTCCATCAGATGGTTTGAGCTCTTTGAAGTACTCTAATGGTCGACATCCTCTTTCAGCAACGTCACTGGGTTTACTCGTGTGATTGGTGTTATATCAAAGTGAGTTAAGTCATATGTATGTAAGAACATTACATATTTTAATTTTCAGTCAAGAATACCACGAGTCTTTGCTTTCAGGGCATGAAACTGACCTTCGTCAAGGTCCACCTCGGCCTGTCAGGATATGCTAACCCTAACCCTTTTCTAGGAGGCCGAACTGTACTTTCATATTCATATTTTCATGTTTATGTCACTGCCAGGTCCGGACATCCCTTCTACCCATAAGGCATTGCAACATTGTGGTTTGAGTGAAACTTCTTTTCTCTATTTTTGTTAACACGTTGAGTCTAAAAAATACCACAACTATCTATTTAAAGTCAGTGGTAGTTGTGTGAGTCTCATATTATCTCTAATCTTATTTCAAAAGTCACATAAATAGAAAAACATATCCAGAATTTGCAGCAGTTTCAGCAATAAGATGACGGCATACAGTCTGTCAACAGATTAACTTGATCGGCTCTGATTTGTTTCCTACCTTGTGCGACTCTTTTAGCCGCGGGGGCAGGTTGTCTCGTATCCTCCTCATGGCCTGCAGAGGAGGCTCGTTGAAGTACGGGGGCTCGCCGTCCACCATCTCGATCACCATGATGCCCAGAGACCAGATGTCCACCTGGACGTGCAGAGGAACAGTCAGTCCGTCTACTGGAGGACACCGACGCTTTTTTAACTCCAGAGCGACGCGTGATCTCACCTCAGTCCCGTAAGGTAGCCTCGAGATGACCTCTGGCGCCATCCAGTAGGGCGTGCCCACGAGAGACTTCCTCTTGGGAACCTCTTTAGAGACTTGGGCGCAGAAGCCGAAGTCCGACAGCTTGATCTGGAAACGCACACGGACACAGTTGAGGCTTGATTGTGTGTGGACATTCAGCCAGAAGCGTGATGACCTCATGAGACGAAGAGCTCCTGCAGCAGACACTCATCTCCCCCGTTAGCACTTAATTACGCTTCAATTAATCATGCCTTATCTACTCGTTAAGAGGCATTATGCGGGATTTAATTAGTGGGGCACGAGTGGTAATTGATGAAGATGAATTTCTGGAGCCGACTGTTGACAAGTGACAAGGATGGGCAGCCGTAAGGAGGGAGCTGGAGGTGGAGGGAGAGTGGGCGGAAAGGTGATCAATACCTGGGGTTTAAACGGCTCAAAGGACGGAGGACGGTGTGAGGACGTCACGAGACGCGAGCAGAGACACGACTCGCAAGTTAGGGTTGGGAATCGAGAACCGGTTCCTGTAGTGAACCAGTTCCGTGTGTTTCAATTCCACAGAATCGTTTGGCAGTTTATCCAGCGATTATCTTATCGATTCCAACCAGCACGAATCTCACGTAATTTACGCAAGTTACGCACAGTCAATTCCAGAAAGCCCTTACGTGATTAAGTTACGTTGGTTTAGCACGTTAGCATTGCAGTTGTAAACAACAATGGCGCCCACCAGGTTCAAACGCTCCAAAGTTTGGCTTCACTTCACCAAAGAAAGATGGCAACAAGGCAACTAGCAGTCATTGTAAAGTGGAGATAACAGCGTCGGGAGGGAACACGGCTAACATGCAGAAACATTTGAACACACAACATGCTAACGAGTGTCGTGTTTTTGACGCGTTTCGGACTGATGGATCTCAACCCAGCAGCAGTAGCCAAGCTAAGATCACCTCTGGTAACTCTGGTTAACTAGCTATCCCGCTGACTATGTGCTTCTTTGTAAAACACGCTATAACATTAGCGCTATGCTATTAAACGAATGCCTTCTGCATTACATTTAGAAGATGACCGTGACGAGAGAGAGAGTCTGGCTGGTTCAGAGGGTGGAAGACATGATTATTTTACTGCTAAAGAATTGTTAATTCTTCATAGTATTTGCAGATTTGTACTATGCACTGTTCCGTTGTATTTAATAGTATTTCTCTTTCTTTATTATTATTTTTGAGTGTTTAGTGAGCTCATATATCCTTTTAAAAGGGAGATTTTTTTCATTTCTATTAGGAAAAATCAGTTAGTAAAATGTTCCACATTCTTGTGTATTTGCACAGTTACATATTACAACAGTTAACACGTTATCCAGGCTTTGGGCCTCTTTTGACCTCGCTGTTAAGTGTGTAAGGTTGTGACTTCTAAGTAAAAAAAAAAATGATGCTAATAAAACTGTTAGTTCTCCTTTTTGCCCTATTTAGAATCGACAAGAGAATTGATAAAGAATCGAATCGTTAAACAGTATCGATAATGGAATCAGAATCGGAATCAGGAAAATCTTATCAATTCCCATCCCTAGTGCAGGTAGTGGATGTGCGTGACTCACCCTCCCGTCGCTGGTCAGCAGAATGGAGTCGCTCTTGATGTCCCGGTGGATGACGCCCTGCGTGTGCAGGTAGGACAGAGCCTTCAGCACCGACAGGCAAACGGTGGCGATCTGCTCCTCGTTCATCCTGCACACACGCAGCAAGAACGAACGTCAGGTTCAGAGATACTAGAGCTAAACGCTAACGATAAAACTAGGGATGCACGATAACTGTTTTTTAAAACTGATACCGATAACCGATAACTTTCAGCTCCTAAAGGCCGATACCAATAACCGATAACACACATATATATCTAAGATCATTACATCAATACTATGAACAAAATCAAAAACAGTTTGGACTCTTTAAATGAACGGAGATTTATTTTTTCCAATTAAAAAAACTATTAACAAACCTCTCAAACATTTTCATAAAGCTATCAAACAAACCTATTTAATATCTCACATCAACTTAAATAAGGTTCATTACAGACTGATATAAAAAAATAAAGGCACCTTGAACTGATGGAAATACATGCATCAGAATTACTAACTGAAAAAGATTTACATTTAAAGGATTTTGACTTGTGGATCCATTTAAATTAATACCTTTAATTAAAGTAAATGAGGTTCAGTAGTTTTTTGTTTTTTTTTATCTCATGGAAGCTTTAGATGAGAGAGATGAGGAGAGACTGCTGCTGGCTTGCTCACGTTAGCATTAGCTTCCGTTAGCTCACGTTAGCGCGATTTCAAAACTCCATGGAAGCGATTGTTATGTTGTAGGTGGCTGATCAGGTTTTACGTATTAAAGCTTGTGCTTCCCTCCTCGTAGAATTCACTCGGAGGATTCGTCACAAATAAAAACACCAAACTATCTTCTTCTGAAACTTTAACGAAGCTCTTCCACGCCGCCATGTTTGTTGTGATCAGCGCTGTGCTGCAGGCTGCATTCAAGGTGTAACGTAAATTCCCACGTTCCCTCGTTTACTAGTTGTTCTTTCAGCCTTTTTTCTTTTTTTCTTTTTTATGTGTAACATGAGGGGAAATACTGCGAATATCGATTCAAGTCAGCAACTACCAAAATTATGACCGAGTTAACGAGTTGTTTTTCTGGCATGAGGGGGTATTCTTGATTTTCCTATTGAGTAATCATTTTTCTGATTATGCCGACGTTACTTGAACATAACATTCACTGCCGGTCATTCAAGACTCAGAGGGAGCGAGACACTGCTGTGTTGACAAAAATATATATGTTATCGGGGCTATTCGTCATGATATCGGACTTATTGGAATGACGTCATAATTTCCTGTTATCGGCCAGATAGTTATCGTGCACCCCTAGATAAAACTGATGACTCTTTCAGCGGCATCAACGAGTCTATGAGCAGACGGTGGGGGGTCAAAAAAAAAAACTGAAAGTGGAATGCACCACGTGGCCTCTGCAGCCGGCGGCGGCGGCAGAGATCTGCAGGCGAGGAGGTCCCATATGGAGAGACGAGGCGAGTTAGTGCATCCGACTGAGCTCCACTGAACATTAACATCCAGACCCAGCTGGTCGGGTGTGTGCATGTGTTCATGAGCGTGCACGCTGATCTCCCTTATGTACAGTACACATGCAGAAACAGAGAAATGCTCACTTCAAGAGAACATTCAGTCCTTGTCAGGCTGTACACCCTACCATCATCATACCACATTATACTAAGGTTGCGAAAAAAAAAAATCAATTTGGCAATATATCGTGATTTTCGGCAGCCCGATATAATATCGATTTCTCAGCTCCGATTTTTTAGGAAAATTCATTCATTCACTTAAATGTGCAAAGACACTAATAATAAACAATAAGTAGGTAGTTTTGAAGCAAATAGTTTTGACTCAGTTTGACCTCTGAATGATCAATATCATCTGATGAACATATACAGCAACTTGATTTTTTATCTCTACTTTTAATTTAGATATTAACTGGGTAGAATATCGCAATATAACGTGATATCGCGATAATATTGTATTGTGACCCAAGTATCACGATACATATCGTATTGCGAGGTCCCTGCCAATACTCACTCCTATACATATCAGGACATAATTAGATAAAATCCTTGAGGTCATAAAATTAGATGAATAGTAACACTGTGTTGATACACGTTTTCCGAAAACTGAGCCGAGAAGAAGAAGAATATGAAAACTGAAGTTACAACCTTTCTGCTCCCATAAGAGATGTTTTGATGAGCCACATGATGCTGATCAAACGTATTTGGTTGATTGATTAGCGAGACACTTCTATAAAGAATAATAAAATAATAATAATAAAATATCAATATAATATTGCGATATATCGCCAAATCGATTTTTTTTCCCCACACAGAGGACGTTCTTCGTTTTTCACATGACGGTAAATAATTCTCCTGGAAAAACAACCAGCGAACTCAAAGTTAACGGAAAGGAGTGATGTAAAGAAAAATGATTTTATTCATCCTCTGACACCTAAAAAATCTCCTTTTTCTCTGACACACACACACACACACGTGCACACACACGTGCACACACACACTGAAGAACACAAGCGTTTGAAAGGAAAACATGATCACTGAAATAGAAAATTGTTTCATAAAGTGAAAAACAATTTTAATGAGCCTG
The DNA here is from genome assembly GCA_018398805.1 of Hirundichthys speculiger. NCBI lineage: Eukaryota > Metazoa > Chordata > Actinopteri > Beloniformes > Exocoetidae > Hirundichthys > Hirundichthys speculiger. The sequence continues at coordinate 305,404 of JAGFBZ010002528.1, read as the reverse complement.
TAAAAGTCGTCAAGGGAAGGAGAATTACACGTGCATTTATACGCACACACATGCACACGCCTGCTCTCATAAATACAGGTGCTGCTGCTGCAGGCGCTCTGGACAGAAAAAAAATATACAAACCCTGATAACTGCAGATTATTAACAAACATTTAAAGTATAATTGAAATCTGAACCTGCAGGAGAAGCTCAGTCTGTTACTGCTGACGCTCCAGTTTGAGTGTGTGTGTGTGTGTTTGGTTTTGGGTGGGTGTGTGTGGTTGTTTGAGTGTGTCGTGTGGGTGAGTGTGTGGTGGTGTGGTGTGGGCGTGGGTGTGGGTTGGGTTGGTGTGAGTGTGTGTGGGGTGTGTTGGGGGTGGTGTGTGTTGGGTGTTTGGGGTGTTGGGTGTGTGGGTGTGTGTTGGGGGGGTTGAGGTGTGGGGTGTGGGGTGGTTGTGGGTGTGGGTGTTGTGTTGGGTTGTGTGTGTTGGGTGTGTTGGGGTTTGAGTGTGTGTGTGTTGGGTTTGAGTGTGTGTGTGTTGGGTTTGTGTGTGTGTGTGTTGGGTTTAAGTGTGTGTGTGTTGGGTTTGAGTGTGTGTGTGTTGGGTTTGTGTGTGTGTGTGTTGGGTTTGTGTGTGTGTGTGTTGGGTTTGAGTGTGTGTGTGTTGGGTTTGTGTGTGTGTGTGTTGGGTTTAAGTGTGTGTGTGTTGGGTTTGAGTGTGTGTGTGTTGGGTTTGAGTGTGTGCGTGTTGGGTTTGAGTGTGTGCGCTGGCTGCTAACAACCAACCGGTGTGAAGGACGCCGCAGAGGCCCGCTAGCTGGACGAGCAGCGGCGTAATAATCAGACACGTCCAACTTCGGTCTAACTTTCTTCGTCTGTCTGCTGAGATCGGTGAAACATCAACGCCAGATACTCAACATTAGAGCTGAGCGATTTTATTGATTCTGCGATATATATCGATATTTTATCGAGTATCGATATTCTAAGCTCCTTTCTAAACCCCCGTGTCCCACCTTTAAAAGCTTGCAAGCAACAATTTGCACTGTTTAAATAAATGAAACAATTTTTCTTAACACATCTTTTATTCATTTTGTCCAACATTTGTAAGCTGCCTGTCAGACATATAATGTGTAATTGATGCTTTCAGTTCAATTAATTCAAACAAAGTCATTGGAACACTCACAAGATGTCACCAAAATCACTTTGTCCCTTTAAAATGTATTGTAAGATAAATATAACTTATCTCTGGTATAGTAATCAGTACCAACATATTCCTTGTAAATAAAGTCAGTTATTAATTTATTATGTATTTCTCTATTGTGGTTATTGTTTGTTTTATTATTGTTTTTTATCTTATTTTATCATATTTGTCAATTTTCTTCTTTATTGCTATTTTTCACTTTTTACTTGCTGCTGTAACAACGTAAATTTCCCCATTGTGGGACAATAAAGGAATATCTTATCTTATCATACTTTATTCAATCAATCATACTTTATTTATAGAGCACTTTTCATGCAGACAGGAGCAGCTCAAAGTGCTTTACATAAAAACAATACAGGAAACAATAAACACAAATGACCCCCCCCCCCCCCATACACACACACACACACATATATAAAAACATAGAATTTAAGAATTGTGAGGAAGAATGGTGAGGAAACGCCATCTCACACTCGCTACTTTGAAGTGGGGAAACACCTGAGAGAAGATACTTGATAAGATAACTATATTGCCTAAAATTTGGTAAATATCTAAAAAATAAAATAATAAAATAGATAAAATTCAGTTAAATGCCCAACTTACAATGTAAAATTAGTCAAAAAAAAAAAAAAAAAAATCTTATCTTATATATACCGCTGCTCCAGCAAACTCGAGCATAAACGAAATGATGCACGTCAGGTTTGCATCCGGTTTTGCTGAGTTTTCCATCAGTGTTTCTAAAAGCATCTGTGTGCTCTGAAACTTCCTCACGCACACACACATGCACACACACGCAGCGAACACACAAACAGACAAAACGTCTGCGTGGGAGATTGTTCAAAGTCCTTCACGGCAGCAGCAGCGGCGCTCAGCCTCACCAAAGCGTGTTATTAGCAGGCGACATCGCGCGGCGCTAATGCTGACACTTCAGCACAAATGACTGCAATTACACACAGTGAACAAAGTATCTTAAAACAATGAGGCGGCGGCGCCGGCGCCACGACTCCACGGCACGATTTAGAGGAAACCTTAAAACTGCTTCCTGAAGCCATCGCATCAGTTCTGACAACGCATCTCCGCTCGATTGTGTCATGAATCTTATTCAGGGTTTTATTGTTCTTTTCTTTTTAAGGGTTTGTGTGGTAAAGCTCAGAATGAGCCACTGGTTGTTTTGGGTTTGTTTTTATTAATTTCCAGGTCATCCGGCTCCCACGACTAGGGCTGTAACGATACACTAATCTCACCATACAATACGATACACGATACACGATATTCAGCTCACGATACGATATATATCGATATTCATCTTACAATACATTTACATCATTTTCTGAAAGATTTTAAAGGGACAAAGTGATTTTGGTGACATCTTGTGAGTGTTCCAATGACTTTGTTTGAATTAATTGAACTGAAAGCATCAGTTACACATTATATGGCTGACAGGCAGCTTGCAAATGCTGGACAAAATGAAAAAAAGGCTGAAAAATCAATACTCTCTGGGGAAATAAAATATCAATATATATATTATATCAACGTATTCACGAAAGCCGACTGGTTACCTGGTGTGGGTCACGATGTCTGTGAGGGCTCCGCCCTCTAGAAACTCCATGACGACCCACAGCTCGTCCCCCACCAGGTAGCTGTTGTACATGTCCACGACGTTCTCATGATGGTAGTCCCTCATGATCACCACCTACAGCAGAGACAGGGACAGACGGAAAGAGGTTTTGTTTTATATTAGAATGACACGTACTATAAAACGATTATTGGCTTGTTATTTGGATCTGATCGTCCTCTTTGATACAAAGACAGAGTCTGGTTCTTCTGGATTTGACTCTGATTTCCAGGGGGGACAGAAGAAACCATCTCTGTCCTCCATCCTCTCTCTGTCCTGTCTCTCCTCTCTTTTTTTTTCTTTATCCAACTGGTCTTCATCAGGAAGGTCCCCCCATATGATCCAGGTCCTGCTCAAGGTTTCTTCCCACTTAAAGTGGAGTTTTTTCTTGCCACTGTTTGTCTTAAAGGCTTTTTTTCTCCCTCTGTGGAAGTTTTTTACCTGCCATTATCCTTGTTTAGGGTTTAAAAACATAATTTTAGTTAATGATATTTGCTCGGGGGTCATGATCTGGGTCTCTGTAAAGCGCCTAAAGACAATTGGCATTGTAACAGACGCTATACAAATAAAACTGAATTGAATAATCACTTCAGGATTTTGATGCGGGGTGAAGTATATGTAGTATATACTGTAGTATATACTGTAGTATGTACTGTAGTGTGAATGTGTGTATATCAACATGTATGTAAGTATGTAATGTCTAGATGTAAGAAATTACAAACTACAATTTAAAAATAAGGCCTCAAAAACCTGATACATTTTAAGGTTAATCATGGAACATTGGAGAAGGGGTAGGATTAAATAAGTTTTACTTCTTCCTACCCATTTTCAGACATGTTAAACCAGATGTGTGTTTTGCATATTGGTATGTATGTGTATGTATATAGATCCGTGTGTATACATTGGGTATCAGTTTTGTTTATTTTTTATTTCTTCTTTTTTGGGGAGAATATGTCAATTTAATATTTAGATTTATTTACAAGAAGTTCTACATGTTTCTAAATTATGGTTATGCACATGTGTCACTGTATTGATTTATGCATTATTATATATTTTATTTTATAAATATATTATATTTATTTTCAGATACATAGATTCATGATAGTGTTAAGATTGTCTATACTTTAAAAGATTGTTTTGACATGTCTGGAATGAATCAATAAATGAAATGAATGAATGAATGATGAGCAGACACAGAAATATTCAGAATCGAGGAGACGAGTTTCTCTCCAGCAGCTCCAGGAGCTCGTCATGCTCCGGTGAGATGCTGTCGTCCTTCCGGATCTTTCTAGCACCTTCGGTTGTGTTTGTGTTTATGCTCAGATTCATTGTCGTGTCCCATTTCAGGGCTCATTCACCAGGATCGGCTCGGTGAAGTAAAATAATGCGTATAACTGCAGGATGCCCCTGTGGGAAAGTTAGGAGCCGTTGGTGCAAAACAACTCAGCCGTTGTCCGTTGTATTAACAAATACATGTTAAAATGAAAAAAAAAATCACCTACTAGTTCAGTGATTTATCGAATGTATTCAAGTAATTTCATTTATTTATTTATTTGATCAGCTTGCTGTCTTATGGGAGAACGTTCTGGAGGCTTAACCATAAAAGGATTACATTTAAAAATTAATAGGATTACATGAAACAAATTAGTTCCCAACTGAACACCCACTGCTGTTCTCAATGCACATCTGTGCGCGCACACGTGCACATGCCTCCATCCCTCTCTGCTCAACAGTCAACACAAAGAGCCGGCGAGCGAGCGAGCGATCGGGCGAGCGAGCACACTCCTCTTGGCTCCTCTTCCCAGTTTCCATTTTTGTGCTTAACAAGCAGTTTTTCTTCTAATATTATTATTTTTATTTTTTTTTGTCAGTACAAACGCAAATGATATCGAGCTCATTTTTCAATCGTTGACACGCGGCACACACACGATGTACACGCACGGCTGTGAATTAATTTCCCGCCTTCGGGTTTCAGAGTGAACACTTGTTAAATTTAGTAAATAGATGCAGTTACAAATTCAGAAATGTGTCGGTGATTCTTTTTAAATGGATAAATGTCAGGCAATCAGAAGTAAACTGAACATTGTTTTTTCTTCTGATAGGATAGCTGGTACGTACGCTGTTAATAGTGGCATTTTTAATTATGTCATTTAAATCGAATGGTGTCAACAGTCTGTGACGCATGTTGTCTGTGCAGGAATCATGTTACTAGTTTGCATGAATCCACTGAATCTCTATAAGCTTTTTTTTTTTCACTGCCTGCCAATAAATCAGATTAAAATCTTCTGTTTCAGGTCAGTGAGGATTACCAAAATCATTTCTATTTGCTAAATACTTAAAGAATGAGTGAATTATTTGTGACTTTCTACAAATACACTTTGACAACCGTGCCTTTAAATTATTTGGGAACGCCCAGATGATGATGTCATGGCTTTGGAAGCTTCTGATAGGTTAACTGATCTCACCGTGGATGTATTTAAAGACACACCTCAAACACCAACCGTCAGGAGAAATGGGACGAAATTCCTGTTGTAAGAAGCTTGTGGAGGGAAACGCGAAGCTTTTGATCCGTGTTGCAGTTTAAAGACGGTTCTACCAAATACTGAGATGGATGGAAACTTCTCACTCTGAAGAAGCAAAGACAGTAATTCTCTCTTATTCTTCTATTCTGGGGTTTAGCAAATAGAAATAATTTTTTTAATTGTAGTCGACCTAAAACAGGAAAATTTTAGCCTGATTTAATGTCATACAGTGGTATAAAAAAGGTTATGTTTTTATGCAGATATGTAAACCTCCAACAGTCGAGCTTCTGGGTTTAGAAGAACCAAAGGTGCGGAGCTGGAGAAAAATGTTTGCTTTTTCTGTCCTCTGGGGAGAAATATGAGGGTCATCAACGCAGAGACGTACAGGAGAAGCACATGGAGGAGGAAAAGAACCGGTCCTGGGAAAATATCGTATGTTTGAGACACGATGTGACAGTTGGAGCTGGGCGATACTGGGAATGTTGGTATCGATCCAATACCTAGTAAATACAGGGCCACTATCGCTGATACAGATACTTTTTCATATTAAGAATAATCTATCATGAACTTTTGTGATTTTTGTCTTTGGATTATTTTGTTATAGCCGAGAATAGAATTTCGTCAAACTTTATGTCTTCAACATTTCTGTGTAAATATTCCTTTGAGTTGAATTTCTGTTCATAATGTTTTCTTCTAGCCCACCTTTTATATTATATCTTTCAATACTTGTTTAACTTTCCTGTTTAACTCAAAAAATGTCCCCGTCGTGGGATAAATAAAGGATTATCTAATGTTATTTTATCTTAAATAACACCTTTAAATGCGATACATGACATGTACTGGGTTATTTGAAGGTCTTAACTATATTTCTTTGACTTGGCTCCAGTAACATGTGACTTTAGTAACAGGTATTTTAAAGGTTAATATGAGTTGATGCTGAAGATGAGCACTGATCTACCTGGATGCTCTTTGTTGGAAGGAAAAAAAAAGAATCCGTATCGATCTTTTTACATGAGTATCGTTTGATATCAGTACCAGCATTGGTATCGATATAATCGATATGTGGATGGACCCGCCCACCTGTAGCGACGGCGCAGTCACACCTGAGGCCTCACCTCGTTGAAGAGCAGCTCCCTCCTCTGCTGTTTCCTCAGGTCCATCTTCTTCACGGCCACCTGCTTGCCGCTGTGCTTCTCGCTGGCGATGCACACGATGCCCGTGGAGCCTTCGCCGATCTTGATGAAGTTGTCCAGGTATTCCCGAGGGTCACCTGATGGAGGGGGGGAGGGGAGGGGAGGAGCCAAAAAACATATCATCATTCAGATCCGACATCAACGTGAACCTGTGGCTTTCATTTCGTTTATTTTTTTAACATTTCCCACCTGGGTTGACCACCAGCTGAAGCGCAGCTCTGAACTGCTCGTGGGAAACTCTGGAGGGCTGAGTGTCGGAGCTGGACCCCCACGACGGGGGAGGGTACGCCCCCGGGAGGACGTAGGGCGATGAAGGCTGCGAATACGCCCCCTGGATGGAAAACAGTGACATACAGGTATATTAGTTTTCTACATTTAACCCATTTTGTAACATTTTCTTCATGTTTAGGAGATTTCTGATCTCAACAAAGGCCAAAGTTTTCCATCCCATTAAAGAACTGATGGGATTAGTCTATGGCAAGACATTTTAACATAAAATAGTTAGGTTTTACTGTCCGGAATTAGCATTATAGATATCAATAATTTAATTTTGACTTGTTGTAATTATATTATGACTAGTAGGAATATTAATTAAAGATATCTGTACATTCATTCTGCCTCGTCAAAAGTACATTTAGAGATATCTGTAATTCATTTTTGTCCAGTCAAAACTGGATTACAGATGATGTCACTTAACGCACCACTCGACTCGTCACACATCCTTAGCGACAATTACAGATATCTTTAATTCGGTTTTGACTAGTCAGAAGGAAAGTTAAAGATATCTCAAACGTAATTGTGACTAGTCAGAATTGTTAAGTAAGATGTTGCAATTCTTTACTTATTATTGGCTAGCTTTCTATTGGCTATTGGCTCAGTCAACTAAAGATTCAGTTAACCAAAGAGTAATTTCTCTCCAGTTCTGGCCATTAGCTCCAGTCGTGTTCGCTGCGGCGTTAAAAACCCGGTCAAACACGCTAACTTCAGCCCCCCGTTGCTCGAACATCGTGAGAATCAGTAAAAAGTCCTACTAGCATTTCAGTTGGCTAGCTGGAGAAACAGAGTTACAGTAGCGGTCAATGGTTTTAATGGCTTTGATTCGGTACCAAGCCCCGCCTCACTCTTTCACTTTTCTTTTCCCGCTCACTTTTCAGATATCCGCAATGTCATTTGGCCTAGTCGAAACTAATACAAGATATCTGCAATTACATTCTGACTAGGAAGAATCAGGTTTAAAGATATCCTGAATACGAGATATCTCTAATAAAAGTTCAATCCGATGATAGATATCTACATATGAATTATGACTATCCATAATTCCAGTTAGAAATATCAACGACTTAATTTTGACTAGTCGTAATTCCAATTCAAGATATCAACAATGTTATTCTGGCTACGTAAAATTCAATTTAAGATATCTTGATATATAAAAGCAGATATCTTGAATTAACATTGTTTGCAGATATCTGGAATTGGAATTGCGACTAGTCAAAATTATGTTGTAGATATCTTTAAATGGAAATAAGGATAGTCGTAAATCAGTTGCAGATATCTGCATTGTGAGTTATGGATATCTGTTAATGGATTATCTGTAATATCAAACCCCAAACACATGAATGGGAAAAGTGACGTCATTTGTCCTAGTAAGAATGATGTTGTGAATATCTGAAATTACAATTGTGGATATCTGAAATGTTATTTTTGGATCGGAAGAATTTAATTATGGATATCTCTAATACATATCCAGTTTACCTATTTTATGTTAAAACGGCTTGCCATAGATTGAAAAGCAAATATGCACGTGGAATACTGAATAAAGACGTAATACTTTCAGAAGTAGACGTGCCGTACCTGAGGGGTGTACGGTGGGCTGGGCTGGAGGGGAGGGGGGGGTGGTGGTAGGGTGAGGGCTTGAAGTGGTGAAAGAGAGGGGGGTAGGGGTACGGTAGGTGCACTGGGGGGTAGCCGGGGGGTTTGGCGTGGCTCTGAGGTAGCTTTAGAGGCCCTCGGGGGCCCTCAGGGGCAACCGGGGGAATGTCATCACGGGCCGGACGCTCGTAGTCGCCCTGCAAGAATAAAAAAAGAAGAGTCTGGATCAGAGATGAAGGCTGGCTGCACCGGCGCCGCTACTTCCTTTTCTCAGACACAGATGACGGCCTTCAGGAGGACACGCCCACATCTGGCTTAAACCATTCTGGTCTGTCTCATCCGGGGACTTGATGTTTGTCACTGGAAGGTTGATTTGTTGTCACTGGAATCAACCTTCAGCACGTACCTGGTACCACACCAGTGGTTCTCAATTATTTTCTGCTGCGCACCCCCCCCCCCCCCACCACCACCACCCACCACCACGACCCTCCACCACGACTATAAATAGTATCATTTGTCTATAAAAAGTCCACCTCTGCATAACACTGTATCCTTATAAACATTAAGGAAAACAAAAAAGAAAGAAATATAGATCAACTTATAACAAAGAATAACTTTATTAAATTATTCTTCAGGTCCGTTGCAAGACGGAAAGATACAGAAGATCATTCCTGCCAGCAGCCATCAGCCTCCACAACAAGACTTAACACCTATTATTATATTATTATTTCTGTCTGTTTTTTATTTAAAAAAAAAAAAAAAAGAGAGAGAGAGAGCCCTTACTTCATTGAATTTCCCTTTATGGGATAAATAAAGTATTTTTCATTTCATTTCATTTTCATTATTAGCATTGTATTTTATTCTGTAAAGATTTAAAGTGCATCAATCCACCGTAGTCACAGTGAAGCAGCGCTACATCAGCATCGTCAGATTTCCTCGTCTCAACTTCCTGCTGACTTTTATTTGTCTCTTTATCTCCGTCTCTCTCCGTCTTTTCATCTGGTAAATATTTTTTCGTGGTGTCTCTTGAGGGTTTGTTCACTTCATATCTCCTGGTCTGTTCTGTGTGCACGCATGTCCGTGCACAAAAAAAAAAAAACACGACACAATACAGCTAAAACTCCCTGAACACACTGTGTCAATGAGAGCGCCGATGCAGTAAACACTTATTATTGCAAAAATCTGTGAATTATTGATGCAGTTTTAAAAGGCCTATGTATTTATATACACGCTCAAATATCATTCTTACTCATTAATACAGTATTTAACATAGTAATGATAAATTAAAATTTTTTTTATTTATTAATAATGATAATAATTTATATATAATGCTGTATAGTGTAGTATAGTAACTGACATCCTTATTTTTAAATTATTTACCAGTTAGGGTGAATGTGAGCTTTTTTCTGCTAAAAAATGGCCTAAGAAATTCACAAAAATTCCCGGGGCTACCACAAACTCAAAAACATTATGAAAAAAAAAACTTTGAGTGAAAAATCAGCGAGTACACGGGACCGTGAACTGTTAATGGGCAAGCATCTACTCTATATGTGCAATCACACTTTATTCCAGTACAGCAAAAAAAGCATGTCCCCCCCGCATCAGTGCCCCGCCCCCTACTATTGGAGGACTGTACTACGTTAACTTATGCCTCATAAATCCAGAGAGGAGGAGATGAGATGTGTTCAAGGACAACGTGGAAGCGTGTTAATATAAAGTGTGACCTCTACTTTCTCTCTGCTCCACTTTACTGTCTGTTCACTGTCAATAAAGGTGACTTGAATCACAAAATCATTAAAAAAAAGAAAAAAATTGTGGAGAAATTTTCTATAGTTCCTTTGGAGAAAATAGTAGCAGCAACCCAAGTATCATGAAAGGCTTTTTGCAGACACAACCACTTCCAGTAAAGAAAGCAACACCCCAGAATGAGAGCTGCAGATTGATTATAGTTCATCTTCATCTTCAGACAACCGTGATGTATGTGCACATCACATAGATCCAAAGCAAAGACGCTACATATGAACGGCACTGATTCGGCGTGCAATCAGAACCGAAGGAGTGGTGATCCTGCCTGCTTCACCTGGAATAACTGGAGGCAACAGGAAAGACCGGAAAGACACGGATCTGCCACCTTACAGGACTCAGGTAGCCTCCTACTTTCACCTGATATGGCTGGAGTGATTTTAAAACTGTCTCCTGAAGGGATCTGAGCAGAATAAAATGAATATGAACAGATGCAGAAAAGGTAATTAAGTTACCTTCATCACAGCTTCCAAGAAAAGGATCTTTAATATTTTTCTTTTTTCTAAATTCTCAGACTGAACATGTGATTCTCTCTTTTATTCCCTCCTCTTTCCCCGGTTCTTTCTGTGCCATGAGGCCATTTGTCTTAACACTGACACAGACACACACACGCCTGTACGTACAGTATACAGTATGCTCATGCACGTGTGCGTGTAGAAAGGGCAGGAGGAGGAGCGCTGATGTGTCGGGACGGGTGTATAATTACATGGTGTGGACTCTTTTAATCAATCACTCTGAGGCAGGTGTGTGTGGGGGGGATGGGGGGGGATGGGGGGGGGGCGTCCCCCTCTCCGACGGCCGGCCCTGCTAGCTGGCTGTCAGCCAGGGGTCTCCTGATCCATGTTGGTTAAACGCGCATTAATCTGAGTTTGGCAGGGTAATCAACAACCTAACTCAACTGTGAAATTGAATTCGGCGGTGGAACATCGTCCGGCCCGTTTTTATGCTAAGGCTGCAGAAAGGGAAAAGTGCCGCAACATCAATTTGTCACCGAGAGCTGCGGCACCGAGCTCACAGTCGCCACCGAGCTCAGAGGGGGGGAGGGGGGGAGGGAGTGAGAGGGTGGAAGTGTGTGTGTGTGTGTGTGTGTGTGTGTGTTTGTGTGTGTGTGTGTGTGGTCAAGACTCCGTGTCGTCTGCCGTTACATCCCCACCAGCTCCCAACAACTGCAGGGGAAGAGAAGGATTTACTTGAGGGGAGGAGAAGAAAAGCAGAGGAAGAGCGAGGGAGGGCAGGTTTGTTACAAGGTTCACGAACCACCTGGAACAGTGAAGCTTAAGCTCCCTGATCACTCCTTCCTCTTTTCCTTCTTCTTCTTTTTTTTTTAAAAAACTGCTGTAACTTCTTTGAATACCACAAGAAAAAGTAACGGAGAAGTCTTTTTTTTTCATTCCCTTCACACTACTATGCATCATCTGAAAAACCAAATGCGCCTCAACGAACACGACATCTCCCAAAGTGGTGTTTAAGTAACAAACAATCCGAAGGAAAAACGACCTTCTCCTGCATCACAGTTAGGGGTATGAAAAAAAAATCAAGTTGGCAGTATATCACGATTTTCGGTCACCCATATATCGATTTTTCAGCTCCTAATATCAATTTTTTTTGATTTTGTCAAAAACACTAATAATAAACAATAAATAGGTTGTTTTGAAGCAAATCGTTTTGACTCAATTTGTCCTCTATATGATCAATATCATCTGATGAACATACAGTGATCCCTCACCAATTCGCACTTTAAGTTCTGCGGTTTTAGTTATTCACGGATTTTTCAGAAATATATAATATAATAAAAAAAAATCAAGAAAAAATCGCGGAAACATCACAGGATGTTGTGCGCGTTCTCTCACAGCGAAGAATGTTGTGAGCTAGCCTGGCCCCTTTAAGAAGGTGGCCTTATGGGTAATGTAGTGGCCTTATGGGTAATAGTGTGGCCTTATGGGTAATGTAGTGTGTGTGTCGTGGGACGGCAGAATGAAAACGGAGTTAGATGAAAAGTGTAGTGAGCATCAACAGCAGCCCAGCGTGTATAGATTTACATTCTCTGTTAACCGACAGGAGCCCAACAATACAACCTGTGTGATGTTACAAGTTCCTGCAGTGCCAGAATAAAGTTCCCGTTCCATGCAGAGAAAACCGGACTGTTTCTTTTGTTGTTGTTAGCGTGTTAGCTGCTAATTACGAGCCACAAATAGCACAATACCAGCGGTTTCTTTACTACGGTTCAGAGACCAGAGGCTGTGAAGGAAACAGAAAGACCACAGTTGAGCCTTTGTCTTGTTTCGCTGCAGTGTCTCGCTACTTTTTTAAGGTTTTTTACAAACATATTTTAAACACATTATTTAGGCTCGGGGGGCTCCGGCTCCAGTTCGCAGATTTGGACTTACACGGGGGGGGGGGTTAGGGATCACTGTATATCGCAGTTTTCGGCCGCCCAATATAATATCGACTTTTCAGCTCCTAATATCGATTTTCAATATCAACTGATGAACATATACAGCAACTTGAATTTTCATCTCTACTTTTAATTTTAATATTAACTGGGTAGAATATCGCAATATATCGTGATAATATCGTATCGTGACCCAAGTATCACAATACATCGTATTGCGAGGTCCTTGCCAATACTCACCCCTAATCACAGTCCTGCTACTCTTTCATTCTCAGCGGCTTTAACACTGAAGCAGGTTAAATGGTTTTTGCATTGGGCCGCCCTGTGATCCACATCAGTAAACCCGGTTTCCCTTCCACTGGACTGACTGTGTCAGAGGAAGGATGGTGGAGAGCTGTGATGATGCTCTTCTGGTTTGATCATGGTCTTAATGAGGCTTTGATCCTCACGTTGCGCACATTGATTTGGAATCGGTTTTTACATCCTGACACGACGCTCCGCATTTATCCGGGTTTTGGGATCGACTCTGTGAGAGGCAGATGGCAGGGTCAGGGATGGATCCAGAGAGACCTTCTAGCCCCTCTGGTTGTAAGGGTAATAAGGGTAAACAAGTATTAATAAAAGAAGAAGAAGAAGAAAAACAACGAGTGACTCAAACTGAGAACATGTGGTTAAATTACACGACCACTAGCGCACCGATGCTGTTTGTTTCTGTCAGCGAAGTGTCTCATGAGTCTCCTGAGTCCTTTCTTTGCTTCGCTGGAGCAGGACAACGACTGCACGACTCTGCGGGACACTCACGGTGCACCAGTTTCATTTATGCGACGGGACATGACACTGATGGTGAGTCAATGTTGCAGAGACATTTTCACCAACAACCCAGCAGGGTCATTTCATTTTTATTTCACTTTTCCTGTTCGGAAATTTCCATCACATTGAGGATCATAAAGACTGTTTCTTTGATTAGGCTCCAGCAGACCCCTGTAGACCCCGGGTAGAAAGAGTCAATAACGAATGGATGGATTGTTACTCTTTCGTCAGAAAGAGCCATAATGGAGGTTTGCACCATGTGGTCGGAGCATCATCGACACACATACTGAACCGTTCCGTGCAGTAAACCACCTCGATACATCTTCATGTGCACTATTGAGATACAGAAGGTTCAGATATATTTACGGACAAATTCAATGTCGTTACTAGGGGTGTGAAAAAAAATCGATTTGGCAATATATCGCGATTTTTTGGCCACCCAATATAATATCGATTTTTACATAGCGATTTACAGATTGCGATAAAATCCGCCTTCTGGATCAGATCCGAATCAGCCTTTGTAATCTGATAGAGGTTCCCATTATCAATCCCTGAATCAAATTTCATGAGTTTTGCGCAATAATTAACAGAGATATTGAGAAACAACATTTTCGGCCCCATTGACTGCAATATTATAGAAAATTTGAAAGTGATCCAGAATCCAGGATTTCTTCTGGATCACACCCAAAATGGAATCAGTTCTTCCGTCACATTTCTTACAACTCTTGAAAATTTATTCAAAAACCATCCATAACTTTTTGAGTTATCTTGAACACAGATAGACAGACAGACAGATAAATGTCGGCAAAAACATAATCTCCTTGGTGGAGATAAATATAATTTGTTCATGAACTCTTAATGGAAAAGTTGAAACCTGCATGCTAACTTTATTTATAGGTGCCACCTGGACATCTGGAAGTCTTGAGAGTAGAGAAACTTCTCCTCTATTGGTCTTTTTTTTTTTTACACGTCCATTTGAATGGACAACATGATTCTTGTTTTCAAATGAAAACAATGATATATATATATATATATTTTTTTTTTAAACATGCTATTGAAGACATTTTGAACAACAGGGGAAACCTGAGTGCAGTGACAGTTGTCTTCACCGGGTGGCAGCACCAGTCACCAGTCAAGTTATCGCTGCAGTTGGGGCAAATTCCCGGTTTTGAAGCGGTGATGCGAACTCCCACCGACTCGGAAAGGCGTCGATTTATCGCGGGATTAAGGACAAAATGAATATCGACGTGCTGAACCCTACAAGAAATTCCAGGTTTCGATCAATTCACCAGGAAACAGATCAACACTGACTATGTGATTAGTGGTGATCCTGTCTGCTTCCACCGGAATAACCGGAGGAAGCCATAGAGGAGAGAAAGACCCGTCTGCGAAGCCCCGGATGAAGGTGATTCCCGCCCCCCGACATGTGATACTTCGCGGTGGTCATGTCACTCCTACTGTTAAGGCTTTCGGTTCTGTCTAGAGAAGAATTAGTCCACTTGAGGGGAAAAGTTCACTGAGTTAAATGATTTCACATCTATTTGTGAAAGGATTGCATGTTGGCCATGCAAGTAGGCATAAGAAAAAAACAGAAAATCATTTTGCAGTCCCTCATAAGAATATAATTTTTATTTAAGAACAAATAGATGCAGTGTGTATCTTTTATAACTCACGTATGAACTATTAAAAAATTTACTGTACTACAATGAAGCCACCTGGTTGTTTTTACTGTTGAGAACATTTATAGACAAGAGATTATATGTCCAAGAGGAAGCAATTTTATTTATTCATCTATTTAATGGAGCTGATTTAATCTGCCTCCAAAGACTAAATTTAATTTAATGAAGTGTTACCGGTTTTATGCTGAATTCCTGGAAAGAAACCGGAGTACCCGGAGAAAACGCCCGTAAGCGTGGGGAGACTCCACACAGAAAGGCCCCGGTTGTGATATAAAGCACATTAAATAAAACTCATATTTCAATGCGACTCCTGTTCACGTTGCAAGTAATTTTCTGTTTAAGAAAACAAACGTTAGTTAAATAATGCCAGTCCTGGATTGGTCTTATCATCTAGTCCTATATAGACTACTTTTGTTTTAGTTTGTCAGTCCTAGAGTATTTACTTCCACTTCGATTTTCTAGTACAGTGGTACATCTACTTACAAAGGTCTCTACTTATGAAATTTTCAGGTTATGAAACGCCTCAACGGGAAAATATTGCCTGTAGTTACGAAAGAAATTTCAGGATACGAAAGGCAAAAATACAGTAGCGCTGCTACTCGCAGAGTTTACCGAACGTAAACATACTTGTCGGCTCTGTATCTCGGTTTGAAAGCGGTGCGTCCGAGCTGCTCTGCCATTGGCTATCGCTTAGCATCTTCCTGGCATCCCATTGGCTAGGAGGACCCCTTGTCTGTGTGAGCGTAACCCAGCAACCAGGTAAACAAACAATTTTTTATCTCCGCCAAGGAGGTTATGTTTTTGTCTGCGTTTATCTGTCTGTCTGTCTGTCTGTCTGTGTTCAAGATAACTCAAAAAGTTAAGGATGGATTTTAATTACATTTTCAGGAGTTGTCAGAAATGTGAAAAGGAAGAACTGATTTCATTTTGGGTGTGATCCGGAAGAAATCCTGGATTCTGGATCACTTTCAAATTTTCGATAATTGTTGCGCTTGGCGGAGGTCTGCGCTCTCCGAGTGCTTTTCTAGTTCTCATGTATTTCTTACAGGTTTTCATGTCATTTCATGAATTATTTATAATTAATAACAAAATTATGTTCGAATTTTGGGGGGCTTGGAACGGATTAGGGCATTTACATGGAAAACACGTCTGCTTACGAAAGTTTCAGGTTACGAAACTACTTCCAGAACCAATTAATTTCGTAAGTAAAGGTTCCACTATATTTTCATTTCCACCTGGTTTCACCTTCTTCCTGCCATGTCACCTCGTCCTGCTCCTTTATTTAATCTTTACTTTCTTTTGCACTTTTTTTTAGACTTTCTGTCATTTAGAGCTTTCAGATTAATGGCCGACATAATCATTAATTGATCGGTGTGCAGAGACTGTAACTGCTGCAGAGGGATGATTCTGCCTCCTTCAGGGAAAGAGTTGATTAAAACTGAAACCATTTATCTGCCAGCGAGACAAGAAAATATATAATGAAGGACCTGAAAAAGACAGCGGAGAAAAGAAATGAAAGACGGAGAGAAGTGGAACTGCAGGTGAGTGAAAGTGGGGAATGTTGAGGACGTTTCTCTGAAGTGTTTCTACCTGTCAGGGGTACGTCAAAGCATGTTTCCTGTAATTTGACAAACCTCTAGTTTAAATCAAACACCGTCACGATCCTCGTCACAGCTGTTTTCACCGACGAATTTGATCTTGCATTTTCTGAAGCTCACCTTTGCTATGGCCTGTGAGTTCGCGAGACTCTCCGAGAGTCGCGGGTAGGTGTAGGAGCTGTACGAGTGGGCCTGCGGTGGGTTCTTGAAGGCCCCGCTGGCCGCGTAGGGGACAATCTGCTCCTGCAGCCCGGACCCCGACCGAGACCGCTGCCTGATCGCCGGCGTGGGGCTGGTCTGGGTCACGTAGGAGCTCTTGGGTCTCTTGTCGTACTCGTCCCGCAGGCCGCCGTAGCTCCACTCGCTGTCCGGGTAGTTGATCTGCTCGCTGTGGAGGGAGGCACGAGACGGCGTGCCCACCGAAGTGTCCCGGTAGTCCTGGCTGGACGAGCCTCCGACCGACGCGCGGTAGTAGCCGCTGGAGCCCACCCCGCTCCCCACCGTGGAGGCCACCTCGTCCGCCGAGCGCCCTTTGCTCTCCAAATAGGTGTGGTCTGGGGGGAGCTTGCCATAGTCTGATTTCTGAGGCATGGCGTCTGGGTAGAAGTGGCTGCGTATGGGGTGGGAGTGGCCATTCTGCTTGGTGAAACGGTAGTGTCTCCCAACAGCCCAGTCGCCGTCGATGGAGAAGCTCGGCTTGCAGGGATCCAGCGAAAAGTCCCTGCTGGAGGTGTCCAGGTCGCACGAGTACCGGGAGTAGTAGTGGTTGAACCCGTTCTCCTCTGGAGCGGCGAGATGACCGCTGCCCAACGGTTTGGAGCCAATCCCAGCCTGATGGGCGCCCGGCGGGCTCTCTTTACGAAGGGAATTGGAGCGCGTCACCGAAATGTTGTCGAACTCCTCCAGCAGGCCGTTGATGGATGCGTCTTTGGGTGGCCGGTTCCCTCGAACGATAGTCTGCAAGGAGAACAAACACAATCACACTTAGCAGACTCATGGCACGAGTTTGATGGAGACAGCGTAGAGAGGTCGGGTTTGTACTTTCAATTTCAGTTTGACCCTTTAGGCGCTGGGGTTTTTTCAAGAAAATATACAATTTTGATATCAAGATTTTAAAAGGCTGATGGGAGTGAAATTATTCATTTAATTTGCATATTATGTCGTCACAAGATGGCAGCCATATTGGAAAATGTTCAATTTCGATACCAAGGTTTCAAAAGGCTATAACTTTAAAGTGGTTCGAGATAAAGACACACTGTAAATTAGAAATATCTTCAGTATGAACCAAAATCTGGAATGGAAGTAGATTTGTCATCTAATTAGATTATTGTGACATCCCCTGCTCAAACCTGCCCAGTAGTCCTCAATTTCAGATTTTTCCTGCAGCCCCATTCACAATAAAAGCTTTCATTTCAGGGACAATCACATCATAAAGTCATTTAATCTGGAGTTTGGTTTCAATATTTCCCTTTCAAAGAACTGGTGACCATATCTGTTTGTTTGATTGGTTGATGAAGCGCCAGAATTCATTCATTTGGAAAAGGGATTGAAATCAATGGGCTCAGAATTTGTCAGATTGTCTCCACAAAAACCAACAGACTCATTCAAAATTTAGGCTCCACTTTAAATACTCTTTAGATACTCTTCCTCTTCTCTCAAGAACTCATCATCTACATCACCGTGATTTCCGGTGCGCCATTAACTGTGTTTTTTCCCGTGGCTTCTCCCGCATTGCCAGGACAACCGCAGTTGTTTTCATCCTCGCAAAATTTTTCCATATTTGCGGTGTTATGAGCCCCCCTGACACCTCGACCTGCTTGGTGATCGCAGAATGCTTCCACCCCGACCACGCTGAGGTGAAGCATCCATTATACTGTGTGCTGATTGTGGACTATGACGCGTGGACTCGCTGTCACTACTAATGTCAGTTTCTGCTTCACTGGACAACTGCACGTCTTCCTTCTCGGAATCTAAGTTAGCCAGAACCTGACAAAGTACTTCGTGGACGGTAAACTGGCCTCTTGACATCATGAGTAAATGAAAAAACATTCTTTCGCTCTGTTCTGCTCTCAACATTACTACCATCTGTGCGCCGGATGGTGTTTTACAAACTCATTTTACGCTAAAACTTTGAATAGCGCCACCTCCAAAAATGGTTCTCAGATTACAGGTGCACATGTCTGCCATCTCCTGGTGAAAAGTAGTAACAAGATTCAGCACCACATTTATAGATACAGCCCGTTTTATTCAGCAAGGTTGCTTGTCGCAATATTGCGACTTTGGCACTTAAAGAGTAAAATCCTGAAAGAAAGGAACTGAAATTCCCGTTTAATCAACCAAAGGAAACTGCAGACTTCTGCAAAGTCCTGGAAGACTTACAAGCTTTGTAACTGTATGAAATTAACCGTCACTCGCAGCAAATAATGCCGGTGTTTGTCATCTGAAACAACGGCGAGCATCACACACGAGCGACAGTTCTTGAGAAATGGGACGCGGCGGGAAAATCCGTGAAGATATAATGGCAGAAGACCTGATGTGCTAAAAGGAATCCATTCGTGGATTGAACGAGCTAATTCCTGCCCCACTTCCCTCGCAACAGATTAGCTTCATTTTCAGTGGGCTGATCAGGATTTATTCATTTATTTAATTTAATTTGGGAAGGCTCTCGAGATTTAAAAATCTCCTTTGCAGGCAAAGATGGGCAGCAGCTCGAGTCAGCTAAAATGCCCACACGGCACACAAAACATAAAGTAATTAAAAATAATGGAGAATATCCTAATTTAAAACCTGTGACGACTGAACACCGCGGCTGTAAGAGTCCACAGTCGTGAGGTGGATGTAAAGCTGAGGAGACAGATGGGACCTACACGGCAGACACATCAGGGATGCTGCTTATCCCCTCCCACCTTGTTAAACCCTTTTACACGTATGTGTCGTGAGTCATGGGATGGGATGGGGGGGGGGTCGGTGCTACAGCATCGTGCCGTGTGGACCAAACCATGACAGCGAGTCCGTCTCTGCAGCACTGAAACCTTAAAGGAAACACTGCAGGAACAACGGAAACCTGCCGCACCGCTGTTTAATGCCGAGGCTGAGCTGGAGGGGCCGTTTTGAATTTTAAAAACCTCTTACGTAATCTACAGTACATGAGAGCTATCTGGGCTGATCAAACAAACCTGCATCTGAGTGGTTTTTCCCCGTATTACCGCCTGCATCTGCCATATTTATGATGTTCTCACTTGACTTTCTTCTCACTGAAGCATTACAGTTGCAGAATAAGCTCTCATATTACATATACAACACCAAAACTAAAGGCTTGTTTTGTAAGACAAATGTATCTTTTTTGCAACAAAAAGGTCGAGTTTATCTTCCAAATACGGAAACAAAGGTTTAATTTCGGCCTTGTCTAATATAAGTACAGATGGTGCCACTACTGTACTCATTTTGCACCTTAAATGTGTTCAGAAAAGAGATTTTGGTGTTTAAGGTGTTGCAGTCCATCAATGATGTGCTCAAACCCAGTTTATAGGTTAAATGTTAAAAGTGGAATGAAATACAAATGAGGAAAGACAAGTTAATAGAAAAACTGAGCAAGAACAGAGGGAAAGAAATGGAAAATAATAAAGTACATTAGTATACAAATATTCAAAAACTAGAAAAGCACTCGGAGAGCGCAGACCTCCCCCAAGCACAACAATTCACCCATATAGTGATTTACACCATAAATATTAGTCGTATATATAGCACTGACAATATGGGACTGCCAAAAAAAAGTACCATATCTTCCTTTATTTTGTGATGCACACAAAAATAAATATTAATGCTATAAAGATTTCATGTGATATTTGTTTCCAAAGTCAATATATTGAAATTGAACAACCTCAATGTTTTTATAGATTGCGATAAAATCTGCATTCTGTATCAGATCTGGATCAGCCTTTAAAATTTGATAGAGGTTCCCATTGTCAATCCCTGGGTCAAATTTCATGAGTTTTGGGCAATAATTAACACAGATATTGAGAAACAAAATTTTCAGCCTCATTGACCGCAATGTCATTGAAAATTTGAAAGTGATCCAGAATCCAGGATTTCTTCCGGATCACAGCCAAAATGAAATCAGTTCTTCCTTTTCACACACCCATGGAGGGATAGATGTGTAGCTTCTTTGTTTGGAGCTCCTCTCAGCAGCATTGCAGCACTACACCATGGTTTTTTGAAGGTAGAAAATAAAAATGAATGATCTGTGTTGATTCTTTTGGCTTGTTGCTCTCGTTACTTACTAGTGGTCATGTTTCATGTTGCTTGGCTAGCCTCGATTTAGCTTCCTGTGACATAATCAACAATAACTGAACTAGAAAATGAAATATCTTTCTCTTCCCTTGTTACTGTTCCCCTTTGCATGCGTCACCATATTGGAGCATTGATTTCGCACAGGTGACACAACCCTCCACATTTCTCCAGGTTCAGGAAAGGTAATGTGGGGGGGGTTCAGCGCCTTCCCCAGGGACACTTTGGCAGGTGTCAGTTGGAGATCAATCCAGCAGCCTTCTGATTGGAGGTCAACTCTTCTCCACCCACCACAACCAGAACTGAGAAGTAAAGTCTAATGATAACTTTTCCCAAACCCTTGCATCCACAGGCCTACACCGTTTATATGGATAACTGTTTGTAGTACTGCAGGTTTGTAGTACTGCAGGTTTGTAGTACTGCAGGTTTGTCCTGAACGCTGCTGTCAGACCAACAACGTCACATCAGCAGCTTCTCCGTCTTTGACTGTAGTGTCACTAAACTGTCACACCTGTCTCCCCTGAGGTTTGTCCATGTCGTATGTGCTGAGGCAGAGACTCAGAAAGCCTGCAACAGTCAACCCTCAACGGGGTCGGGCTGAGACAGAGATGTTGTCGCTGCAAACACGTCCTCTTCCTCTCAGTCTGTTCATCCAGAAGTCTGCGAGGCCACGACAGCTCCTACCATCAAAGCTTAACCATCGCTCCATCCACGCTGTTTCATGTAGATTGTTGCTACTTGGTCGGCTCGTCTCACTACTTCACAAAAATGTCCAGTTTAAACAGAAAACTTTTCATAAAAGAACAAGGAACATTTCAGGAATTGCTGCTTTAAAACCAGAAACAACTTTTTCATTTTCTTTTTATCTCAAATCAGGACCAAAATATATCAAGATGGAAAACGCATAAAAACTTCTCAGGAGCTTGAATCAAAGCAGCTGATCTTCTCGAAGACCTTTCATCTTCCATTCAGAAAATGAAAGACAAAATGACAATTTTAAAAACACAAAGAATGTATGCCAGCATACCACAGCATGAAGCTTTGTTTTTTTAACTGAAGCAAATCAACATGGTTTCAGGACCAGCCGGTCCAGTCGAGGGGTACCAGACCCATTTCAGTTCACAGCTGTTTCCCGCTGGTAGAAAACATACCGAACCAATCGGAGCAGAGCAAGGATGAGCTTCAGCAGCGTTCCTACTCCACTGCTCCCAGTTTTTAATGTGGTCGTTGATACTTTTCCGCCTGTCGCTCTGCCTGCGTCACTCGCTTCTTTGCTCTGACGTGGCGTCCAGAGAGGGTTTCTTCTGCATCCGTCGGTACCGCCCCCTGGAGATCAAATTCAGACCCAAACTTATTCCTTATATCACTGGTCCCCAACCTTTTTGAAACTGCGGACCGGTCAATGCTTGACAATTTTACCGTGGACCTTAGGGGTTATGTGGGAATCACCTGTTGTGCTAAATCCATATTTCAGTGGGACTCCTGGTGTTGTCTGTTAAAATCGTTCTTTTTTGTTCTTCTTCCTCTTCATTGTGCATTTTCTCCTTCACAAGGCAACTTTCCAAAGATGTCTGTTTCTTACTCATTTTGCTAGCTGGGTTAAATTTTGGCGCTCAATTGACCAAGATGTAACCGAGAGAATCCGGTCATTTTTAAAAATAAAAGATTTTTCAAAATAAAAGCTCATTCAGACTCTGATAATAAATAAAACTTAAATAGCTAATTTTTTCTTGTGCGGCCCAATACCGAACTGCGGTCCGAGGGTTGGGGACCACTCCCTGATAGCAAAAAGACTCTGCCGCGAAGGTACCGCAAGATCCGGGACGGACCTGCGAAACAGACCCGTTTCGGAGTGCACTTCCACTCAGTGACGGATCCCCTTTGGAGGCGGATCGTGGACCCGGGCTGGCTCCGCGCTGCGTCCAGTCCGCATCCGCGACTAAAACCTTACCTCCGCGGCGGCTCCTGAGTGGACCCGCACATCCGCCACATCTGCAACGGACACAGAAAAACCTCTAGCTCAGGTCTGTTTTGGACCCGTTCATCTCATTTTAAAAATCCCGATAACATAGCAAACTAAACTAAATGTCAGCTAGCCTAGACTTTTACACCAATGTAGCCATGGCTCAAATCTGCCTTGTGTTTTTTAAACTGAACACTATTATCAATATAGAACAAACAGAAAAAGTCAATACATCAACTAACTGCCCTCAAAGCAGTTTACATCGGCCTCTCATTCACCCACCAGTGGGCGGCTCCTTCCATGCAAAGCGCTGCCAGACAATTTGGGGGCAAGTTAGAATTCAGTGTCCTGCCCAAGGACACTTTAGCATGTGGACATTTGGAGCTGGGATCAAACCACCAACCTTGCAATGGGTGGACGACCCGCTCTACCAACTGAGCTACAGCCTCCAACCAAGTAGTTAGCTAGCTAGTAGTATCTATTCTGTTTGTGAGCATCAATACCTGTTGTTATTATTGGACAAACTGATTCATCCAGGTGTGTCTGACCATTGTGGCGACTCAGACACACCTGGATAAATCAGATTGTTGGTTCCTGCAGCGGATTTGTGGGTTCTGAACGGTGGATCCGCCGCGGAAGTAAGGTTTTAATCGCCTATGGGGACTGGACGCAGACCCCCGATACGGGTCCGTTTCGTGGATCCGTACCGGATCTTTCCGGATGTTTTTGCTGTGTGGGCTGCCTTATAACAACTGTAGGAATGATGGGACTGGACTTCAAATATTCGCATACAGCAAATACCAGCTTTGATTGTTTTTAATTTCTTTCCATGGAGCTGAGCAGAGTTGTTACATTGAATTAAAATAAGACAAAATTAGAAAAATCTCTGATCACGCGTGCAGCAGGAAGCATCCCTCAACGCCCCAGTTGCCCTCCCGTGTTTGAAAGCTATCGGCTGCGCGGCGCCGTTAACTGGAACCCAAGGTGAAATGGCCTATAAAAGCAGTGAGTAACATCCAGCTGGAAAGGCTGCCGCTGCAGGCGGATGGTCTTTTAAACAGGTCACTGAAGGGAAATCTATCACGATCTCCACAGATGTTGCAGCACAGACACAAGACTCAGCCTTGACACTACAAAAATTAAATAAATAAATGAATAAATCACAAGCAAGTCACTCGAGGCTGCTCTTCATGTCGGCTTATTTGATTGGACGCATAAAGAAATAAAAATAAGACCGTAAAAGCAAATCATTCCCGTTGTTTCGCTCATCCGGATAATTCCCACAGTTCCTCTAAACTGCTATAAATTTGACAACAGTGTGCCGGTGTGAATATTTAATATTTATTATGTAATGCTGCACGGATGTCGGTGATTCGGTGATGATTCGACTGGGAAACGCGGGCGGGGAGCGCCAGTTATCTCATAAAATATAACCATCCTCACTTTAGTTTATAAGACTGAGGAGCCAGACGGGTCCGGAGGAGAGAACGAATCACCGGAGGAAACCGGGGACGGGACGAAGGTGCAGAGGGCCGAGACAGACAAGGTTAATTGTCTGCCAAATCACTGTCAAACGGTCGGCATCAAGCCTGGAAATCTTCCCATTAATTTGAATTAGGGGCCCCCGATACTCTTCCCCCCCGCCCCCCCCCCCTCCCCCTCGTCCTCACAGCCCTGCGAGCCCCGGCGCTCGGGTCGCCTTCGCCGGGCCGCCGTGACAGCAGCCATATTTCACACCGGCGCGCGCCGTTGGCCTGTCCTTTAGTGATAAGCTGTAATAGATCTCCTCTTTCAAGTCACCGTGGCCTGTTCACGGGAAAAGAAAAGGAAAAAAAAAAAAAAACTGCTCGTGGCTCGGAGTGACCCGATGGAGAATACTGATGACGCCGGGACGAGTCGACGCAAACGTCAAAGGAAGCTCGATGGGAAAGAAGAAGATCGGAAACGAAACGACGGTCAAGAGGGAGGGAGTGACGTAGAAAGAGAAGTGAAAAATGAGGCTCGTTGAGAGATAAAGGGGGGATTAACCTTGCTGGTAATGAAGGGAGGATGGAGGGAGGAAGAGAGGGAGGGATAATTAATGAGCTCGCCCTTCCCATCACTCCTCGCTAGAACCCTGGTTTGGAGGATGCGCTTCGCTGGCCGGCAGGGTCCCGGGACAACCGGGGGGGGGTGGGGGTGGGGGGGGTGGGTGTGTAGTGTGTGGTGTGTGTGTGTGTGTGTGTGTGTGTATAGGTGTGTGGTGTGTGTGTGTGTCTCTTCTGCACTGCAGCTTTTCACGTTGGTTCCTGCACTTTTACATCACTGCAGCATTCAGACCAAAGACGATTTGGCGTTTGGCTTCGCCACGGCGACGCTCGTAGACGAGCACGAAGCAGAGGGCGGAGCTACGTGACACCGCCGTGATGTCATCAAGCTCTTTCCTCGAAGCTGCTACATGTAAGAAATACACAAGTCAACCAAATGAATGGAAGTGCAACAAAAGAAAAAGCACGTAGGTCCACTGTGCCAGTAAAAAAAACTTGACCTGATTTAAATAACTGCAGTATTCGGTCCACCTTTGTATTTTCAAATGAAAAAGAGGAAGTTGAGTTTGTCTTTTATTTTTTTGTTGAGATCATTGGGGGGGTTGAGCAGCTGGAGGACGCTCCACGGCCCAGAACATCTGCTGATGCTGAACGTCCTGCAGCCTGAAAGCGGTCTGATGTCAGATGAACCAGAAACAAGCAGTTTGTCTGAACCTCAGAGCGAATCAACAACCTCACTACCGCCACGACATGCTACTGTAGAAAAAAAAAGATGTTTGGAGTCAAAGAGAAGGGGCAATTAAAAAAAAGAGGCTAAACAATGGTAAGCATTGGTGTTGCTTAGGGGTGTGAAAAAAAATCGATTTGGCAATATATCGCGATTTTCCCCAATATAATATTGATGTTTTAGCTCCTAATATCGATTTTTTTAGGAAAATTGTTTAATTTTCACATTTAAATTGTTTAAAATTTAAATGTGCAAAAAACTAATAATAAACAATAAATAGGTTGTTTTGAAGCAAATAGTTTTGACTCAATTTGTCCTTTGAATGATCAATATCATCTGATGAACATATACAGCAACTTGATTTTTAATCTCTACTTTTAATTTTGATATTAACTGGGTAGAATATCGCAATATATCATGACCCAAGTATCGTGATACAATCGTATTGTGAGGTCCTTGACAATACTCACCCCTAGTGTTGCTCCTCCTGAAGGAGACGACTGTGAGGAATGAAATGTAACACATATCCAGCGATGTTTCCTCTAAACTGGTGAGCAGGTTTAATTAATAAAGTTATCGCTCTCGTTGTTGCACAGCGACACAACTGTGTTGTATTTCTACGCCACTGTGAAAAGAAATACACCTAACAGAGTGGCGGTCGGTGGTTATTGTACACTGTGTTGTGTCTTACATCATTAACTTTCTCCTGATATGCTGCCCACATGTGTCTGAGGCCGAATGCTTACATAGCGTGCCTTTAACAGTCACGGTATGAGCATGGTA
The DNA here is from genome assembly GCA_018398805.1 of Hirundichthys speculiger. Lineage (NCBI taxonomy): Eukaryota > Metazoa > Chordata > Actinopteri > Beloniformes > Exocoetidae > Hirundichthys > Hirundichthys speculiger. The sequence continues at coordinate 278,955 of JAGFBZ010002528.1, read as the reverse complement.
CTATTTTTTTGCGCCACAAAGCGGTTCAGTGTCAGGCAGCATTTTCACAGACCGATTTGTAAAATGTGTCGCAGATAAATGCAACAAAGATAAAATGATACGACTGGCGTAAAAACTGGTATTTTCCGTAACAGTTCGTGTCTGTTTGTAACAGCAGAACATCGGTAACATCCTCTCTGTGCTAAGACACTTTCCAGAGACGTTTCTTTTTTACTCATTTTGGGGATTTAACGTATCACGTGACCCAGACGCGGGTCCTGAAGTCAGCAGTAAGTCATAAACGGATGTAACGGAGAGAATCTGGTCATTTTTCAAAATAAAACATCATTTAAACTCGGATAATAAATCAAACAGTAAAAATGGAAGTTATTCATTTTTTTTCTATGTGGCCCCGGTACCAAATGACCCACGGACCGGTACCGGGCCAGGGCCCCGGGGATTGGGGACCCCTGGGTTACTGCACATCATTCCTTGGACATGGAGACTCTGACTTAGAAATCACACCATTTTATATTATAAGGCTTGATGTGCAAACATTGTCTCTGTTTCAACTAGGGCTGGGCAAGTTAACACGTTATTATCGCATTAATTTATTAATTTATTAACGCAAACATTTATTTTATCGCGCGTTAACGCATGTTGCTCACATGCTTTTGTTTTGAAAAGTCTGTTACTGGCTGCTGCGGAACCTGAAGACAGTTGGCAGGTAAACCTAAAACAGACATGGAGAACGGTAAAAATCCGTGAACTTTACAGTTCAGGTAGCAACTCAAGTAGCAATATTAACTATTCTGTCTGAAAAAAAAAATTCTGGACTGCAACAAAACTTTCCCGTCATTCCTCCATGTTCCATCAGATCTGCTCCATGTGTTCACTGTCCTGCTGTTCTCTAGCTGGTTACTTCAGTGCGGCTCCATCTAGTGGCACAGATGTGTAATGACAACAGAAAGTCCAGTCCTCCATTATAAAACAAATTTAGTTCTGTGGCCAGTTTTTTTAATTTCATATTTTTTGATCCAAGTCTAAAATTGAATATATATATATATATATATATATATATATATATATATATATATATATATATATATATATATATATATATATAAAGGCATTTTTTTTTGTGTTAGATTAAAAAACAAAAAACGTAATAAAAATGTCACTTAATTTTTTTATTTTTTGATTGACAATTGAAAATGGAAAGAATGAATGATACACGGATTGGTAAAGTTACAGAACTTTAACATGGACATTTTCATTTTAAAGTTCTCCCAGACGGAGGATTCAACAGAAACAAGGTTATTTGTAACAACTGACAAGTTGAACTCCCCGTTAAAAGTTTCTGCTGTTACCTCAGAAATTACCTGTTTTAATGTTCTGATTGTGCTGAGACACAATCATTTTGTTGGATTTTGTTTGTAGACTTTTTTTATTTTTCATAAAAACAGGATGACATTAATGCCCTGGCTGTGGCAATAAGCTTTATTATATTTTACATTTTTTAAGATGAGATTAACACTAAATATGTGTTACTGACAAGTGCTGATGTTAAAAGTGTTTGAACAACAAATGTAATGGCACTTTAGTTCATATGGCAGCAGAACATTTAAATAAAAGTGCATTTTACACTACTTTTGAATTCATTATTTGATTTTGCGTATACAATGCAATTAATTGTGAATAATCAGGGAAATAATGCAATTAATCTTGATTAAAAATTGTAATCATTGCCCAGCCCTAGTTTCCAGACATGCTCTGTTGCTTCAAAGACATTTGTCGTTCACTTAACTGAGAGAAAATAGCTTGAAAGATATAAAAACACAGATTGTCTTGTGTTTTATTAGAACAATACTAACAAAAAAAACCCACATAAAATATGTTTTTAGGGGAGAGACCAACAGCACTCAGCATAAATAAGTACACCTCGTATCACTAAAACGGTTAATGACCCGTGTTGTATCACCTTTGAGCAAATGCATTTAAAAAAAAAAAAACTGCTGTTTTTAGAAACAATCAATACCAAAATACTTCAGAGAGACTCTGTTGAAAATATGGAAGGAACCGTAAAGGAAAAGACGAAAACGACACCCCAGCAGTAACTGACAGGAGAGTAAGGAGCCTGTGAGGTTTGTTTGCTGACATGAGCTGATAAACGGCTCTTAAACAAAATGACTGAAAAACCAAAATGTTCCTCCTTCAGCTGCACGTCGACGCTCTACCATCTAAACTCCACGAATCTCTGTCACGACTCACGCTGCAGAGAACAAGCGCGCGTGGGCTTTAGCAGCCACCCCCTCACACACACACGCACATGCGCACACATGCACGCACACACACACACCTCCACTGCTGCTGCTGCTGCTCTTCCAGAGGTGCAGCATCTCTCTGCATCTGCGGCCAATTTACAAACAGCAGCTCATTCGCTGCTCTCTGAGGAAGGTGATATCAGGAGAGTTCTTGAGACGGCGGACAGAGAGACGCGACCCTCGTCTGGGCGTCTGGAGGACCAGGTGACCCTCGTCTGGGCGTCTGGAGGACCAGGTGACCCTCGTCTGGGCGTCTTGAGGACCAGGTGACCCTCGACACTGACTGACAGTTACTGCTACTGATTCATAACAGCAGAGAGACGTTTCTATGTTTGTAAAGTCAAAGTAATTGAAAAGTTAAGAGTCTTCATGTGATGGTATTAAATCAAACGATGACCCCAATAACAAGGCTTCAGTATAATCTCACTCATTTCAGGTGAGCTGTGATATGGAAAATTAACAGTACTCTAGCTCCCTCTGCTGGACGGAAACTGTAACGCCGACAAGATAAAATCCTGTGAATCCTCCAATTCTTCACTGATTAAAAAAAAAAAAAGTAAATCTGTCTTTGGTGTTAGAACAAACACTATTTCAGAATTAAATACAACTCTTAATAGTCTTTATCAGTTGTTTGTTTCCTTCCATTAAATCAGCAAACCGTAATGACATGGACGCTTTCATTCACAACTCCGTCTTAACCAACCGGTGTCAAGAGGAGAATCACTGCTAAACTTTGTCTACATGTTGACCGACGATGCTACATTTCCTCTTATAAGTAACAACAACCCTGAACACCAACTTTAACAACTGTTTTTACCGAGCGAATCCACGCAGTCATCAGCTCATCAGCTCCTGCTCAGTCAAGTCCAGAGTATCTTCAGCGCTGAATCTAAACTGTACGTGGAGCTGATGCCTCGTCTGAAACGTCTGGAAGTTCATTCGTTTCATGGTTGACCTGCGTCTTTCTGAGCTTCATTCACCTTGAAAAGCTCAAACCGGTGCGTCCGGTTCCAGAGAGGGAGAGGCTCTTCAGGTCGACTGCGCGGTGACACCGTGCAGAATGTCGTGAACCCGGTTTCTCCTCCACGGCGGCGACCGGTTAGCACGTTCTGCACCCAGTACAGATCAATGGAGGGTAAAGCCGGTGTCCCTCAGGGCGGGGCACGGCCGTCGTCTGGTTCTGCAGTGGTTTTGGCGATTGCAAGGCCCACAACACGTTTGAGAAGCAGAACGCTTGCAAGCGCTGCCGACTCGGCCCGGATGGTGCGATTGCGAGTTTACCCCGAAGGTTGCAGAAATCGCGTGACGGCGTCGCGGTCGTCTGCTCGTTCGAAGACGTACATCTCGACATCATCTTCTTCTTTTTAGAGTGATGCATTTAAAAAGGATGAGCGGATGTGATTTTCACTATCTAAGCTAGAGGTTGCAAGCGCCGCCGACTCGGCCCGGACGGTGCGATTATGAGTTTACCCTGAATGAACCTAATGAACCAGGCTCTGGGACGGTCGGCTCTATCACTCACCAGACTGAGGGAGCTCGGTCTTCCCAGAAGAGACAGTTTGGTTCATCTGAGTTTCCTCCTCTGACCTGTGATATCTCACTTGATTTACCATTGTGGAGATATACTGGTTTTAACGGCTGTTAAGTGGAGTTAGCACTTGGACCAATAGACCAGGGCATGAAAAAGGAGCGCTGGACGCTAGCAGCTCCTCTAGTACACCAGACTGCAGCGTCTGACTTGAATTTCCCCCTTGGGGGATCAACAAAGTATATTTGTATTTGTATTTGTATTTGTATGCATTTAAAAAGGATTAGCAGATGTGCTTTTCACCATCTAAGCTAGAGGTTGCAAGCGCTGCCGACTCGGCCCAGATGGTGCGATTACGAGTTTACCCCGAAGGTCGCATGACAGTGTCCCGGTCGTCTGCTCGTTCAAAGACGTACATCTCGACATCGTCTTCTTTTTTCTAGAATTATGCATTTAAAAAGAGATGCTTTTCACTCTCTATCCTTCTCAAACCTTCTTAACTGTCCATAGTTTTTGTAATGTCCATGTACAAATTAGATTCACTGGACTGGCTGTGCCCGTCTCCTGACTTCCTCTACACCGTCTACTGGAGTTTTTCTTATGAATAAATATGCAGTTTTGTAGAAAAATCATCATTTAAACCCGAGTAAATCTGAATTCATCATCCACTTGTGCCCAGAATCATTATTTTCTGTAATATAAACAGGAGCTTTTCACATCTGGGTCGTTCTGCGAAGCTGTGTGACGTTTCTGTGACCTGAAAGTTCCCAGAAGATAATTCAAAACATTTGTTTTTTACACTTTGTATTTCAGATATAAGCGTAAATGACAACATCATTTAGGTTAAAAAGATGAGTCCTGACTTAATGTGAAAACCAACAGCTCTGCTTTTATTTGGGTTATAAAGACAACAGATATGATTTCCTTCTGGGGAAAAAGAGATGGATTGTGTTTGTGGGTTCAGGAAGAAGCAGGAAGCGTTTGCTGCCATCTGCTGGTGTGATTCTGTATTTGTCTGTGAATATAAACAACCAGAGTTCCAAAGCCAAAATAAATGAAAAATTAAGAGCCTTACTTTAGAAGGGGATTCTGGTAATAATACTCTTAAAGGCCATATCTTGGATATCACTCATTAATTATAGTGATTAATAACCTCCTCGTGACCCCAGATCTCTGATCAGTACGTCGGCAGACACGGTGACCCGCCTGTAATGTCTCGTTTCACAGTTTCGCTGATTTCTTGTCGCGTTATCAGCTGAGCCACAGAGATCTTAACCAACATGAGCAGGATTATTCAGAGGAGGGTTCAGGACATTTTAATGATTAACGGGCTGTGAGCTGACCCGTTTCCTCAGGCTACCCCGCGGCCTGTTAGTTACAGTCCCTAATAACCATCATCTCATCCTGAGACGCGTCCACCGAAGGCTTCATTAAGCGAGTGGATCCCGTCGCACAATTATAAATCATCAACTCTGACTGAAAAATGATTCTGTTAAAGCCGATTACAATGTCTTAGAGAGAGAGAGAAAACTCTGCATGCTGAGGGACATGTCAGGACTCAGGGGCGCTAACGGGATCACGGTCTGCTTTTCCACGTCTCCGGACTCGTCTAAAGTGTCCCAACAATCAATTATGGCGTCGTCGTATTTCTCTGCAAACGTAAAACACAGTGTGTCCAAGTTTCGTGAACTCCACAGTGCAGAACGTTGTTTCGAGACTTCAGTGAGCTTGTGTCATTGAGCTGAGTGATTTTATCGATTCTGTGATATATATCGATATTTTATTTCCCCAGAGAGTATCAATTTTTCAGCCGCGGGTATCGATATTCTAAGCTTCTTTCAAAACCTCCGTGTCTCACCTTTAAAAGCTTGCAAGTAACAATTTGCACTGTTTAAATAAATGAAATTATTTTTCTCAACAGATCTTTTATTCATTTTGTCCAGCATTTGCAAGCTGCCTGTCAGCCATATAATGTGTACCGTATTTTCCGGACTATAAGCCGCTACTTTTGTCCCACGCTTTAAACCATGAGGTTTATACAGAGATGCGGCTTTTCTATGAATTTTTCTTCAGCCCTCAGGGGGCGCTCTAGCAGGAAGTGCAAAAACCAAAAAACAAACCGAGTAGTTAAAGGCTATTCTGTTTTAGTTCAGTAGCCTATGTTGGCTATGCTACTCTACATTCATTTAGCATCAATACCTGTTATTATTGGACAAACTGATTAATCCAGGTGTGTCTGACCATTGTAGCTACTCAGACACACCTGGATTTATCAGTTTGTCCAGTCAGTTTGTTGCTTCCCCAGCAGATTTCAGGGTTCTGAGTGGACCCGCCGCAGAGGTAAGGTTTTAATCGCAGATGCAGACCGGACGCAGCGTGGAGCCAGCAGGTCCGCGATCCGGCTCCAAAGCGGATCCGGCACTGAGTGGAAGTGGACCCCGATACGGGTCCGTTTCATGGGTCTGTTCCTGATGTCTTTGCTGTGTGGGGGGGTTTCAGTACACAGGAGGAGGAAAAATAAATCAACTTTTAGTTTTAGTGTTCAGGAGGAAAATGAATAAAACCATCAATGACTTTTCTGTTTTGTTGGATCAGAACTTTTACTGCCGTGTTACAGGTTCTGTTCAGAAACAATCAGTTCAGGTATGTGAATAAACACTTACGGTACAAAATCTTTCCATGTAAATATTTTATTTCTCAGCCTGGATATCGGCGGCTTATAGTCCGGTGCAGCATATATGTGACAAAATATATATTTAGTTTAAATTTTAGTGGGTGCGGCTTATATTCAGGTGCGCTTTATAGTCTGGAAAATACGGTAATTGATGCTTCAGTTCAATTAATTCAAATAAAGTCATTGGAACACTCACAAGATGTCGCCAAAATCACTTTGTCCCTTTAAAATCTTTCAGAAAATGATGTAAATGTATTGTAAGATGAATATTGATATATATATCGTATCATGAGCAAAATATCGTGTATCGTATCACGAGATTAATGTATCGCTACGGCGTGGAGCAACGTACTGCAGGCCGTCTTCCACACGGGCTGTTTTGCAGGTGAAAGTTGTGCTTATTTCAGCAAGACGATGCTCAAGTACATCACACATGCGCTGTCCTGAAGTCTCAAACTGTCAGAGGTCTGACATTTTATGTGGATCAAGAAAAGACTCCTAACGTCTTTAAAACACGTGGTGTTGCATTAACTCGTATGAACGGTTTACGCTTGGCCTGGATTGAACCGGAGGACGCCAGAGGTCGATCAAAGAGATTTATTTCATGTGGTTAGAGAACAGCGTTTATGAGGGTGATGCTGGAAGCGGCCCACGTGGCTCAAACCAGCGTGACCCAGTGACCTTTGACCCCAGCTGACCAGCGCCTCAGATAACATCTCTGGGATCCATGAGGCACGTGGAGTGCAATGCACGGGATCCGAGGGGGTTCCTGTTCAGATGGATTAGCGGTAAAAGCATGAACAAACCATCAGCTCTTCACAGCTGTAAAGCTCGGACCTCTTTCTCTATATCGGTGCCAGATTCAGACTGATCCAGGAACAGCCCGCAGAAACCTCCATGAAATACATGTAAGCGATGTCAGTGATCCTCGACGTCCTCGTCCTTCTGAAGGAGTTTCTCTGCGAGATCGTTGCTGTCTGAGAGACGAGAGGAGGCAGAGAGCGACGCGACGGGGAAGAGATCACTCTGACGCTCTGGAGTTATCTCCTCGTCAACTCAGAGGCTGATTGACAGACAGCTGCCCACCAAAGATTAATTAGACGCCAGAGCTCATTAATCAGAGTCCTCTCAGCCAGTTATGGGCCCCGACAGCTCAGTTTCCTTCCTCGTTAGAGGACTCGTCTGTTGTCTCATATCACTTCTACCTCTCACACAAACAAGATCTCACACCACGTGTTACAACCAAATCAAAAAGAGTCGATATGGAAAATGTGAACAAAAACAAACAAGACTGTTCTTAAATTTATTTTGACTTCCGTCTATTTCAAAACAGTACGAACATAAGATACTTCCTGTTTTTCTCACGTCAACATCATAGAAGACTTCTGCAACACTTTCAGCTCTTTGTAATGTTAGAAATGTAGCTGAGAACAAATTTTTAGGAGTATTAATAGATAATAAATTAACATGGAAACGCAGACATATTAAAACAAAAATTTCAAAAAGCCTCTCTATTATGAATAAAGTAAAGCTATTTCTTGATCATAATGCACTTCGTACATTGTTCTGCTCCTTAGTTCTCCCATACTTAACGTATTGTGTTGAAGTGTGGGGCAACAATTATCAAAATTAAATACAACCGTTGATTATATTACAAAAACGAGCAATAAGGATCATAAACAAAGCTGGATTTTTAGAACATAGTAATAATTTCTTCATACAGTCAAAATTACTTAAATTTCTTGACCTTGTAAAATATTATACAGTACAGATTATCTTCAAGGCATTTAATAACTTACTACCAAGCAATATCCAAAAGTTTTTCACTGTTAAAGAATGTGCTCATAAACTTAGAGGCTTGGCCAAATTTACGTTATCAAAAGTCAGAACTACCCGGAAAATGTTTTGTGTGTCGTATGTGGAGCGAAATTATGGAACGGCCTGGACGTCAAATTACACATGTGGACAAAATTGTTGGTACCCCTCAGTTAAAGAAGGAAAAACCCACAATTCTCACTGAAATCACTTGAAACTTACAAAAGTAACAATTAATAAAAATTTATTGAAAATCAAATAATCAAAATCAGCCATCACTTTTGAATTGTTGATTAACATAATTATTTAAAAAAACAAACTAATGAAATAGGGCTGGACAAAAATGATGGTACCTCTATAAAAGATTGAAAACTATTTGACCAGAGTGACATGATTAACTCAGGTGTGTCCTTTAATTGACATCACAGGTGTTTCCAAACTCATAATCAGTCAGTCTGCCTATTTAAAGGCAGACAAGTAGTCACTTTGCTGTTTGGTGAAAAGGTGTGTACCACACTGAACATGGACAACAGAAAGCGAAGGAGAGAATTGTCCCAGGACATCCAAAAAAAATTATAGACAAACATCTTAAAGGTAAAGGCTATAAGACCATCTCTAAACAGCTTGAAGCTCCTGTGACAACAGTGGGTCATATTATTCAGAAGTTCAAAACCCACGGGACAGTAGCCAACCTCCCTGGACGTGGCCGCAAGAGCAAAATAGATGACAAATTGAAGAGACGGATCGTTCGAATTGTATCCAAAGAGCCCAGAACAACCTCCAAAGAAATTAAAGGTGAACTCCAAGGCCAAGGTACATCAGTGTCAGATCGCACCATTCGTCGTTTGAGCCAAAGTGGACTTCATGGGAGACGACACCACTGCTGAAAAAATCATAAAAAAGTGAGACTGGAATTTGCAAAATGCATGTTGACAAGCCACAAAGCTTCTGGGAGAATGTCCTTTGGACAGATGAGACCAAACTGGAGCTTTTTGGTAAGGCACATCAACTCTATGTTCATAGACTCAAAAACCAAGCATACGAAAGAAAAGAACACTGTCCCTACGGTGAAACATGGAGGACGCTCAGTAATGTTTTGGGGCTGCTTTGCTGCATCTGGCACAGGGTGTCTTGAATGTGTGCAAGGTAAAATGAAATCTGAAGACTATCAAGGCATTCTGGAGAGAAATGTGCTGCCTAGTGTCAGAAAGCTTGGTCTCAGTCGCAGGTCAGGTCATGGGTCTTCCAACAGGACAACGATCCAAAACACAGCCAAAAACACCCAAGAATGGCTGAGAGAAAAGCGTTGGACTATTCTAAAGTGGCCTTCCATGAGCCCAGATCTGAATCCCATTGAACATCTGTGGAAGGAGCTGAAACATGCCATTTGGAGAAGACACCCATCAAACCTGAGACAACTGGAGCAGTTTGCTCATGAGGAGTGGGCCAAAATACCTGTTGACAGCTGCAGAACGCTCATTGACAAATACAGAAATCGTTTAATTGCAGTGATTGCCTCAAAAGGTTGTGCAACAAAATATTAAGTTATGGGTACCATCATTTTTGTCCAGCCCTATTTCATTAGTTTGTTTTTTTAAATAATTATGTTAATCAACAATTCAAAAGTGATGGCTGATTTTGATTATTTGATTTTCAATAAATTTTTATTAATTGTTACTTTTGTAAGTTTCAAGTGATTTCAGTGAGAGTTGTGGGTTTTCCTTCTTTAACTGAGGGGTACCAACAATTTTGTCCACGTGTGTAAAACAATGTCAAAATATCCATAAGTTTAAGTCACTGTTTAGACAGAGGTTCTGGGATCAGTACAGAGTAACTGGGACTCAACAGTAAAGTCATCCTAAATTTATGTATTACTGTTGTTGGTGTGTTGCCACGTATGTTTGTTTCTTCGGTTCTTTTCAATTTTAAATCAAATTGGCAGGAAGCAGCTATGTAATTTATGTTAACTTGGAAGAAAGGAGTGGGATTAAATAAGTTTTCTTCCTCCAACTCCTTTTTGAGCAGATACAATGGTCCAGAACCAGAACCCTCCTCTTCCTCATCTGTGCCTTTTTTAAACTGACTGGATGTGATTTTGCGCAGCGTTGCTAAGAAACGGATGAAGCTCCTGTAACAACGGCAGCATGTGTGGTCTACTTTCCTGCATGTAATATTAAAACTGCATTTTGGGGCGTGAGCGTTGGCGTGTCAGAGCTTTCCACCGCTACACCCCCGTACCACCACAGAGCCCGGCCTTTGGACAGTAACGCTCATCCTTCTCGGTATCTGGCTTGGAGCACACAGCGCCCATTATTCTGAAAAAGAAACCAAAAAATGCAGATTCATCTGTCCTCGTGCACATTTTCTCTGTGTGACGCTTCGTCCCAGACGCCTCCGAGCCTCGAGACACCAACACCGCTTCTGTGCAAGCTGAACAAAGGCTTCTTTATGGCAGAGTAAAGTCCAAACAGCATTTACTCCAGCAGTAATGTCTTCAGAAATCACCGTGTTCATCGAACGTTGGTGTCGTTGCTCTTTGTGCAGGAAATGCTCTGAATCTTTTCATGATATTATGTACTGGTGAGGAAAAAATCTGCAATCTTTCCAGCAGCAAAAGACTTTTGGTCCCGTTCAAAACATCACTTTGATGGAATATTTGCTGTCTAGACGCTGCAGTCCTCCGTCTACCTCGAGGCTCGCGAGCCAAATCCGGTTTGTGGCTTCGTCTTATCTGGTTTCTGAGAGGCTGAAAAGACAATCACTCGCTTGTAACCAGGAAGTTTCTGCAGAAGTTTTGAAGGGATGTCAACGTCTGCAAAACTGTCTGCTGAGCCGATATTCAGGAAAAAAAGTTGAAATTTTACATCCAAAAGTCCCGATTGCAAACATTGGAAAACAATTTCACCACAAAAATGCGAAATTCCACTAAAGTCATGAACGAACAACAAAAAGTTGCAAATATTTAGTTGTTTTTTTTAGCAGCACAACTAAAAAAAAAAAAATGTATAATTTTACTGTTGACTGTTGATTTTACTGTTGTAATTTTGTCAAAAAGTTTGCAAAAGTGGACATTTTATGAGAAGAATTTTAAGTTAAAAAGTCCTAATTTTGTGACGTTTGTGACTTTACAACAAAAAGTCATTTTTTTGCACGACGAAAGTCGGTATTTGAACTAAAAGTTGTGGTTTTGCAACAAAAAAGCTGCATTCGTGATTCAAAATTCATAATTTTTTAAGACAAAAGTCTAAATTTTGCGATACAAATTTGTACGTTCACTTTCTTATCAACAAAAAGTTGTCATATCCTGAAATCTGCTGCTTTACAACAAAAATCTGTGATTTAAAGGAGAAAAATTGTTTTCTTTAAGGAGCTACAAGTCAGCTAACCTCCATCACCAAGAAATCATCAAAAGAACCAAAAACTCTTTCAGAATCAACATTTTTAGATCAGGGCACGCTGAACGAGCACGAGCAGGTTTGTCCTGAACAGAAACGGGATTTTAACGGCCGTTTGTCAGGAAACATCATCGTAGACCAGGAAGAGTCCAGGAACCGGCGGGGACGTTAACCACGGTGATGACACGGGCCGGGATGAGCTTGACACCCCTGCGTCTACGCCATCAGCAGGATTAAGGGAGGAATTGGAATTCACCCCAAAATTGATTAGAATTTTCCATATCATCCAGATCTTTTCCTGATCTAAAGTTGTATTTTCACAGTCAGCAACCAAAAGACAAACTGGAGTCATTGTGTCAATGGTCTAACTGTGTTATCATTTTAGTATTTGTTATGTTACGCTCATCAGCTAAAAGAAACGTTTTAGGAGGAATAAAAAAAACATGTCCAGACTCTTGCAGACCAGTTCAGACCAGTTCAGACTGGTTCAACCAGTGGTTCAGGTGATGAGGAGGTGCTTCACCAAAGACTGGAGCTATAAAACGGTGTAAGATCAGACAGTCCCGTCTGCTCTGAGGCTGGTTTAGTTCTTGGGTTTTGAAATAAAGTTTACTGAACCAAACTCTGACCATCTCCAGCTCCTTTCTTCCCTCCAGTAGGTTCTGAGGGTGATTTTATTTTTTACCATGTTGGAGACGAAGTCTGGAGTCTAATTCTGCTTCACAGTGGGACTTTTCCAACAAGCCAGTCGCAGTATTTGATTACAGCATCTGATATTTCATCATGTCACAGCGTCTACGACTGTGTCATCATGTCATTTTGCAGCTCGTAATCCAGTCAGTGGAACTCACCAGCTTCTCCTCTGCTGCTACGATGAACCCAGGATGAACCTCAGTATTAAACTTTTCACTTTGTTTCATAATCGTAACTTCATGCTCAATCCATCTGTTATTTTTTTCCCAGAAAAGTAATTTTTTTTTATTCTCAAATTTGCATCTCGCTTGACGCGAACAGGCAAGCGCGCCGATAATTCCTTTTCCAGTAGAGACAGTGGCATCCTCCAGGGGGCAGCACCAGTCTAAACTGGTCGTTACTTCTGCACTTGGGGCTTTTTGAAAGATGCATCAACGTAAACTACGAAACTCCCACTGATTCGGAAGGCGCTGATTTGGCGGGCGTGTCGGGACGAAAAGGGGAGGAACGTCGATGTGCTGAACCTCACAAGATATTCCAGGAAACAGATCATCGCCGGCGGCGAGACGGAGAAAGGTGAGTGTGTGTTCTGTCCCTTTGAAGGTCCTGTTCCTCAGTAATCAGGTAACCATCACATTAATCCATTAAACCATTACAGTAATCAGGTAACCTCTATTATTCATAACTTCATTTATTTTTATTCACTTTGTCTTTAATGTGCAGAGTTCTAAATAAATGTCACTCAGAAGTACTTCATCACGTGAAGCCACGGTGTCGGCTTTACTTGGCGTGTCAGTTACTCCTTCAAAGCTAGCATGGCTAGCTTTGAGATAGCAAGGAGGTAGCAAGAGATAGCATGGAGGATAGCATCAACAACCCAACACGAAGGTTACACGAGGCCCAACCTGAGCAGCGGAGCTGCAAACATACACGCATGGACGTGGGATCACTCAGTACGACTAGGGGTGCACGATAATTATCGACCCGATAACTATCGGGCCGATAACAGGAAATAATGACGTCATCCCGATGAGTCCAATATCATGACAAAAAGCACCAATAACATATATATTTCTGTCAATACAGCAGTGTCTCGCTCCCTCTGAGCCTTGAATAACCGGCAGTGAATGTTATGTTCAAGTGACGTCGGCATAATCAGAAAAACGATTTCTCAGTAAGGAAAATCAAGAATACCCCCTCATGCAAGAAAACAACTCGTTAACTCGGTCATAATTTTGCTCGTTGCTGACTTTAATTGATATTCACAGTATTTTCCCACATGTTACACATAAAAAAAGAAAAAATAGAAAAGGCTGAAAGAACGACTAGCAAACCAGGGAATGGAGGAATTTACGTTACACCTTGAATGCAGCATTGTGGAACAGTGCGCTGATAAAAACAAACAAACATGGCGGTGATGGTGTAGAACTTCGTTAAAGTTTCAGAAGAAGATAGTTCGCTGGTTATTTGTGACAAATGCTCCAAGCGAAGGAGGAAAGAATATCACAAGCTTTAATACGTCAAACCCGATCAGCCACCTGAAACATAACCATCGCTTCCATGGAGTTTTGAAATCACGCTAACGTGAGCTAACATGAGCTAACATGAGCTAACATGAGCAAGACAGCAGCAAGTCTTCCCTCCCCTCCCCATCATCCCTCTCATCTAAAGCTTCCATGAGATTAAAAAAAAACGCCAAAAACTACTGAACCTCATTTACTTTAATTAAAGTCATTCATTTGAATGGAACCACAAGCCAAAATCCTTTAACTGTAATTTTTTGTTACTATGAGTGCACTTTTTCAGTTTATTTACACAGACAAGTCTAACTTGTGTCAGTACATTATGACTTGTGCATTATTTTTTATTGTCATTTAGGAATTAATTTTTTCAGTTAGTAATTCTGATGCATGTATTTCCATCAGTTCAAGGAGCCTTTATTTTTTATATCAGTCAGAAATGAACCTTATTTAAGTTGATGTGAGATATCAAATAGGTTTGTTTGATAACTTTATGAAAATGTTTGAGAGGCTTGACAATAGTTTTTCATTAGAAAAAATAAATATCTGTTCATTTAAAGAGTAAAAACTGTTTTTGGTTTTGTTTATAGTATTGATGTAATGATCTTAGGTATATGTGTGTGTTATCGGTTATTGGTTATCGGTTTTAAAAAACAGTTATTGTGCATCCCTAATTAAGACTAAAACATGCTTCATACTTATGACTACTTAACACTACTTTTTTTTTTAGCAAAGAAAAACATTTCCAGAAGACAGCCGATAGCTGGTAGTCTGATCAGTTACCTTCATCTGGGTGCACGTGGGTGCTGATGGAGGGAAAATTAGTTCTGCAGTTTTGTGCAGATAAATCCGTCACCTGTTGCTTAACAACTGTGGGCCGTTTATACGCTGGGGCGTCTGCGGTACTTTTGAGTTATATTTCCCGTGAGAGTGATGAAAAGAGAAAAACGCGTTATTGATTTCTCCTAAAAGTGAGCAAACATTTCTATTTCTGCAGGATTTTTACGACTCCAGCTTTCTTAAAGAAGTAATAGAGTGTCAGCACAACCAGAAACAACAATATTGCATCTAAATGGAAATAAACCACATTTACATATATAGTGTTTTTCTCGTCTTGATGATCGCTGCCAAGTCACAGTCGCTAACATTCATCCGGCCCTTTAAGAGAGCCGGCAGCTGATGGAGGCTCAGCGTGGGGCCACGGACCCTCCTTTACATCAAACCAAAAACATTTTGTTTGTTTTTTTTTTTTCTGACGCCTCTGAATATTCAAGATTGAGCAGCAGAGGAGGAAGCAAAATGAATAGAAGTAAAATAAATACAGATTTAATGTGGGGAGGTAATAAAAGCGACGCTCCGGCTGAGCTGGAGGCTGGAGGCTGAAGATGAATAATCTTCCTGCAGCGCTGAGAGTCAAACAGTTGTAGTTTGCAGCCGCGGCCACACGAGGCTACTGCAGGTCCAGACATGAAACCGCTGCTCACTTAGTGAGAAGCAGAACAGGCCGACTGGGAGGCGGAGAAACTCCCGCTATCGTATCAAGAAGATGAGGAGTCGCTGCAAATCTGCGATGAAGCTGGACTGTTCTTCTTCTTCTTCTATTTTTTTTTGTTTAGACAGCAATCCTCCCTGTTTAAAATTCACAGCCCACATGTCCTTCCAAGAAGCCCACACTCGGTAACTGAGGGACGGTTGCTCGCCAGGATGTTTTTTTTTTTTTTTTTTGAGCGCCCAGCCCTGAAAGCCAAAATTCCCCCCCGCTGACTTTGGCTCTGAAGCCTCAGCGAGAGGTGATTTGCAGCGTGTGACTATGAATGGCAGCTGCAGCGAGAAGACAAAGTGAGAAGCAGAGGAGGAGGAGGAGGAGGAGGAGGAGGAGGAGGAGGAGGAGGAGGAGGGACGAGAGAGGTCTAAATCAATGCCATCCACTTCAGCTCAGCGCCAGGAAAGACAGATGCTCCCTCTATCTGCGCGAGCGTGCACGCCTGCATCAATCACGAGTTATTTTCCTTCCAGTCTATTCCTGCTTTGACCAATTTAATCCGGAATCAATGCGAGTCAAAATCAAATTAAACTCCAGATCAAATGCATATTGATCCCAACTTTCCTCTCTGTACGTTAAGAAGCGCGATGATCGGCCGCGGATGATAATCACGACAGCGCAGAGGACAGATGTGGTTTGGCAGATGTGGAGCACAGAAATACTGAGCGTCTATACGTTCATGAAGGAGGACAAACGGCTCCATCTGAACCCGTCCCTCAACCTCAATCATCCTCGTTCTGGACAGCGTGGTGTCTCGCCCAACATCATTAACACACGCCACAATTAGGGACGGAACGATATGGAAAATTTGATCTCTCGATTATCACGGTTTACGATATTATCGCGATATTCTTAATTGCTGTACAAATGTCTAAAAAAAAACATTTAATAATTTCACAAAATCTTGTGATTTTCTTGTTATACTAAAACATCAGAAGCCAAAATTTTATCAAAATGAAACTTTCACATTAAACGGAGAAACAACTGGCACAGAAAGAGGTTTTATTTTAAATTAGCAAAATAAATAACAGGAACAAAGCTTATTTGTCTGGTGCAAATTTAAATAAACACTTTAACAACCATAGTAGGTCAAAATATGCAAACAATTATCAGGAACAAAAATTATAGTGCAAGTTCAAATGAAATAAACTTTGGACTTTAAGCTGAACCTTAAATACATATAAATAAAGTAAAACAGTTGTTTAGGAGCCAAATATGTTGTTATGAATTGTAGTTCACTCTGTGTGTCTGTGGGTGTCGCTGTGTTGTTACCTGAGGGTCAGGTATAAAGGTAGCTGCCTGTTATTGGTTAGGTGTTTGACCCGGAAGGGCAAAAGGTTTTTGACCGCTGTGGCGCTAACTGCCAGCGTTATGGTTGTCGGATCGGTTATTGAAATAAATTAATATTTTAACTGCATCAGAAGAACATCCTTCCGGTCATTTTTCGATGTCCTGCGTGCTATCACCACTTTCCGCCATGCTAACGTTACGATGCCGATGTTACAAGCTACAAATTCACACGAAACTAGGCATTTGCCATTTGTGCTAGTAAAAGTGGCATATTATGCTAGTGGCAGTGCTCGTTTTTTGCCCAAATTATGCTCCCTTTTCAAAATTATGCTACTTTTTAAAAAAAATTATTCTGTGCACAAACTTCACAACTCACAAGACAAGTTTGAAAATGTGTTTTATTAACCCTGGCCTGACGTTCTGGGCCCAGTTGTTCAAAACCTGGGTAACTTTATCCGGTGGTTAGGCCTATACGGCGGATAAATCTGCTATCCAGCAGTTAGTATCCAGCGAACAAAAATAGGTTGCACAAAGCCTGGATAGTGCGGTGGATAACTATCCGCGGATAGCTTGCTAACCATCGCGTGTAGCAGAGCGTGACACAGTTTGCGCAAGGTTTTGCACTCAAATAGCCTCCAGTTACCATGGTGAAGTATGCAAATTTCGAGTGAACAACGAACTGTGCGTGCGCTAGCAGCGCGCGCTGGGTTTTAAAACAAATAAAAACAAATACAGCGAAAACTAAACCATGCAGTTTCTGACAAAGTCCTGGATAACAAATTTAACATTGAATAATCTTTAATAATCTTTAATATTGAATAATAATTGAATAAGGAGTGGAACCAACTGTTAATAGTAATCTATCGTTTTTAGTAGCTGAGATCTTCGTTTTCTTGAATTATTCTAAAATTGTGCTATTAAGACAAGAAAATATACGGATTATGCTAGCAGTGCTACTTTTGGAAAAAGAGCAAAAATTATGCTGAAATCCTCCGATTTTGCCAAAAATTATGCTAGCACAACCGGCAAGAGCCTACGCGAAACACAGACTTGAATGAGGCTGATATCACATATCCCGGTAATCAACCGCGATAATAAGATGAAGTCAAACATAAACGGTAATCGTTATCACGTAAAATTTTACTGCGCTTTACCGTAACACCGGCAACCTTTACATCTCTAGCCACAATAACACAAATGTGTTCCCAAATTAGCAGCGCTCTGTGCGGACATGCCAGGACCATAATACCCGGCTTCCTTATTCATTAACGACGAGGCTTCGCCTTTTCACCACTAGAGTGAAGGACTGTGAGTCTGTGAGATCAGAAACACTATCTCTGGGAGCGCCGCTCGTAAATGCACACACGCAACAAAGCAGCAGAAATATCTGCCACGCCGAGCACGGGGCACAAACCGGCACCCCCTCCATGCAGTCGCATATCAGGAAACGTCACAGTAGGCTTCAGAAATAACATTTAAAATGTGACGTTTAAGCACATGCACGGTACCTCTACTGCTCTGGAAAATAAAACGTCCCAGCATGCAACGCTGGCCCAACGGAAGCAGAACACGTCCGGACGCCCCACCTGTAACTGCACCTGGAGTTTCGACACCACCACCGCCTCCTCGGTTTTCATCGCCCGCCCGGGCTCCGTGGGCTCCGTCGGCTCCGTCGACCCTCCGGCCCTCCGGCGCTGCCCGGCTGCCAGGTCGGACCGTCCTCGCCCCCCTGCCATGGCAAGCAAGTCACCCTACCCGCCTGAGTGTGAGGCTCTGCAGCCGCTGAAACCATCTTCTGACGGACCCGATGATCGAGTTTCCCACCACCCTCCGCCCCCCCTCCCCTCCCCTCCCCGTCACCTGCCAGCAAACCGGTGGGGGAAGGAAGGCAGCTGCTATCACTGATATTTACAGTAATAGCAGATATATCTCCCTGCATGCCACGCTAATTTCCACACGGTGTGTTGACTTGAGCCGGTCGGCCCTTTTGTTCCTGCACCAGCCCCCCCCCCGGTTCCGTCCGACCCAGAATAAAACGCTCGTCGACAAGACATCAGGAATCAGCATCGGTTAAGACCAGAAATACACACTTTATTCAGTGGCATCACCTGGAAATGTCCTCTTAAAACCCCTGTTGGTGTTCTGGTTTGCATTTCTGGTGTGATGTAAGTCCAGATATTTTCGGTGCAGCTATAACGGGTTTTGCAACAGCGAGCTGAACAGCGACCGAAAATATCACCGCCTCTCTGCCTACACGACCAGCAAGAGATGCAAACCTGCAGCTGAAAAAAAAAAAAAATACAGAAAAACATAAAGTACCTACAGGAGGCGAAGAGGACGGCAAAACGGGATGATAACCTCTCGGGGAACACCGCACATCTCGGACTGACCCTTGTGTGAATGTATCGGTCTAAAGGTGGATTTGACCCGCAGGTCTTCAAACAGAAAATGTCAACCTGCTCAGACCGATCGATCCTGTGCTGTTTTGTGGCCACATTAGTCTCATTTAACCAGTTTGCTCCTCTGAGCGCCTTTATCCTGTGCTCCGTTAAATCTACAGAAAGGAGGGAAATTCTGTCCGATTTAGATCCGAATCAACGCAACTGGACAAAGAAGGAGAAGTCTGGTTGCCTCGATTCAGATCTTTGAGCGTTACTGTCACCTGGATGAGAGAGACACAGCAGGGGCGCGACGTCGCCTGCAAACTAGAGCTGAGCAACTTTATCGATTCTGCGATAAATATCGATATTTTATCGAGTATCGATTTTTCAGCCGCGGGTATCAATATTCTAAGCTTCTTCCAAAAATCTCCCGTGTCCCACTTTTAAAAGCTTGCAAGCAACAATTTGCACTGTTTAAATAAATGAAACTTCCAGAAAATGATGTAAATGTATCTTAAGATGAATATCGATATATATCATATCGTGAGCCGAATATCGTATATCGTGTATCGTATCGCAAGATTAGTGTACCGCTACTAAGGATAGACCGATACATCGGCCGGCCGATATTTGTGTTTTTTTACTTACTTTTTTACATCGGCATCGGCCGATTTGCGCGTGGGTTCACCGATGTATTTTTCTGTGGCGTGATTTACCGACAGGCATCCACAGGCAACTCTGTGCAGCGCATGCAGACGCGCTAACACTTTTTTATTTGAAAGTACGTGTGGTAAAGTTGAAGTTAAAGTTGTTAAATTGTTAAATTTTTACTTTTCAATAAATGTTTGTTTAAACTTGAGACCTGTAATATTTGTTATCATTGTGCCATTTAAAAAAAAAAACACACATATATCGGCCCAAGAAAATCAGCAGTCAATAATCGGTCATCGGCTAAGGGTGATGGAAAAAAATCGGTATCGGCATCGGCCCTGAAAAATCCAAATCGGTCGATCCCTAATTGCTACAGCCCTACTGCAAACGTCAAGAGCGTGGCTACAAAACAAACCCCTGACGACAAGCTAACTGAAGACGGTGTAGACAGAAGTACCACCTGGCGTGCAACCACGGTGGCTGGACGAACGTCGTCACCCGACCGCCGCCTCATCTTGCTAATCCCGATCCTCCCTCCTGCAGCACCGGAAACTCCGCAGACAGCAGAACTGCTGCGTGAGTCCCACCGGAGCAACCCGGAAGATAGAAGATTTATTTTTTTTTAAATAAAGCACAGTCATCAGGAGCTCACTGGTGACTGGACCGCAGAGACGAGTAAAGGGACCATCAGCAAAACTCAATGCTCACATGGAGAGTGGAGGCGAAGTAAATTAAAACAATAGGGATCTCCAGTGCATCTTTATACCGCAATCTCCGTCTGAAACTCCGTCTGAAAAACCCTGCACTCTTACATGATCATCAGAAGTTTGTGAATTTAAATATAAGCAGTCAGCTTCTGTGGAACCATATTAGCTCCAGTTAGAGCCACGATGAAACTGTCTCACTGATCTGGTGCGCTGCCCCCCCTCTGAGCTATCTCAGCTAAAACCAGTGTCTCATCTAAAGCCATTAAAGACAGAGATCACTTAAAACTTAAAACATGGCAGGACTTTAATCCCTTTTACATTGCTGTACTACACTCTTTGGTTTGGACTGAGGATAGATATGAAAACAAAGATCCTGCAATCACTGAAAACCTGCACTAAGTAAAACGGTGCTGTTTATTGCTTTTACAACACAATGACAAGCTCTGGTGACATTTAGCTTTATGGTTTTTTGGATTTACTCCCGTGCCTTTACCCAGATTATTACTGCGTTTCAGTCTGAGCTGGCAGAGCTTTAACCCTGAGGGCCCTACATTTCCTCTGTCACCGGATCAGCATGTAAACATCAGACAGACAGTTTAGCTCCTCTAAAATGGGGTTGCATGAGGTACTTGTCCGCAGTCGGTTCATTATCTGCAATGAATCAGGGTTGGGTGCACCCATTTTTAAAGAGAGAGAGACGGGACGGCAGGCGCAGAAACGCTGAGCGCTTCTGTAAATTAGTTCAGCAGCAAAATGTGACTAAACCACCGATAACCTAAAAAAGGCTCCAACAAGAAAAATCCATTTTGGTTTTGTTTTGGGCTCCCTGTCAGAGAGGGCTGATTGATGGTGGTGCAAAGTTATTCTACTGAATGGCTGACACTTGAGTCCCCAGGATATTTTATATATAAACACGAATGGAAATTTACAATTAAAAAAAAACATTTTACTATTAAGGAGAGTCCTGCACATTCATGCAATTGCAAATTCAAAATACATTCTTTAATATGTTTATAAAGGTAAAAAAAAAAACACCTAAAATACTGAAAAATAGCATTTGATATCCATACTCTCAATCGCTAGACTTTACTACTAAATCTAATAATATTAAAAATAATAATAATCTAATAATAAAATCCGATCCTTCAAAAATCATGTTTTATATGATTCCATACATCATATATGCTCTAAATAATTAAAAAAATCACAACGTTTTAGTTAAAAATGCACATTTTTGTCAGGTCCCCAGATTTTCACTGCTGTTACTGTAACACTCCCCCCTTTCTGAAAAATGTATATCGCTCCTTAGGTCACATGTTTCACAGGAAGTTGCATCATTTAGATCTCCTGAAGGTCATGGGGAGGCCAAAAGTAAGTTCTACCTTTATGTATACTTTATGATTTTGAAACAATTATTATAAGGTCAATTTCAAGTTACTGTCCTGTTACTGAAATCATTTTTCCAAGTTATTTGCTAATTTCAGAAATATGCATTTTTGTAAATGAGTAGAATGTGCTCAGTATCCTTAAGGTATTAGCATCAATGCTATGTCGCTATATTTTATGCTAAAAACTCAGTCCTGTTACTTACTGCTGTTACGCACATGCTGAGTTTCAGTAACAGGACTGAGAAAAACGCACTATGTCCACTGATTAGACATGTTGCAAAGAAAAAAAAAACAATAAAGAAGCCTGACATTGGCCAACACACAAGTCAAATACTTAAATGTGTTTGTTATTATATACAGTGTAGAAAATAGCTTAAAAATTAAAGTTTAATTTTTCAGTGTTACAACGACCAAATGGCACCGATTCGGAAGAATGACCCGGTACTGGCTCAAGGATGAAGAAACACGAGCAAGCAGGAACAAGCAGATAGCATTACCAAGCTAATGCCTGTAAATACCCTGCGAACACACACGCGCATACATCATCTTGGTAACGAACCACCTCGGCTACGTATCAGTCTCAGTATCAGAGGTTTCTCAAAGTCAAGCTGCAACGTGAACCTCACATTAATAATAGCCACAGCTGTGCTCCGTTAGCGCTAGTGGATACAACACATCAACATGCCCGCAACCTACATCCATGCCAACGCCTGCACGTCTGCAACATCAAATCAAGTTGGTAGCCACCAAAAAAAAAAGACCCTCCAAAAAAAACACTTCAAGTTCTTAGCATGTGAAAAGCTTTTAGAGCCCAGTATTTAAGGCACGGAAGCGTTAGCACCATAGCAACAGCAGCGTGAACGTCTGGATTAACATGTGTCCTGAGGGCTGGTGGAGGTCGGAGGAGCGGGAAGAATAGATTTGAGTCAAAGCCCGAAGCGATACTAATGCTCAGCTGAGATGAGCAGTCCGACAACAAGGTTACAAAGCCTTGTGAGTAAACGATGAATGTGCAAGCCGGCGGGAAGGGGTCGCGGTTATTTCGGTAGGATGACCACGCTGACCTCTGTAACTGCTCAAAACACACACATGATCGCAGGGAAATATGCACGCAACACACACACACATACAGACAGAGGTTAGCAGGCACATCCAATAATCTGACATTTCAGTCCCCGTGTGCTGTTTGGTGAGGACGGATCTGTAGGTCTGGACAGAGCTGGGGGAGTCTGCCACGCAGAGGAAACCTTCTGTCAATCATGTGTCAGGGCAACCAGGGGAGAAGGATACCAGGGCACGGACGAGGCTCTATAAATAACTCAGCCCACCTTGTTAGTCAGGGTCACGCACACACACACACACACTGACTTACACTCACTTCCTGGAAACCTACCCCGAAGCTCACCGCTACACGCTAACGGGTAACTGTAAGCACGTGAACTCGAGCCTCCGTCTGCGATCTGGCGGGTTTTTGCATCTAAGTGCAGCGAAATTCACACACGCAGTTGTTACACGTATAAAACGAAACAATAAGTGATTACAGACACCTCGACTTTAAATTTACACAATCAATAGGACCTCCCTCATCCGCCTCTTCAAAAGTGGTACACTGTCTCGTAGGGGTGAGTATTGGCAAGGACCTCGCAATACGATATGTATCATGATACTTAGGTCACTGTGCAGTATTATCACGATATCGCGATATCACGATATATTGCGATATTCTACCCAGTTAATATGAAAATTAAAAGTAGAGATGAAAAATCTAGTTGCTGCATATGTTCATCAGATGATATTGATCATTCAGAGGACAAATTGAGTCAAAACTATTTGCATCAAAAACAACCTATGTATTGTTTATTATTAGTGTTTTTGCACATTTAAGTAACCGTTACGACATACTGACAGGATTGTAAAAAAAAATCGATATTAGGAGCTGAAAAACGATTATATTGGGCGGCCAAAAATCGCGATATATTGCCAAATCGATTTTTTTTCACACCCCTATTGTCTCGGCTAAGATTCACAAATTTGATCATTTGTATTTCTGCATAATGTGAGCAAAAACAATGTAAAGTCCTTTGAACTGAGCTCGATCACCACAGTCCACCGGACGTTTTATTTACTCATGTAAAAGACGAAAAACTCAAAGGCAGATTTCAGGAACAGCGACCGACTCCAGACCATTTCCAAAAAAAAGAAAAGAAAAGAAAAGAAAAGGCCAAGTTGGTACAATTAGGGGCTTTTGTTTCCTTTTTTCAGTTCTTGTTTTGGGGATTTTGTCTCATTTCTTTTGCAGAGGTTTTTAGTTTTTGCGAGGTTTGCTGCTCCTCTGAACCAGCGCTGCTGTTTTTACATCGTCACACATTTTCAGCGACGTTTCGGCTGGCAAACTCGTTTTCTCGTATTCTGTACGCCTAAACACAAAATGGATTTCTTTATCATCTTCATCCTGATGTAGAAACCACGGTCTTTGTAGTATTCTTCTGCCTCTTGCTGCAGCACAAACCACGAGCATGATTTCTCCACTGCCGTGCATGACAGTTGCACGGCACAACTTTTTCCCTTTTTTTGCACAAATGTTTTGCCAACTGCTGCCAAAAAAAGTTTGAACTTTTTCAGCCCAAAGCACAGGTTCCTAAAAATGTACCAGGATCGTTTAGATGTTAACTTGACATCTAAGTAACTGAATTATGTCATGAGGATGCAGGAAAGCTTTTGAACACTCATTTATGAAGGTCCTACTTGTGCATCGCTACACCAGAGTCAAACAGACGTGATTTCCCTTTACAACAACCCTACAAGGAGCTCTCTCTAAAAGGTTTTCTCATTATTCAAGACTTTAACTTGACCTTAAGTGCCCCCCTATTAAATGAAATTGCTTAATTATGTTATAAAGAGAGGAAGTGGCTACCTCAAAGCTCTTTGCTCTGGTATCATCGCCTGAGTGACGCAGCCTGAGGCAGATGTTTAAAGGGACACGGCTTTCGATTGCCAGGATTTGAGTTTGTAAAGCTTTTGAAAAAGCACAACTTATTTTTTTCCCCCCAAGTTAAAATGTCAGTTTCAGTTTGATTTGAAGGAATATTTCATCATCTCCTATCTCTTGTTGTCTCTTGTCACATCCAGGTACCGCTCTATGTATCATCAGTGATGAAACCAGCTCACAGAACTACAAAGACGTCACGGTAGAGGCTACTAGAAACTTAACCTCCAGGCCTGTAGGGGGACCCACTGGCCTTTATAAACCGACGTGAGCGACCGCGCTCCCGTTTGCATATCTTTTTGTAAATGCCGGTAAAATTGCAACCAAATAAGATTGGCAAAAATTCCCTCAACGTGTCACAAAGCGCCGTTTCCTTTCGCTAATGGGTTTGCACCAATCCAGTAAAAAAAAGGACACGCGGCAGAAACATTATAATCCAGATGTGTCATAGATCTGACCTGGTGTTGACAGCACCTCCTACGCTGGAATACACGTCATCACGTGGCATGAACAAGCAGTTTTTCTTACGCGTCACGACGACAGCAAGTACCGTCGTTTCCCTGGGATTTGTAGTTTTTCTGTGGTAAACACTTCTCTTCACTTGCAGTCGCACTCTTTCTCTCTCTTATTTTATCTCTTGCTCTTTTACAAACCTCTTAGACAATCACATCCTACACACACCGGACACTCACCAGATCCGACTGTACGATTGTAAACCGTTAACTTTACAAGGAGACATGCTGTCTCCTTGTAAATTGTGCACAATGTGCAAAAATGAGTGTATCCTGAAAACTTAGTTGTGAACGCTCTCAAAATAAGGTCTGTGGTTTGAAAGGACTCGGGGAAACTTTTTTCTAATTTTTTTTAGAATTTTAAGAGATACAGCTCTGACATTTCTGTATTTAGGTTATAAAGGATTAAAGGTAGGGTAAGGAATATTTGGATAATGTCACATCTGTTGACTGAACGTGCTCTAGGTTTGAAATTATGCAGAATAACTTGCCCTACTTTTATTCTACATCAGTGGTTCTCAAACTTTTAATACTGCGTACCACCTGAGAAACTGTTCAGCTCTCTGAGTACCACCATGATGACCAATTTTAAAATATAGCCATATATGCCTTCTCAATTAGCTTTAAACACACAGAGATGTTTATTACTTCCGCCAAGGAGGTTGTGTTTTTGCCTGCGTTTATCTGTCTGTCTGTGTTCAAGATAACTAAAAAAAGTTATGGATCGAGTTTGATGAAATTTTCAGGAGTTGTCAGAAATGTGAAAAGGAAGAACTGATTTCACTTCTGGTGTGATCCGGAACAAATCCTGGATTCTGGATCACTTTCAAATTTTCGATAACATTGCGGTTAATGGGGCCAAAAATTTGGTTTCTCAATATCTCCGTTAATTATTGCCCAAAACTCATGAAATTTGACTCAGGGATTGACAATGGGAACCTTCATCAAATTTCAAAGGCTGATCCGGATCTGATCCAGAACGCGGATTTTATCGCAATCTGTAAATCGCTATATGGGTGAATTGTTGCACTTGGCGGAGGTCTCTGAATGCTTTTCTAGTTCCTCATTGTGGTTATTTATTACCTGAATTGTTACTTTACTGAATCAGACATTTACAACTCTGTCCAACAATTCTCATATACTCATACTCTCATACAGAGCAAAATAAACACACTCAAAAGTTGTTACATCTGCACTGCAACTGAATATGCAATAAATATTTTTTTTAATTTAAATTTTTTAAATTAAATTGTACTTTGTTTCCTTGTATGTCTTTGTCTGCAACTTTGTGTTTTGCTGCTGCTGCCTGTCTTGGCCAGATCTCCCTTGAAAAAGAGATTCTTAATCTCAATGGGACTAACCTGGTTAAATAAAGGTTAAAAAAAATCAAAAGACACAATTTCAACTATCTTAAGCTACATATTCGTTTGAAATGTATTTGTAATGCATTGTATGTTTCCATTTTTTTAAGTAAAAATGTGGAAAAAATGTGGAAAGTCATGACGTTCCACTGTTCTACATTACTGTAACTCACCTTTTAAATAAATTACTTACACCGAATCATCACCCTGAGAATGTGACGGCTGGATGAGATCTTGGTGAAAGTTAGCTGAGAGACTTTTGCAAGTAACTAATTTTCAATTTACCCAACCTGGTTAAATTGTTGAAACCTATGTTTTGTCTTTAACTTAAGACCATTTGTCAGTTCATCTCTTATTCGCTATTATATAGTATATAATATCACATGCTTCAACGTGTTAACGTCTCATTCTGGAGGCTTCGCTCTTTGAGTCGGACGGGAGGAAAATGGAGAAGAAGAGGAGGGAAGGTTTTCCTCCGCCAGGCTGAAGATGTGAAATAAAGGGTTCTTCTGACACATGCAAACCCTTTAAAACCGATTTTCTCAGCGGCGGCTTCCACCGGAGCCGAATCAGCTGCCATGGCAACATGCACTTCACATCCCAGCACCCATAATCATCATTATCATCATCATGATTATCTTCCTCATCATCATCAATGGTGCTCTGGAGCGAGGGGACAAACAAAAGGGAGCATGCCACTGCAGTTAGGTTTTTATTCTTCTTTTATACGGGGGCTCATGCGGATGAAACGGAAGAAGAGCGGCGATGAGGTCTAAGAAAAGACTTGGCGATGTAGTTATGTAGTTATGCTATGTGTGGAGTCATTCTGTTGCGTTTCTCTCTGTTCTTGCTGACACCCCCCCCCCCCACCTCCACCACCACCACCTGAGAGGATGGCAGCAGGAGACAGATGTGGGAACAGAACAGCTGAGTTGTGACTATGTGACGGCACTAAAGACAAAAAAAGAAAGGAAAAGCGGGGAGGTTGAAGGCGTAAGGGAAGGAAAAGTCATACTTTGGGCAACGGCGTTTCAGACGACTGGACTTTCTTGGGAGATATCTGTGAAGAGAGCAAGAGAATTATTTTCTTGTTTCCCCCTCTTCAGAGATATCTCCTGTGGCATATTGCGGTTCTCCATTACAGGCTTCTGACAGAACTGTTTTAGCGCCAAGTCAGAAAACTTATTTCAAAAAATGTCGTGAATAAGCGTTTCTGATCCAATACTGGCGGTGCGTGCCACGAAGCGTCCTAAATTTTCTCTGCGCGGTCAATATGTGGACCTGGCGTTCGGCGCCGCAGAGATTTACACTGAAATGTATTAACGCTCGAAGCAGTGAATCCTGCAAAGAGCTACCGGCGTGAAGGCAAAATAACCGACACCTGGGCATTTTCTGAACCGCCACATGCTGCAGTTCAGGAAACGTTCGGGTGCGAAAGCAGCTGTAAAATGCCGCTGATCGTTTTTTTCAGTGGATTGAATGCGTCAAAGTGGGGAAAAGAAGAACCGATGAACAACGACAACACATCAGAGGAGACACTCGGAGAGAAGAGGAGGCACACATTCACGGGGGGGGGGGGGGGGGGGGTTACACAGTCGACCACAGAGGAAACATCTGCTTGCAGTTTGGTTTCTGATTCAGAAAAAAAAAAAAAAGACATTCAGGCCATAATGAACAACTCTGGATGGGTAATGGGTAGGACAGACTTCGGTAACAAACGTATTAAACACGCCATGGTCATCAAACACGACCGAGCACCAGGTCTCAACGTCTGAGAAGAAAGTCTGCTGGCTCAAATGTTGTACTTTTTGTCTTTATTCAGTGATTCAGTAAATAAAAATCAACAACGGTATGATATAAATTCCATTCGCCTCAAATTACTAAATTATTTTGGCTCCTGCATGTGCAGCTCTCTGACAGCTGTTTCAAGGTAAAAGGCAGAAGGATTCAAAGCTGGTTGTAAATATGTAACCACAAACATTAACAGTTGTTTTCGTTTGTGTTTGTTTTACAAAAACGTACGTCAGAGACTCAAAGTAGGGCGTTTTTAATTTTGCCTATAAAGGAATGCACCAGCATTTTGTGAATTAGCCTGTTTGCTGTCAACCTCAGAGTTTGATAAGAGGGCATAGACTCATCAAAGGTCAGTTTGAAGCCTCGTCATTTACACGTGGCTTAATACACATGACCCTTTGTATTTTCTTATAAGATTGTCACATCTCGTGTACGTGGTTACTTCTACATAAGTGCCCAACTCACAACGTGTAAATAAGAATACTATGGAGTTATCAGGAAGTTTATTTTGTCCACTTAGCCACGTGTACCAATCCACTTCCAGCAACGATGCTAAGCTAAGCTAGGCAATCGTGAGCTTCGTCGGGTCGTTTTCACAGATGCTGGTGCGCACGGAATTACATGGCATCAATTTTTAGATAGTTTGGTTCTCGTTCACATAGTGCTATTTTCACTTTAGCCCAGAAACGCCGCACCACAAGTCACGTGACAATAGCCAGTGCTGTCATTGGTCATTGGCAGTTTTGGTGAAGCATCGTATTTTCATGGCAATGACCTGAACATCATGGCAACACAACAACTACTGGTTGTTGACCCAGAGTTGGCCATTCTTTCCATATAGTACTTGTTTGTACCGCTCTAGACGACTAAACAGCTTGTCCACGACTGCCAACGTTTCTTTCTTTTGCCATGTTTACATGCTGCTTCAATACCCACAATGCACTGCCCAGCGAACTACGGAAGCCTCTACTGCTCGGGCCGACTTAAATGGTGCCAGTGTGAAAACAACCTAAGGCTGGATTATTAGATGCACAGAGGAGTATTTCCTTTCATTAGAGCTGAACGATTTTATCGATTTATTCTGCGATATATCAATATTTTATCGAGTATCGATTTTTTTTTTTAGCCGTGGGTATCGATATTCTAAGCTTCTTTCAAAACCCCCTTGTCCCACCTTTAAAAGCTTGCAAGCAACAATTTGCAATGTTTAAATAAATGACAAATCTTTTATTCATAATGTGTAATTGATGCTTTCAGTTAAATTAATTCAAACAAACTCATTGGAACACTCACAAGATGTCACCAAAATCACTTTGTCCCTTTAAAATTTTTGGGAAAATTATGTAAATGTATTGTAAGATGAATATCGATATATATCCTATTGCGAGCCGAATATCGTGTATCGTATCATGTCATATCGTATTGTATCGTATCGTACCATATCATATCGTATCGTATCATATCGTATTGCGAGATTAGTGTATCGCTACAGCCCTACATTTCATATCAAACTCTGGGGTTGATGGCAAATAAGCTAATTCCCAACATACTGGTGTATCCCTACTGAAACGTAGCTAAAACTGGTGCGACAATAGCACAAATAGTTACGAATATTCATGAAATCTGAACAGAGTCAGCCAGGTAACACGCTGGCCTCAGCCATCAAAAGTTCCCTTTTAAATTTTATGACTAATCAAGTATTTGAGTGCTATTTCTTGTGATTTAATTTCCTACAAGGGAGCCATTCAGCGCTAACTATCACCAGACTGCTTCATGCAGGTTTAAGGCAACGTAACGTGCAAAGCATGAGTGAAATTTCAGAGACGATGGGGACATCTGAGAGGTGTGAAGCAGCCAGATGGTGTGGAGATCTATCTGAGGGAAGGGTGTAAAAAGGTGGAGAGAGAAGCGGCGAGAAACAGGAGACGGACACCTACACAGAGTGGCAACGCAAAGGCAGAAAAATAAAAGAAGTGGAGGGAAGAAAGAGTTCATACGGAGACAAAGGGGTGATGAGCATGGTAAGGTGGGGGTGAGCGCTCGGGCCAGATGCCTTCTGTGTTTAGTCTCTACCTTCATCGGCGCCAGCTGGATGGGGGTGATGTAGGAGGGGTCCACCATGGGCTTGGGCCGGTTGGCAGTGTCCGCCAGCAGGCTCTGCCATTGCTGAGGCAGCCCGGTGAACTTCTGCTCCCGCGGGTCGAAGCCTGTGTGGACCCGGTGCTCGAAGTTAGACGGAGCCGAGATCTCCAGCCGTTTCTTCTTCTTCCCAAACATGCTGGAAAACGCTGGCAGACCTGGCAACCCGGACAGAAATGAGTTTAGCTGCACCGCTGGACTGAGGGACAGACAGCAAAAGACATTATTGCCCATAATTTGGCTCAATTCTTTTATTTTCCGTTTCAGCGGTTTGATATTGTTTATCATTCAGTCAGTTTAGAACAGTTTAGCATTTTTTTCTTTTATTATTGCATTTGTCCATCCAGTGATGTGATTTCTTGATTCACGATTGAATCAAATGTGTTTGAGGATGCAGCCTTTTCAAACAGGCCTCACATCATATAAAATTGTTCAGTTCTTCTCAGCTTGACCCATAAAACCGGTTCATCTTAAAGCAAGGACTCGTCTCTGAGCCTGACACAGCACTGCGTTGAGCTGTTATTCACCCTGATGTCCTTTAGTTTGAAAAGCTCAGCGACAGAAAAACATTACAGTGAGAATTCATCTTGGTAACCTCGTGCAGTTTGACGATATTTATTTCCATCTTGAGTTGCATGAATTCTTTAAAAAGAGCTTGAGCTGATGGCGGGAGAGTCAAACGGATGCGTGAAGTCAGATTCTGAGGTCTGGACGCTGCAGTGGACAGCTCACGCTCCCTGAACCACGCTTTTACAGTAGACCCTTTGGTAAGCACCGCCCCCTCCCTAGTTACTGTTGCTAGGTCGGACAGTCTTGCTGCTCCTGCATTAAGGACTGTGTTAATTCGCTATATTTCCGATGTGTATCATCAGTGTTAATATTATGCTATAATAACTCCATGGTGAAATATTGCTGCTGGGGACCTGCAACAGTGACTTGAGGTGTCCAGAACATTTGGAGGGACATTTTTATTCTCTTTCCCAAGCCGAAACAAACGCTGGAAAAATGCAGTGTGGGTTAAGTTGTGTTCGTCCACACAAACAACTGAACGTGAGGAAAGTTACAAAACACACCTACATTTGCTCCAAGGTAAGTTTATTTGTTTATTAGATGATTGATTTAACCACTGTTTAGTAAAAGTAATATGATTTAGCAGCAGGGAGGATGATGAGTTCTTCGTTAGCATTAGCTCTGGTCCATAGGTCTGTTCCACACCAGAGCTATGTTAACATGAGACAGTCACAGCGTTGTATTAAGATGATTAATACGGTGACATTAACATCACAAGCCTCCTCTTATACCTAACAAAATAAATATCCAGGACCTTATAAGTAAGTAAGTAAGTAAGTAAACTTTATTTATACAGCGCCCTTCACAGACCATGGTCACAGAGCGCTTCACAATTAATAAAAATAAAAACACAGTTAAAGATAAAACACAGTTAAAAAATAAGAACACAGTTAAAAAATAAAAATAAAACACAGTTAAAAAAAATAAGAACACAGTTAAAAAACAAAAACACAGTTAGAGATGCATACAAATTTAAGATTAAAAGGCCAAGACAACACATTTACGATCATACCAGCTCCAAGACAATTAGGCAAAAGCCTGCACAAATAAAAAGGTCTTTAATTGCCTTTTGAAGGAGTCAACAGACTCCGTGGAACGCAGAGAGAGCGGAAGATCGTTCCAAAGCCTGGGAGCAACGGCCTGGAAGGATCGGTCTCCTCTGGTCCGGAAGCGAGTACGGGGAACCATCAGCAGATTCTGATCCACAGACCTCAGAGCCCGAGCTGGGGTGTAGGGCTGGATCAGATCGCTGATGTAGGGTGGAGCCTGACCATGCAAAGCTCTGAAAGTTAAAACCAGAATTTTAAAATTAATCCTAAAGGAAACTGGCAGCCAATGAAGAGCTTTTAGAATAGGGGTTATGTGTGACCTCCTATTGGAGTGGGTCAGAATTCTTGCTGCTGAATTTTGCACTAGCTGCAGGCGAGACAGCTCCTTCTTGTTTAGACAAGAGAACAAACTGTTGCAATAGTCCAAACGCGAAGACACAAATGCGTGAATGACCAGCTCCAAATCATTTTGCGACAGCATTTTCCTGAGCTTAGCAATATTCCTCAGATGAAAGAAGCAATTCCTTGTCAGCTGTTTGCAGTGTTGCACTAATGACATGTCTTTGTCAAACACGACTCCCAGGTTTCTTAGGCTCGGTTGAACAGACCGGCCCAAGTCACCCAAATACTGGTTAATCCCAGGAATGGAGTCATCAGGGGCAATAACCAGGGTTTCAGTTTTATCCACGTTTAGCTGCAAGGTGTTCACACTTAGCCATTGATTAATCTCCACCAAGCAATGGACTAAGGAGTTTAGCCTGCGAAGCTCAGTCGGCTTAAAAGAGCAGTACAGCTGAATATCATCCGCAAACATGTGGTAGGAGACATCAGGAAATCTCTGGATGATTTTTCCCAAGGGGATCAAATACAACAAAAATAATAAAGGACCCAAAACAGAACCTTGGGGGACTCCACACAAAAGATCTGCTGACCCAGACCTTATTTGGTTAGCTGTGACACTAAAGCTACGTCCAGAGAGGTATGACGAGAACCAATGAAGAACTGAACCCGACAGTCCTACTTCATCCCTCAGCCTTCTCACCAGGATTTGGTGGTCGACGGTGTCAAAGGCTGAGGACAGATCCAAGAGAACTAGAACAGTGCATTTTCCCGAATCAGCAGACATCATAATGTCACTGGACACTTTCAGCAAGGCTGTCTCCGTAGAGTGATGTTTGCGGAAACCAGACTGAAATGTCTCATGGATGTTGTTTTGATCCAGGAATAATGACAGCTGCTCAGAGACCACCTTCTCTAGGATCTTGGACAAGATTGGGAGCTTAGAGATCGGCCTGAAATTACTGAGGACAGTCGGGTCTAAGCCTGTCTTTTTGAGTAAAGGCTCCACTATAGCATGCTTAATTGCATTGGGAAACACACCGGAGGACAGAGAGAGGTTAACCATTTTGGTAACCCAGGGGCCAATTACCTCAAACACTTTCACAAAAAGCCTACACAGAAGGACATCCGATGAGCAAGAGGAGAGTTTCATCTTGGTCACCAGTGCTGAGATATCAGCAAGAGTCACAGACCTAAATGAGGACCACAAGCTGGAGACAGGCTCAACGACAGCAGGGGTTCCACACAGAAGGGGAGTGATTTTCTCCTTGATCAACTTAATTTTGTCAGTAAAAAATCTCAATAATGCATTGCTGTCCGCTTCACAAAAAACAGGAGTAACTGGCGCAGCAGGACATACAAGAGAATTGATTGTGTTGAACAGCACTTTGGGATTTTTCTTATTAGCTGTTACCAGTTGACGAATAAAGTCTGATCTGGCATTTTCCACCATCTCATTGTATGAGGCCACAAGATCCCTGAGATGGAGTCTGTGCACCTCAAGTTTAGTGGATTTCCACAGACGTTCAGTCTTTCGACAAAGTCTCCTTAGACTCATGGTGTCTTCATTAATCCAAGGGCACACTTTTTTCTGAACTGACCAGCTTGATTTAACAGGTGCCACCTGATCCAGAATTTTGACACAATGATTGGTAAAACACTGAGTAAAATTGTCCACATCATTATATATTTGTAGACAACGAGGCAGGCTAATAGCTGGCTAGCGAGCTCTGGTCAATAGTGGAGAAGTCATTGACACTATGGACCAGAGCTAATGCTAATGCTAACAGAGAACTCATCACCCTCCCTGCTGCTAAATCATATTATTACTTTTACTAAACAGTGGTTAAATCAATCATCTAATAAACAAAGTAAAACTTACCTTGGAGCAAATGTAGGTGTGTTTTGTAACTTTTCCCACGTTCAGTTATGGACGGACACAACTTAACCTCCAGCTGCATTTTTCCAGCGTTTGTTTTATCTTGGGAAAGAGAATAAAAATGTCTCCTCCAAACGTTCTGGACACCTCGAGTCACTGTTGCTGGTCCCCAGCAGCAATATTTTACCATGGAGTTATTATAGTATAATATTAACACTGATGGTAGGCATCGGAAATATAGTGAATTAACACAGCCCTTAACACAGGAGCAGCAAGTTTGTCTGACCTAGCAACAGTAACTAGGGAGGGGGCGGTGCTTACCGAAGGGTCAATTTCATTTCATCTTGGAGCCACTTAGAAGGAAAAGGATTTAATGACGGTACATTCAGGTAGTCAGCTGACCTCATTTTCCAGGAACATCACTTCTGGACCCCGACATGAGGGAACCCCCATCATCATACCGCCACCACAGGTTTGAACTGCAACCACTAAACATGATGGGTGCATCACTTTATCCACAGCACTGACTCACTCATCAGCCTGGAACCAGTCTGGACCATCACATCACACAACCTACTTCCATCACTCAGGAAGCCAGTCTTAATGCTCCCTAACAAAGCAAAGCCTTTTTAATCGTCTCACTGATACAGTATGTAGGTTTTTTTTTTAGACTACACAAGTTTCTTTACACTGTCCTTGTGGAAATGCTTGTTCGTTCACTAGTAAACATGAATCCGAGTTAATGTACTTCTGCTAGATTTCACCAGATATCCAAGTAATCACTGATCATATCAAAGGTTTGTTCCCCCCCCCCCCCCACTCCTGCAACACGTTTCCATTACAATCACACAATGAAAGTGATATTTAAGCTCTTGAATACGTGCATTGATGAGACTTTTTATGGGACATGAGATAACTGGCATAAAAATGACACCAAAAAACGTTCAGGTCCATTCCTCCGCTACGTCTTTGTCGTTTAAGCAGCTAAAAGGTCGTCCTCGCTGACATTTGCATCTGAAATCTGTAGCTGTGAGCCCACTGGCTGCAAGAACAAAGCAAATCCATCACAGCAGGGACATTCAGTGGGACAAAACAACAACTAAAAATTAATACGTCAATGCGTCAATATGAACAAAAGGGAAAAAAAAATCTGAGTGTCCACGTAAACGCCGGCTACTAACAGAGGCGTCAGTAGTGTTTACTGATGATGCTGCAGAAGACAGAAGCAGAGCACAGACGTATACCGTCTGATCACGTTCAGACAAACAAGCAACCTGGAGATTCTTCAAGGTAAACAAGTTGAATCCTCTGCAGGTGAATACTGGACTGGATTTCATTTACTGAAGGCAGGGAGACACTCGGACAAACTAGGACAGAAGACATCAACACCAGAAAGTATTACAGACAGAGTAAAGCTGGTCCTCTGATGACCTTCAAGGGTTCGAACCATCACTACCAGCAGAGCAGAGCTGCTGAAAACGTTTCACAACATGCAGTAATTTTCTTATGCAACTCGTTTTGATTCACGGTAAAGCTCAAGGTGTGCGTTCGGATCAACTGCTGTGAAAAACGTCCCAACGTCCAGTATGAAGCTGCCTAACGCAGCGAAGCTCCCATCTGCGCTTTTGGGAGCTTTGTGAAAGTATCATTGTGATGCTTTTTTTTTTCTTTTTTTTTTTGGTATTTGAACAATGTCCAGTCTCAGAAACAAAATGTCATAATGCTGAATGGAGCCGATTGTACCGCCGTTTTCTAGGAGCCATTGTCCTCCGAGAACAACAGCCCGACCCTCCTACTTTTATTTGGCTTTTCCTTCTGTGTTCTAACTTCAGCCATGAATGTCTGCTGGTTTTAATGTCCACATATTCTTTAAAAGAGCAAAGGTTTTATTGTTATTATACCGTTTCTCGTTATATGTCGGAGAGTACGTGTGTGACCAGATTTGATCGGTTCAAGCTTCGCGGTCAAAATTTGCCCTTTAAAACCCATCGGCATGTTTCATACAGTTGGACTTTTTTCTGCAGAGGAGGAAAGAAATGCACCTCTTCACTCAAACATTACCGACAAAGGCTGCATCTGTATGAAGCTACGAGTTTTTTGTTTGTTTGCTTGTTTGTTTTATGGGGTCATTCCACTTACAAGGACTTTAAAGTACGTGAATGTCTCCTCACCATCTGCCAGCTGCCCGTCTTATTGATGCTCTGTACAAACATGTGGTCTCGGTACACAATCCTGGCTCTGTTGACTCGGAGTAAACGGGTGGGGGGGGGGGGGGCAGAGCATGTTTTCTCAGGAAGCCCTGGGGGGGGTTAGCTCTTCATGTTTGTTGATGTGTGGTTTCAAATGTCAACAGAAAAGAAGTCATAGAAATCGCTTACCCTACCTTTAACTGAGGCTTAAAAACAACAGTATTCTCTCACCTGCCTTGACTCATATGAGCTTTAGCTCCTCCCATTCCTAATCAATATGACGTGGCTCCACCCTTTGCAGCTGGAACAGCTTCAACTCTTCTGGGAAGGTTTAGGAGTGTGTTTATGGGGATTTTAGATGACCAAAAATTTATATCACAGTATTTTTCAAAATTATATCGGTTTCACGGTATATCACTGTATTTTTTTTTTTTTTTTTTTGGCACAACTGGGTGTTAACCACATTTTCTAATAATTTAGAGAGTAATTGCTGCAGTAAATTGGCTTAGAATGACCTATTTTACTGTCACGAGGAGTGAAAACACTATACGTTACATTAACGCTCAGTCTGCACCACCTGTTTATTTGCACATTTTTAATGGCACATCACTCTTGGTCACTCTGCCATTAATGCAAAAAACTGTTTGTATATATATATTTATATTGTAATATTTTTAGTTTACATTGTTTGTTATATTTTTTCCTTAATTGCTTGCACCATCATCGCCACAACAAATTCCTCGTATGTGTAAGATCGTACTTGGCAATAAAGTTGATTCTGATTCTGAATATTGTGGAAAAACATTCATATCTACACTAGTATTAATACAGGTTTGCATGGCCTCACAAAATGATACTATTTACAAAGAGGTGGCACTCGTTATTCTAATTAAGTGAAGGAATCAGAATGTATGATAGTTGCAGTTAATTGGAGCTGGCGCGTAACCAGGTTCATTAAGCCACTGACATAATATATAAAGTTACTTTTCTTTTAAACTTGAAACCTCCAAAAATACTTAAATGACACAGTTTCCCTTTGAAATGAAAGGCTAGTCTCTAGTAACCAGGTAGTAACCTGGATGAGCCGGTGATGATGACGTACGGAGCTTACGTTGGAGAAGACAAAAATATAAATCCGTTTTTGATACTTCGTCTCATAATTCTAGTATCACGATAATCAGAGCCTTGGAAACACGGCGGCGGGATATAAAAAAAGCAGCTGCAGGTTGTTACTCAGTAAAAGGTGGTTATTAAATCTGCAGAGGAGCATGCTGAATGAGGTTTAGATGTGAGAATAATTAGCTGAACTGACAGCCACCAAAGAGTCTTTTCCTAAAAATACCCGTAAACAGATAAGAGCAAACGTGCAATCAGGGAAATCTCTCCCAGTCATTTCCTCTGCCGGCCAGCAGGAGAGCCAGCCGGAGCAATTTAGTGGCCTCAAACAGGAAAGATGAAGAGACAGATTGATGGGAGAGGACACAAGTTTGTGAAGGGGGTGATGAGGGTGAAACATGAAAGCAGAGAGATCGGAGGGAAAGACTCCTGTAAAACGTACAGTTCAACAACGTAAACACCAGAAACAGTAAACTCCTGAACCCTACTGGGTCTGTGGTAAAGACCGGACCCATAATGCTCTCTGCTCTCCACTCAAGCAAACGTTGAAGCGTTTGCGAGTAAAGATGGGAGGCTTTTTTCACATAAAGAAAAGATACAGCAGGCAGGCTTCACGTTTAAGTGATCATCCAGAAACCTTTTTGTGCTGCCGGCTGATGTCCACGTAAACATCCAAAAACCCGCTTTACGTTTTCTGATTTTCACAGTTTTTTTTAAGAGCGTGCACGTAAACCGTCTCCAACATGCTGACATTGTGTTAATTGGGAGTGACACTCATAACCAAGTCAATAAACACAACTAGAGCTGAGCGATTTTATCAATTCTGTGATATATATCGATATTTTATCAAGTATCGATATTCTAAGCTTCTTTCTAAAACCCCGTGTCCCACCTTTAAAAGCTTGCAAGCAACAATTTGCACTGTTTAAATAAATGAAACTATTTTTCTCAACACATCTTTTATTCATTTTGTCCAGCATTTGTAAGCTGCCTGTCAGCCATATAATGTGTAATTGATGCTTTCAGTTCAGTTAATTCAAACAAAGTCATTGGAACAATAAATAGGTTGTTTTGAAGCAAATTGTTTTGATTCAATTTTTCCTCTGAATGAT
Organism: Hirundichthys speculiger; assembly: GCA_018398805.1. Lineage (NCBI taxonomy): Eukaryota > Metazoa > Chordata > Actinopteri > Beloniformes > Exocoetidae > Hirundichthys > Hirundichthys speculiger. The sequence goes on along the minus strand of JAGFBZ010002528.1, from coordinate 240,021 downwards.
CAATATCATCTGATGAACATATACAGCAACTTGATTTTTCATCTCTACTAATTTTGATATTAACTGGGTAGGAAATCACAATATATCGTGATATCGCGATATCGCGATAATATCACATCGTGACCCAATTATCATGATACATATCGTATTGCAAGGTCCTTGCCAATACTCACCCCTAGTGTGAATGTGTGTGTGTATTTGTGTTTGTAGTATTTGTCCTGTCCTGGTTTACTTTTTGTTAGAGCCATTTTTATGTTTTGATGGAAAATGTATGTTAATAGATTTAAGTTTTATATTTAGAATTAGTAATTAATTAATAATTTTACAGAATATAAGTTAATGCACGAATATAAGAATTATTGTATGCATATTTAGTTATAATAGGACTGTGTTTAGAAATGTTGAGTTTTACCTAGATACTAGTGCTGTGGTGCATTTTGATTGGCTATTGGTTTAATATAAAACCTTCAGGACGCATGAAGATAGGAGCATCACAGTCTTTTGACCGCTGCACAACAGCAAATTTTGTTATGTACAGAGACTATATAGAAGTTAAGGATTCATCTTTTGTTTTGTATGATTTTAAGTTTTAGTAAAGAAAAACATCAAACTCAAGATTCGGATTCAAGACCTTTTTATTTCTGTTGTGTGCGCGTCTGAAAGTACTTCGAGGTTCACGGCTAGTGAGTCACCTGCACTCACACTTTTGATATTGTATTGTTTTAATGTCCTATTTCAAAAAAGACCAATAAACAGATTATTAAAAAAAAAAGATCTGCCTGCCTAAGGCTTTTTTTTTCCCGCCTGACGCAGTCAAAAGAAGCCCAACCGGGTCGAGCACCTGCCCCGTCTGGCAACACTGGAGATGTTCCAGCATGGACACGTTTAACAACTACAGCACTTTTACAGGCTTTTTTACATAAGTTTTCACAGCTTTACAGTCTGATATTCTGTTTAGTCAAATGCAGGCACTAATTACTTGTTAATCACTCTGTACAACATCCCAACTCTTTTGGAAACACGTCGATGGGCTGCAGCTACAAATAAAAATCAGCCAGATCACTCATCAGAAATGAGAAGCATGTTGTTGACTGCTGCTCTCAAGGTCAGTCAAGGACGCTCAAATATGCACAGCTGATCAGTCAGCTGGTCTGAAGTCGTCAATAATCCAACTAAACTTTCAGCTGTTGATTATTAAATGTTACTAAAGCATCTTCTTGCACCGGCAGTCAATCAGCAGTTCAGATGGTGACCCCTGACCTAAATGAGGATAAGATTAATTAGAGGCTCGTCAGGCTTAAAGAGTGTTGGCCGAGCTCAACAGCCAACACACACACACACACACACACAAACACACACCACTGAAAGCATCCCAGGCAGCAGATGAGGACACATGTTTATGCACTTGCAGAGTCCAAACTTACTCCTGCAAAGCTTTTAGCAGCTTCTCTTTCACATCACAACAAACAGGTTTGGACTGGGCTTTGAGTGAAGAGGCCTCTGGGAATCGGCCCGCCGCATCGGCCGGGCCGGGGGAAGTACTCACCGCTGAACTTCCCCCGGCTGCTACATAAGCACCTCTCCAGGTTTAATTTATGTGGCAGATTGTAAAGAACTTTGTCGGGGTTCAGACTAATGCCTGCAGGGTTACTCCACCGACGAGTAACAACGTCAGTCTGATGGGAAAGTGCACCTGGTAATGGAGAATATGGCACCGATTAGAGATCTGCAAATCCATCATTCTGGGGGTGGAGCTGGAGCCTCAAACGCCAATGACCAGAGGAACATCTTTCATCTGAGTTTATCCGTCCCGCTAAAAAAAGGTCCACGTACTCTGGCAGGAGGAAATCACACTTCATGTCACTTCCTGTTTGCCGGTACAAACTTCAGTATTGTGGCATCTTTTTCATGGATGCACGTACAAACGGAGATTCAGCTAAAAGCAGTAGGGGTGTAAAAAAAAATCGATTTGGCAATATATCGCGATTATCAGCCGCCCAATATAATATCGATTTTTCAGCTCCTAATATCGATTTTTTAGGAAAATTGTTTAATTTTCACATTTAGATTGTTTAAAATTTGAATGGGCAAAAACACTAATAAGAAACAATAAATAGGTTGTTTTGAAGCAAATAGTTTTGACTCAGTTTGTCCTCTGAATGATCAATATCATCTGATGAACATATACAGCAACTTGATTTTTCATCTCTACTTTTAATTTTGATGTTAACCGGGTAGAATATTAGGGCTGCACAATTAATCAAAAAATAATCAAAATTGTGATTTTTGGTTGCCACGATTAAAATTTTGAAAATCGTGATTAATCGTGACCATGTACAATGTAGTGTAGGGGACAATGTAGTGACCTGCCTTTGGGCGTTCTTGAAGCTAAGACATGTTTACAGGCTGGTGTTTATGGCCAAAAATCTCTAGGACCGCCTAAGTTTCACGCTATTGCCTTTTATTTAATTTGTCCATCCCTTATGCAATACTTTCTTGGTTACATTTTATATCGTGATTTTAAATAACATTCTGAACAAAAAATATTTTTTTATTGTTGAATAATCTTGATTAATAATTGTAATCGTGATTTTGATCCAAATAATCGTGATTATCATTTTTTCATAATCGTGCAGCCCTATAGAATATCACAATATATCGTGATAATATCGTATCGTGACCCAAGTATCACGATACATATCGTATTGCGAGTTCCTTGCCAATACTAACCCCTAATCAGGAATACCTGAGGATTCAGCATCTGCAAGTATTTACTGCACATCTACGAACCAACTCATGCCACGTTACAAACAGCATCCCGATTCTTTTATCATCGTTAAAAAAGCCAGAACACGAAGTTACGCAATACTTCCATCCAACATCCTGCGTTGGGGTAAGCTATCACGCACTGGTGTTATCAATCATCATTATGTCGGGCTGAAGTTTCCCGTCGTGGCACAAATTATGTTAAATGTAAAATGAGCGACCTTATTAAGTATCAGCAGTAGAGATGACCGATTTTATCGATTCTGCGATATATATCGATATTTTATTTCCCCAGAGAGTATGGATTTTTCAGCCGCAGGTATCGATATTCTAAGCTTCTTTCAAAACCCCCGTGTCCCACCTTTAAAAGCTTGCAAGCTACAATTCGCACTGTTTAAATAAATGAAACTATTTTTCTCAACAAATCTTTTATTCATTTTGTCCAACATTTGCAAGCTGCCTGTCAGCCAAATAATGTGTAATTGATGTTTTCAGTTCAATAATTTCAAACAAACAAAGTCATTGGAACACTCACAAGATGTCACCAAAATCACTTTGTCCCTTTAAAATCTTTCAGAAAATGATGTAAATGTATTGTAAGATGAATATCGATATATATCGTATCGCGAGCTGAATATCGTGTATTGTATCGCGAAATTAGTGTATCGCTACAGCCCTAATCAGCGGCACCTTCAGGTGAAGGAGCAAGAGGAGATTGTGAAGTCAAAAGAGGAAAGCCAGCATCCACCTCTGGAGTTTGCTTCTCAGAAATGGAAGAAATTCCTCAAATATAAACTCGAAAGCTGCAACAATTACAGACGAAACTATGGAGTTCACCATCCTGCATCACCAGCCTCTGCCAGCTGTGGAAAAACAGCGGATCTCATCACTTATCTGCACATCTGGAGTCACCGTACAGTCGGCGGGGTCGGGCACACGTATCTGAAACCATCGCAAATGGGCATCGCAAAAACGTAGTGGAGCATCTCCTGCTGTGAGGTTGCATTTTGATGCGCATGTCATCATGTTCTGCTACAGCACAGCTAGGGTTGGGAATCGAGAACCAGTTCCTGTAGAGAACCGGTTCCGTGTGTTTCAGTTTATCCAGCGATTCTCTTATCAATTCCAACCAGCAACGAATCTCACGTAATTTACGCAAGTTACGGACAGTCAATTCCAGAAAGCACTTACGTGATTAAGCTACGTCGGTTTAGCACGCGCATTACAGTTGTAAACAACAATGGCGCCCACCAGGTTCAAACGCTCCAAAGTTTGGCTTCACTTCACCAAAGAAAGATGGCAACAAGGCAACTAGCAGTCATTGCAAAGTGGAGATAACAGCGTCGGGAGGGAACACGGCTAACTAACATGCAGAAACATTTGAACACACAACATGCTAACGAGTGTCGTGTTTTTGACGCTTCGGACTGATGGATCTCAACCCAGCAGCAGTAGCCAAGCTAAGATCCCCTCTGGTAACTCTGGTTAGTAGCTATCCCGCTGCCTATGTGCTTCTTTGTAAAACACGCTATAACATTAGCGCTATGCTATTAAACGAATGCCTTCTGCATTACATTTAGAAGATGACCGTGACGAGAGAGAGAGTCTGGCTGGTTCAGAGGCTGGAAGACATGATTATTTTTCTGCAAAAGAATTGTTAATTCTTCAAAGTATTTGCAGATTTGTACTTTGAACTGTTCTGTTGTATTTGATAGTATTTATCTTTCTTTATTATTATTTTTGAGTGCTTAGTAAACTCATATATCCTTTTAAAAGGGATATTTTTTAAATTTCTATTAGGAAAAATCTGTTAGTAAAATGTTCCACATTCTTGTGTATTTGCACAGTTACATATTACAACAGTTAACACGTTATTCAGGCTTTGGGCCTCTTTTGACCTCGCTGTTGAGTTTGTAAGGTCGTGACTTTTAAGTAAAAAAAATTGATGCTAATAAAACTGTTTGTTCTCCTTTTTCCCCAAATTAGAATCGATAAGAGAATCGAATCGAGTCGAATCGTTAAACAGTATTGATAATGGAATCGGAAAAATCTTATCAATTCCCATCCCTAAGCACAGCTGAGAAAAGTCAATCTGTGTCTTGAAAAAAGGTAGCTACATATATATATATATATATATATATATATATATATATATATATATATATATATATATATATATATATATATATATATATATATATACACACACATTTGTGTGTGTGTGTTGTACATTTAAGACGTAAATCACAGCTCCGAGGGTTCTGGCAGAGAACGCTACGCTGCATGAATAACTAAAAATAGATCCTCTACTTCCTCATGAATGTACAGCCTTTAAAAACACATTTCAACGTATCCGTCACTTTCCAGCGCGCGCTAGGAAACATTTAACCCGCCACGCGCCCCCAAAAACGGACAGATGTTCCACCGCGCCTGTACAGCTGGTTCTCAGTATTAACACGAAGAAAAAAAAAAACGTACAACAGCTTTGATAAAAACACGCGCTCTCCATGTTTCAACACACGGAAACAAGCGCAGCTCGGGGAGCTGCCGGTCTCGGGGCACAGATCTCGACTCCCGGGCTCATTTGTCTCCGAACCATCTGTCACCATCTGAACCTCCGCAGGCGTTTCCCCTCCTGCGCAACAACACCTCAGCAGACCGCAGCGAGACGGGGACGCCGGACACGTGGGCGCGCCGCCATCGCCGTCCACCGCAGCCACTCTCGGTTCCTGATGTCCTTCCAGCATCGAGCGTGTGTTCAGTCTGCATCACTGGGAGAGTAACTGCGTAAAGCTCAACTTGACACTGGAATGCACCGCATCAATCTGTGCACGACGAGCGCACGAGCGTTTCATGAATTATTTAAAGTGAAACATGGAAACAACACAAATACCTCGTGGTAAATTTAGACTCGGCTGCAACGTTTCCTCCTTCGTTTGATGCTAAAAGGAAGAGGAGGGCCTCCTAATTCGATTAAAAGATCAAATAGATGCATGTGCTACGTTTATTTAAGGTGTGTGCACCTTTATTCAAGGTGTGTGCACCTTTACTTAAGTGTGTCAGAAAGTTTGTCTGCATCACAATCAGCCTTTTTTTTTGTACCACTGTCGGCGCTCGGTTCGCTCTCATTTTCGTTCTCATTTTCGTTCTCTTGTTGTCTCTCGACCCCGTTTCTTCACGTTATTTAAACGGCTGAAACAATGTTTACACAGACGTGCAGTTTGTCCTCCGTTCCCCGCGGAAAACAACTTCAGATGAATAGGCCTTTTATTATTTGCAAACTGTTCACAAAAATGAAGAAAAGTTTCCAAAATTGGCCTCAAAGACTCGTCGTGATCTGAAAGCTTCAACATCTCGGAGCTCAAACTCAGATGATGAATGAACATCATTATTTTTTAATTCAGTCTCCTCTATTGCCATTAAAAAATAATGTTTGTGCTTTTATGACAAAGTTACACAATAAAATCGTGAACTGTAAAAAGAGAACAGAGTACCACAACAATGGTGCCGTTTCTATCCGGCAGTAACAGTTCTGGTGAAGAAAGAAACGAGACAAAACACGGGACGAACCACCGTGATGTTCCTACTGTGATGCTGCAGAGAGTAAATTAGATTAGATTAAATGTACCTTATTTTCTGGACTATAAGCCGCACCTGAATATAAGCTGCACCCACTAAAATTTAAACGAAATATATATTTTGTCACATATAAGCCCCACCGGACTATAAGCCGCTGGTAACCAGGCTGAGAAATAAGATATTTATATTGAAAGATTTTGTACTATTAGTGTTTATTCACATACCTGAACTGATTGTTTCTGAACAGAACCTGTAACACGGCAGTAAAAGTTCTGATCAAACAAACCAGAAAAGTCATTGATGGTTTTATTCATTTTCCTCCTGCACACTAAAACCAAGTTGCTTTATTTTTCCTCCTACTGTGTACTGAAACCCCCCCACACAACAAAGACATCCGGAACAGACCCGTGAAATGGACCCGTATCGGGGTCCACTTGCACTCAGTGCCGGATCCGCTTTGGAGCAGGATCGCGGACCTGCTGGCTCCACGCTGCGTCCTTAGTCCTGCATCTGCTATTAAAACCTTACCTCTGCGGCGGGTCCGCTCAGAACCCTGAAATCTGCTGGGGAACCAACAAACTGACTGGACAAACTGATAAATCCAGGTGTGTCTGAGTAGCTACAATGGTCAGACACACCTGGATTAATCAGTTTGTCCAATAATAACAGGTATTGATGCTCACAAAATGAATGTAGAGTAGCATAGCCAACATAGGCTACTTAACTAAAACAGAATAGCCTTTAACTACTCGGTTTGTTTTTTGGTTTTTGCACTCCTGCTAGAGCGCCCCCTGAGGGCTGAAGAAAAATTCATAGAAAAGCCGCATCTCTGTATAAGCCTCATGGTTTAAAGCGTGGGACAAAAGTAGCGGCTTATAGTCCGAAAAATACGGTAAATTATTCATCTTCAAAGGGGAAATTCAAAAAAAAAAAAAAAAAAATCACATGGATCCAAAGCAAAGAAGCTACACATCTGTGTAGAGGTCTTCAGAACAACAACACAACCTGAAAACCCGAGGTTCCAACCCGACCCGAATCAGGTGTCGGGTCCAGTCACAAGACGTGACTCCAAGGTTCGGGTCAGAATCGATACAGTTAATCTTGGGTCCGGTCGGTGCTCTCTGACAGGCTGGGTCCACGTTTACCCGAGAGAGGTAAAAACATCGGCGGTGACAACTGTCACTCAGCCCCGCCCCCATCCCCTTCCATCCAATATGCTGTGAAATGTCAGGTGACAGGTCAAGCAAAAGTAAACAAACAAACAGTAGTTTGGTTTAGCCAATGTCAGGACTCGGGGCAGTTAAATTAATTATTCATTAACGTGGCTACGGGCTGTACTGTCTCGGGTATCTCGGTTTGGTTCGTGGTCGGAAACTAAAGACTTGGTTTGGGTCGGGTCGGTTTCAAGTCAAATTTTCACGGATCCATTCGGGTTCAGGTCCATGAAAGTGGACCCGTGAAGACCTCTACTTCAGAGGCACAGATCTGCAAAGCCCCGGATGAGCGTGAGTATTGCCACCTTGCATGTCTCGCTCCACGGTACTTGAGTCACTGTAAGGTTGGCAGTTTGCCCCCAGTGGGCCCGGCAGCTCCTTGCACGGCAGCAGCCGCCGGTTGGAGTATGAATGGGTGAATGAGAGGCCAATATAAAGCGCTTAGGGGGGACCTTGATGGTGTCTAGAAAGCGCTAGACAGCCTAACCTAACCATAACCCTAACCCCCTAACCCTAACTCTAACCCTAACCCCCTAACCCTAACGCTAAACCCCTAACCCTAACCCCCTAACCCCCAACCCTAACCTCCTAACCCTAACCCCCAACCCTAACCCCCTAACCTAACGCTAACACCCTAACCCTAACCCCCTAACCCTAACGCTAACCCCCTAACCCTAACCCCCTAACCCCCAACCTAACCCCAACCCTAACCCCCTAACCTAACGCTAACCCCCTAACCCTAACCCCTCTAACCCTAACCCCTAACCCTAACCCCCTAACCAACCTAACCCCTAACCCTAACCCCCACCTAACGCTAACCCCCCCTAACCCCTAACCCTAACGCTAACCCCCTAACCCTAACCCCTGACCCCCAACCCTAACTCCCTAACCCTAACCCCCTAACCTAACGCTAACCCCCTAACCCTAACCCCCCTAACCCTAACCCCTAACCTAACGCTAACCCCTCAACGCTAACCCCTAACCCTAACCCTGACCCCCTAACCCTAACCCCCTAACCCTAACGCTAACCCCCTAACCCTAACCCTAACCCTAACCCCCTAACCCTAACGCTAACCCCCTAACCCTAACCCCCTAACCCAGCCATTCCCAAACTTCAGAACACCAAGGCCCAGTTTGAAATGTGAAAAATCTCCGCGGCCCACCGAAACCTTTAATCACAACTACAGAACTAGAAGCTATGTTCTGACATTAATGTAAGGGGTCAACAAATAAGGTGACACTTGTCATATTAAGTTAAGATGACGGTAGAATAACACTTAACTGGTTTGTTTTGTTACTTCTTAATGTTTTTAAATCATGTCGTTAATATTTTTATAGTAATTAAAAACATATTTAAAAAAGATCAAAGCTTTAAAACATATTTGTTTAATTTTAATGACTTCTCACGGCCCACCTGCAGTACCGCGACGGCCCACCAGGGGGCCGCGGCCCACACTTTGGGAATCACTGCCCTAACCCTAACGCTAACCCCCTAACCCTAACCCCCTAACCTAACCCTAACCCTAACCCTAACCCTAACCCCTAACCCTAACCCATTTACCGTCACCCCCAGGTTTCTGAAGGGCATCTCTGAAGCCAGTTTATGGGAAGTAAATGGGCTCCGCCCAACCCAGGTTGATCCACCCATGAGCAGATCAAACAGGTCTGGCAGCCAGAGGGAACAGGTCCAACTTAGCTCAGTTACCACGCTGAACTACGATGCTAACGAGAGTTACCTGACGCTGATTCTGATCACAGAAAACTGCGTCACGCCCAACGCAGTCTTCTTAAAATGGAAACACAGACAGTAAAAGTGCATGAATATGAAGCACTTTGCATTAAAAATACTTGCATGATTGCAATTCATTATAAAGACTCATGCAGTTGATTCAAAACTACATTAACTTAAAGAGTCACTGAATCTTACCTGGAAACAAACTGCTGGTTTCTTTCAACCAGTCAAAGTGCCCTGAATCAGCCATGATCAGACAGTCCCAGATAATTAGTGCCTCCTCAGATGCGGCGCTTTGATGTTGAACGTCTCTCCTGATGAATCCATAATGAATCTGCTTTCAACAACAAATCAAAGACGGAGACGCCCTCGCTTTGCACCGCGGGCCAATAAATCCCCGGAGGAGCGACACTTCTGTGAAGACATCAAACTGACAAGCCGGGTCAACTCTAGGTCCCGCTGCAGTCCCCCTGTGAGCCGCCGGTCCCATCGCCACCACCGCTAACACCGCTAACACCGCTAACACCGCTACGCTGCCTCATGCTCTGATAATTCTCAACATGAGATGCACAGGACACAAAAAAAAGTGCCGACGCCAGCAGCTCGTGCTGAGGGGCGGCGGACGGCTTAATCCTGGACACACCCCGTTTCACTCTTATTGTTTGACTAACTGGGTTTGACGTCCTGAACCGTGTGCCCCCCCCACCCCCCACCCCCCCTCAGACCTTCCCTGTCCTCCGCTCACTCATGCGTCCGTCAACAGCAACACAAAAAAACAACAGCGCGATTGTCTGCTGCGCTTCCAAAAAAATCCACAGGACGTTGTTTCTGTGTTGGCGCGTCCGTCAAACACACACAAACACACAGAAAACTGTCCGGTTCTGATGCCAGCCCGTGTGGGCATCAGCGGTGGCGTCAGGAGCTGTTCCACCAGAAACCCGTTCACTGCCTCTCCTACAAGACAAGTCAGGAGGAAGATGGAGATCAGATGGGAGAGGAACAGCTGGTCCAGTCGGGGGGGCCGGGACAGAGTCGGTGCCGGTCGGGGACGGGTTCTGAGAAGAACAAACACGTCCTGTCACAGAGGGAAGCAGAGCTTCCAGGAGCAGGTTGTACTTTTGTTTCCCTCCAGATAAAAATAAAGGGAAAGTTCCAGCAGAAGTGAAGGTGACGTGGGTTAACAGAACATACAGGTAAATCTGCTCTGAGACGTTTCCTTCTGAAGTCTCAGTCCTTGAGAAGAACCTCTGTTCAGTAGAGCTCTTCAGGTGGCTGTTTGCCGTCGCGCTGTAATTTCCAACGCTCCGTGAAGGCAGCGTTCAGCATTTTAAACCTTGAAACAGCCCAAGCAGCTACAAGATCAACCCTGCACTCTGGACTAGAGGTCTTCACGGGTCCACTTTGATGGGCCCGAACCCGACCTGACCCGAGCTATTATTATAAGTCCGGGGATCCGAACCCGAATGGATCCGCAATATCTGGACCCGGAACCAACCTCACTCAAGCTATTATTATAAGTCCGGGGGTCCGAACCCGAATGGATCCGCAATATCTGGACTCGGAACCGACCTGACCCGAGCTATTATTATAAGTCCGGGAGTCCGAACCTGAATGGACCCGTCATATCTGGACCCGGAACCAACCTGACTCAAGCTATTATTATAAGTCCGGGGGTCCGAACCCAAATGGATCTGCAATATCTGGACCCGGAACCGTCCCAACCCGAGTCTTTAGTTTCCGACCACGAACCGAACCGAGTTACCCGAAAAGAACCGAGACAGTACAGCGCATAGTTGCTCATGTTAAAGTTGTCCAGCGTTGAATAAAACTTGATTTTCTAACCTAAAGTTGTCTTCTTCTACCGGTTCAGTTGCTACATAGGCTACGTGATGTAAACAACAATAAATCCACGTCATTATTCTCTTTGTGGATACAGATGCTATTGGTAGCAACTGCTAACGCTAATAGCCTACACCGATCAGGACGTGTCGTGAATATGTTCTCTCATCCAGCGTTGTTTATGAGATGTGGAAATTATTGCATTCTGCTTTTATTTATGTCTCACACACCATCCCAACTTTTTTTTTAAGAATCAGGGTTGTATTTACTCCGACTTCAGGACCTTTAGCCCTTTTTGCAACTTTGACAATTTATCTAACTATTAAAGAAAAGTGTCATCTGCCTTTTGGAAACAAGAACATCCTTTGCTTTCTTAGCAACTAACATTGCCAGAGGTACTTAATAAGTAGGGGTGAGTATTGGCAAGAACCTCGCAATACGATATGTATCATGATACTTGGGTCACGATACAATCGATACCACGATATATTGCGATATTCTACCCAGTTAATATCAAAATTAAAAGTAGAGATGATAAATCAAGTTGCTGTATATGTTCATCAGATGATATTGATCATTCAGTGCAGTGATTCCCAAAGTGTGGGCCGCGGCCCCCTGGTGGGCCATCGTGGTACGGCAGGTGGGCCGTGAGAGATCATTAAAAATAAACATATATGTTTTAAATCCTCAATTTTTTTTAAATATATTTCTAATTACTGTAAAATATTTATTACATGATTTGAAAATATTTAGAAATAATAAAACAAACCAATTGAGAGTTATTCTACTGTCATCTTAATATGACAAGTGTCACCTTATTTGTTGACCCCTTACATTAATATTGGAATGTAGTTTGGGAATGACTGATTCGAAGGACAAATTGAGTCAAAACCAGTCGCTTCAAAACAACCAATTTATTGTTTATTAGTGTTTTTGCACATTTAATAAAATAAATAGAATAAAATTTTCCTAAAAAATCGATATTAGGAGCTGAAAAATCGATATTATATTGGGCGGCCGAAAATCGTGATATACTGCCAAATCAATTTTTTTTTTTTCACATCCCTAATAATAAGCCACTTAATAGCAATTAATTATGCAGTCTAGTGATTATTTTCTTAACATTTTGCACGACAGTAAACTACACAGAGAGAAAATGGGTTCGACGGTTAAAAGACGGAGGCGCGACCTCGCACAAGTACCGCTGGATATAAATACATACGCCGCCTTCAAGGGTCTCTCTGCCAAACACAAACACACATGCGGAGGAGTAACACAAGCGCTGTGGGAGGTGAAGAGCTGCAGACTAAATAGAGAAAAGACACATCTAGAGTTACGGAGGTTGAGGCTGATCTGGCGAAGCTGAACCGCCCTCACTTGAAGAGCAGCAACGCAGCGGCGAGCTCACGGCTGACTGACGGCTCCATCGCAACTGTCACAGGACAATCATTTATGTCAAAGTCTCTCAGAGCAAAGCACAAGCTGTTTTTTGCTGGTCATGTAACACACTGCGCCATTAACGCGTCAGAGGAGGAGACGTTTGCAACGGTCCAGACGCCGCCTTCAAGTGTCTCTGTGATCAGCAGGGATGGACGGCTTCTGCTGCGAGACCAAGACAACGATCTGGACGAGATCTTTGCAGCTCTGAGGACAGAAGGACGGATGCCATGTTCAAGCGTGCAGCTGCGTCTCCACTGATACTCTGATTTCTACAAAAAACATTTCCAGAAAAGTTGCGCAACTTTCAAAAATGCATATTTGTCTGAATGTTTGTTTAGCAGACACAAATATAAAATAAATTATTCTGAGTGTCTTATCAGGTCAACTTCTTTGAATTTGAAAGATTATATAAATGCAGAATTTTAATAAGCCTTCAAAAAGGCAGAAATAAAAGAAAAGCGTGCTTCAGTTACTTTGGCTCGTGCTCACATAATCTTGTTTCCACTCCGGCCCAAACGCTGCGTCGCATGTCATGTGACATCAGTTGGTGCTGTCATTGGTCAACAGCAGACTCGGAAAGACCGTCATGTTTCTGTGACAGCCAGCCTGAAGCAACCAGGTGCATTTCAGTACCTGCCTCACCTGGTCAGGTTACATAACATTCATAATGATAAATTTTGTAACGATTAGTGATTATCATTTACCAGAACCGGCACCAACAGGCGCAGAATAAACTGCCTCCAGACGCCACCAAACAGAGATGCAGGCACTTAGAGAGATGACTCGTGTGACACCAGCCATCTTGGCTGTTGTGAATAATAACAGCTGGATGCCTGCGTTTGAGTGACAGCATAAAGCCCACCCCTGCATAGAGCCCGCCCCCGCATAGAGCCCAGCCCTGCTTAAAGCTCCTACATAAAGCCCGCCCCTGCAAAAAAGTCCGCCAAAACACTCTTGGAGTGACATGTTTAGGGTGTGAAGTTTCATCACGACACAATACTGTATCAGTAAACTGGACGGCGGTTCAGTGTTTCCAGAAATCACCAATGACACCAGCTGATTTCACTCATGCTGTAAATAACTGACTGATTTGAGATTTTTTTTATTCTTCTTTCTTTTTCATCTTTCTCACATATATTCATGCGCTGTACTGTCCCGCCGTTGCAACGACGCATATTTCCCCACTGTGGGTTTTGATTTCCTGTTCAGGAGCCAGCCACCGATCTGACGATGATGTCATGTGTTGATTGATCACAGTCACTTCCATTCATGTTAAAAATGTCATTTCACATGTTTTTTTCAGGGTTAATTAGACAGTAACATAATAAACAATCAGTCCCAATAACAAAAATACACTAGAAAAGTCCATCTGATCACACGCACTAACGATGACTACATGCACTTACATCTGATTGATGTTTTCATTCAGTATCATCCATCATTGGATCAATGCATCATTATAGACACCTGGAAGGGGTCTGGCTGGGCGGGGCTACAGAAAACACTTCAAATTTTTTTTTCTTTTTTTTAATTTTTAAATATTCCAAAACTTATTTGAAATTACTTTGACCAGGAATTTGCTCCACAGAGACATAAGGCCACCAGGCCACGACTGGTCCTCGCTTAGAGGTTAAAAACAAACGAAAATACGTAGCTTTTTTAACCATAATGCACATTTAAAATCAAAACAAGAAACTCAAAAAACCGACTAAAACAGACGACACTGGACACTACAGGCAGCAATCAAAGACGACTCCTCATCCTGAACAACAGAATGTGAGTGCTGATGGAGATGAAGGAGAAACGACGTTTGAGTCCTGCGTTAAACACCGTGGAGCATGTGCAGACGAGCCTCTGCCATATGGTTTTAGTTTCAGAGCTCCAGGACTCACATCTGTACGCAGACAACGTCCACATCCACACCGACCAGACAAATGTCTGTTGTTTTTGGGTTTTTTTTATATACTTTTCATATACTTGCCATTCCAGTGAGTAGCAGTCAGACATAAAGAGAGTGACAGGGAACACTGCAGGGCACCATTTGTTTATCTTAGCATGTGCGTGTTCATGTGTGTGTGTTCATGCAAATTTGGGCTTTGAGCAGCAGAAAGCTACTGATATGACCACAGCCACGGCGCCAGAGAGGAATAAATAAACTTAAAACAGTTCAATGATTTGCACGTGGCGTTACGGCAGACGAGGCGTGACTGCAGTGTGGAGGATAATGTTCATGTTCGTACTTTTAAAATCAACGCAGAGCTACTTGTGCTGTTAGCGCTGTTATTAACAACCGTAGACTGTATGTTACTGAACAAACAGTCTGTAACATCACTCACAGGTTTCTACCGAGCAGTTTTTAAACGTCATTTTCCTCGAACTGAGTGGCGCCATTTTGCGAAAGGCTGGAACGAACAGCGTTTAGAAGCACGCCAGCTGGTTCCAGTTACATGTTTCAGCTTGGCTAGCTTAAGGCTGATTCATGCTCCTGCACAGCAGCCATCCACGCCTCCTCCACCGTCTTTGGTGTTCACACTTGAGTGCTACTGTTTGCTCTGTAGTTACACCTCCAACCGCTAGGTGGCAGTGCAGGTTCCTTTCTGCAGCGCTGCAGCCAGAAGTGGTAAATTTCCTTTTGTTTACTTCCAGGGCTTGACGCTAACTTTTTTGCTCACCAGCCACTGTGGCTAGTGTTTTTCCTCAGTCATTAGCCATTTAGTCTTTATGCTACCCACAGTTTTGCTGTCAGTTTTTTTCTTCTTCACAATATTCTTGCATTTACATTTTAAATGCAAACAATTGGCACAACTATTGTGATGTGTCATATCAAAGAATAAGTTACCAGCCAAAGTTGCTTGTGAGACAGAAATTGTTACTAGCCACAGCCACATTTTACCAGCATTTGGCCAGTTGGCCGGTGTCAGTGTCAAATCCTGTTTACTTTCCATACGTAGCTCAAATGAAAGTACATTTTACGTGACATGGAGCTGATAAAGGAAAACTATCGCTCTACGTGGCTTGAAGATGACAAAGAAGAAGAAGCTGCGGCAGGAAGCATGACGATGAAGAAGAGCAAATGTACCGAGCAGACCAATCACATTTTTGCGATCTGCGTCAACGCAACATGCATTTAATTGAGAGAGAGATGCGTGTCGGGGTACAATGTAAATACAGCGTACGGTTCACATCTACGTCGCTTTGACACCGAAGTATCAATCAGTCTTTAGTTTATATTAACCAGGGATGGTAATTAATAACGGTAATTAATAGGGGTGTGAAAAAAAAACGATTTGGCAATATATCGCGATTTTCGGTCGCCCAGTATAATATCGATTTTTCAGCTCCTAATATCGATATCGTCAGTTTGTTGTAATGGTTACTTAAATGTGTAAAAACACTAATAATAAACAATAAATAGGTTGTTTTAAGCAGATAGTTTTGACTCAATTCGTCCTCTGAATGATCAATATCATCTGATGAACATATACAGCAACTTGATTTTTCATCTCTACTTTTAATTTTGATATTAACTGGGTAGAATATCGCAATATATCGTGATATCACGATATTGTGATAATATCGTATCACTACCCATGTATCATGATACATATCATATTGCGAGGTCCTTGCTAATACTCACCCCTAGTAATTAAACTGTCTAAACCTCCTCATTTCAACAGCATCTAAAGCGAGTGCTACCCGTACTCGCAAACCCGAGTTGCATTTGGACGAGCCAACAGTTGTTAGCCCTCAAGTCACGGGGTGATCGAATGCAGGTCCCGGCGTCCTTCAGCAGGGAAGGAACCTTGAATGATATTCTGTCACCCTCCAGTTGTCTTGGATGTAAAATCTAACTACAGACACCAAAACTTTCTTCTGGACAAGGCTGTAGATGTGTCTATTTCTGCCGCAACGCTGGACATTTTGACACGGAGGGTCAACGGGGGATTTGCTCTGTTTTGGATTCAGCACCTAGTGGTCAGTTGCAGAACTGCGATTCTTGTTACTTCCTGGATCGGCATCAACTTAGGCAGCCCGGCCTGCTTGCGAATTCCACTCTACGCCCACCGACCCACATCAGCTTTGCCGAAATCTAAAATACAAGAAGGCTTTTCATTGGACACGAGTTTAGAATATTCTCCAAGTGCGGGTATAAGTGGTCTGGGCTTTTAAACAGCTGTCGTAAACTTAACTGCAAGTTTCTTTCGTTCCTCAGCCGGATGCTCATGTATGGAGGACCTACTGTGAAAGGAAGGTCAGATAAAAACACTTCAGTATAAAATCTGATCTCGCAAGGATTTTAATGCATTTTGAATTTCCCCTCCTGTGGATTAATTAATAACCAATCTAATCTTATGCTGCTATTACTAAGTTTTGGGAACTTTACAGCAAGAGACAGTGCTGAAAACGTCAGATAAACTCAACGACGAAGTGACACAGAAGATCTCCCGACGCACGCCACCTGAGTGAACCGGCAACATCGGCTAAGTAAGACTGACAGGAGTCTGAAGAATAGATACACCTGTCCGTTCTCTCCTTGACTGCCTCTGAACTCAAGTCCGGACCGCGATACCTTCATGTTTTTTTCACAGAAATCGCTCATTATGTCCGTTGGCTCTGTCGTTTAAAAGACGTGAAACAAGTCCGGCCCTTTATGATAAATGTCATTGGGACAGAAGCCCAGAGGCAACTGGAAGCTTGAAAAATAAATAAATAAATGAATTTAAAGAAAAAAAACGTATTTCCCACTTTTGGTTTTCTGGGCTAAAAGCACTTCGCTGTTTGAAAGCCTCCGTCCTCTCGTCCCATTATCTGCACAAGCAGGTTGAACTCTCGACTTGGTCGTTCATTATTGAAAGCTCAGCGAGACGCTTCCTCTCCTGGTGTTCGGGGAAAGCGGTTACGGCTGAGATGTAGAATATGTAGGTTAAGGATTTGTGAAGTCGGTCACTGCGAGACTGTTTTCACCGGCCAAAGAAGCACCAGAGATCCGTCCGGTACGTGTGAATGCTGAACGACTGAAATGTGCTGCTGTGAAAAAAGCATCCATTAAAGGTGATGATGCATCATTTTTCCATTATGTACATGTGAGAAAATCGATATACGTGTGTTTTATAGTGGTATAACAGGCGCCAAAGTACGTCGATAAATGCCAATTGACCGCAGGTTAAAGACCTCATGAAGCTTTTTAATTCGCATAAATCAAAGCCGT
Source organism: Hirundichthys speculiger (assembly GCA_018398805.1). Taxonomy (NCBI): domain Eukaryota; kingdom Metazoa; phylum Chordata; class Actinopteri; order Beloniformes; family Exocoetidae; genus Hirundichthys; species Hirundichthys speculiger. Next base: position 222,242 of record JAGFBZ010002528.1, on the reverse strand, counting down.
AAAGGTTCACGTGATCCCGAAACCCTTTGGGTAAAAAAATCTAACTAATCCAGCCCAGGAGGAGCTCTGCTTTTGAAATGCTCCCAGTAGGGGTGAGTATTGGCAAGTGTAACCAACTTTAGACTCGTAAAAGTGAATTACAGTATAATAACAACTTGGAATAGTTATAAGACTTGGACCAGGATCAGAAAACGCTAAATTCGAAAGGAGCCACGGTACTGAGTAACAACAATGAGGCAGACACACAACAATTGAGTAGCCACTCCTGTATTTTTTACAGTGAACAAGTTATTTACAAATACCAAAATTGTTACCCAAACAGTTAGAAAAAATAAAAGTAGTGTGCACACTAAAACAAAAAAAAATTGTCCGTTGGGGCCCTTAAAATAAAGAAAGTAGTTCCAGGTTTTATGGTTGTAGAGTTTTTGCAAGTCACCTGATTCCAAGGACCAAGTGTATTGTAGGTGTATCATGTGCGTGTGAATGAATGTGTACGTGGATATCTCCTCGGTGCTGATCTTTCCTCAGGGTATTTGGCTCGCCATCTGTTTCAGCAGGAAGTTGTCCTGAATCCTCGGACTCTTTAGCCCTCTAAAAAAAACCTGACCGTTGCTCTGTGTATATCACGGCTGACCACGCCGAAGTCGGCCTCGCAGCAGCTCTCCGAATGAAAGGCAAGCAGTTAGCCGACGTAACTCTCCTTCGTTCAATCACTTGACTCCGGTCCTCCACTGGGTAAGTGCTCCAATTCTCTCTTTTCCTTTCCCACAGGTAAATTCTGGGTTTTTCTCCCGTTCTTTTCTCTTCTCCTTACCATGCAGTTGCCCTGGCGTCTCTGGCTGAGATCCGAAAAACCGGGAAAAGCAACGCAGCCGCACTTCTCCTTCAAGCCGACAGGCTGAGCGTAGCCTGCATAGCCTCTGATTGGCTGCTGAGAACTAGGTACCCCTCGTGGGACCATACGAGCTGAATGGTGCATTTAAGTGCCGTAGGAAAACTAAAACTTTGGCGATGCAAACTAATTAAAGATAATGAAAATAAACAGTCTCTATTCTTTTAATATATTGAATCAACTATGTGTATTTTACACCTGGTTACACAAGGACCTCGCAATACGATATGTTAGGGCTGCACAATTAATCGAAAAATAATCGAAATCGTGATTTTTGGTTGCCACGATTAAAATTTTGAAAATCGTGATTAATCGTGACCATGTACAATGTAGTGTAGGGGACAATGTAGTGACCTGCCTTTGGGCATTCTTGAAGCTAAGACATGTTTACAGGCTGGTGTTTATGGCCAAAAATCTCTAGGACCGCCTAAGTTTCATGCTATTGCCTTTTATATAATTTGTCCATCCCTTATGCAATACTTTCTTGGTTACATTTCATATCGTGATTTTAAATAACATTCTGAACAAAAAATATTTTTTATTGTTGAATAATCTTGATTAATAATCGTAATCGTGATTTTGATCCAAATAATCGTGATTATCATTTTTTCCATAATCATGCAGCCCTACGATATGTATCGTGATACTTGTGTCACGATACGATATGATCGCGATATCACGATATATTGTGACAGTTAATCAAAATTAAAAGCAGAGATGAAAAATCAAGTTGCTGTATATGTTCATCAGATGATATTGATCATTCAGAGGGCGAATTGAGTCAAAACTATTTGCTTTTAAAACAACCTATTTATTGTTTATTATTAATGTTTTTGCACATTTAAGTGAATGAATGAATTTTCCTAAAAAAAATCGAACTTAGGAGCTGAAAAATCGATATTATATCGGGCGGCCAAAATTCCCAATATATTGCCAAATCGATTTTTTTTCACAACCCTAGCTCCCAGCGTGACCTGAGGTCCGAGAGAGGAAAAAAAAAAGGTTTAATGCAGATATGTAGTGCATCAGCATCAACCGGTGGCCACGACCCCAACAGCTCACAAAACTGACCTCTGACCATCTCACCTCAGTGCTGCTACCTGCATCTGTTTATATAGTCATTTCATTCAGTCATTTGTGTCTCTCCTCTCTCTGTCCTGTCTCTCCTCTCTTTTTCTTTCTTTATCCAGCTGGTCTTCATCAGGAAGGTCCCTCCATATGATCCAGGTCCTGGTCCAGGTTTCTTCCTCTTAAAGTGGAGTTTTTTCTTGCCACTGTTTGGCTGAAAGTTTTTTTTTCTCCCTCTGTGGGAGTTTTTTACTTACCATTACCCGTTTAGAATTTATTATTATAATTTTAGTTAATGATATTTGCTCAGGGGTCATGATCTGGGTCTCTGTAAAGCGCCTGGAGACAATTGACATTTTAACAGACTCTATATAAACTAGAAAAGCACTCGGAGAGCGCAGACCTCCATCGAGCGCAACAATGATCGAAATTTGAAAGTGATCCAGAATCCAGGATTTCTTCCGGATCACAACCAAAATGAAATCAGTTCTTCCTTTTCACATTTCCAACAACTCGTGAAAATTTCATCAAAATGCATCCATAACTTTTTGAGTTATCTTGAACACAGACAGATAAACGCCGGCAAAAATATAACCTCCTTGATGGAGATAATAAAATTGAATTGAATTGAATTGAATTGAATTGAAACACGATTGGAAGCCTGAAAGTGCTAAATCAACACTTGCTCTCATGTCCACTCTTCGTCCTATGAAGACAACAAAGATCCGTTCTGCTCACGTCTCACGAATGAGGGTCGAAACAGTTGCAAACAGATGATAGACTCCCGTTACATAATGTCGATACGTCCCATGCAACGGTAAAAGGATGACAACGTCTTGAGAAGCTTTCCTACATGAAGGGTTTGACTGCGACTGCAGCGGCGTTAACTCACAGAGCTGTTAATTACCGCCACATCAGAAAAGGCCTCCACGGAGCGGAGAAACGCTGCGACAGAGACCAAGCACTCTTCTGAACATCAAATCCACAAACCAGATCCGTCAATGTTGACGTCGGATCACAGCGGAAACGTGAACAACCCGACAACCCGAAAACCTGAGGCGTGACTCCGGGTTCGGGTCAGAATCGGTACAGTTAGTCTCGGGTCCGGTCGGTGCTCTCTGACAGGCTGGGTCCACTTTTCCGTGAGAGAGGTAAAGATATTGGTGGTGGCAGCTGTCACTCAGCCCCGCCCCCTTTCATCCAATAGGTTGTGAAATGTCAGGTGACAGGTCAAGCAAAAGTAAACAAACAAACAGTAGTTTGATTTAGCCAATGTCAGGACTCGGGGCAGTTAAATGATTATTAATTAATTGGTGTGTTTGTCATGAAACAATCGTGTTACCGTAGCATGTTATTAGCGGTTTGCCCGGCAGCTGGAAAGCACAACATGACAACGTTGTATGAGAGAATATGTTCACGACACGTCCTGACCGCTGTAGGCTATTAGCGTTAGCAGTTGCTACCAATAGCATCTGTATCAACAAAGAAAATAACTACGTGGATTTATTGTTGTTTACATCACGTAGCCTACGTAGCAACTGAACAGGGTAGAAGAAGACAACTTTAGGTAAGAAAACATCTGAAAGCCTGGCGTAGCTCTTTAAGGCATCAGGTTCAGAGTAGAGGTCTTCGGAACAACCCGAAAACCCGAGGTTCCGACCCGACCCGAATCGGGTCTCAGGTCCAGTGAAAAGTCGTAACTCTGGGTTCAGGTCGGAATTAGTACAGTTAGTCTCGGGTCCGTTCGGTGCTCTCTGACAGGCTGGGTCCACGTTTACTCGAGAGGTAAAGATATTGGCGGTGGCAGCTAATGTCAGGACTCGGGGCAGTTAAATTAATTATTCATTAACGTGACGTGTTTGTTATGAAACAATCGTGTTGCCGTAGCGTGTTATTAGCGGTATGACTGGCAGCTGTAAAGCACAACGGATCACCAACATGATAACTTTGGATGAGAGAATATGTTCACGACACGTCCTGACCGCTGTAGGCTATTAGCGTTAGCAGTTGCTACGAACAGCATATGTATCTACAAAGAAAATAACAACGTGGATTTATTGTTGTTTACATCACGTAGCCTATGTAGCAACTGAACTGGGTAGAAGAAGACAACTTTAGGTAAGAAAATCAAGTTTTATTCAATGCTAGACAACTTTAACATGAGTAACTATGGGCTGGATTGTCTCGGTTCTATTCAGGTAACTCAGGTCCGGTTCGTGGTCAGAAACTAAAGACTCGGGTCAGTTCCAGGTCCAAATATTGCGGGTTCAGACCCCCAGACTTATGATAATAGCTCGGGTCGGGTCAGTTTCGGGTGGAATTTAACAGGTCCATTCGGGTTCAGGTCCATGAAAGTGGACCCGTGAAGACATCTAGAAGGAGGACGTGAGGACCTTTAGGAAGCGGCAGTCACAGATGGGAGCCGTTTGGCGAGTTAAATGTTCTATTTATAAGAGCGAGAGCTTTAAAGCTCTGGGAGAATAGCAACGTTTCAGCAGGAAAGGCCGTCTGCTCTGCATCACGGCGGTCGCCGCAACCATGGCAACATAAACAAGCCTGACAAGCAGAGATCGCTGTTCGGCCTCAGATTTCGTCAACTGCAATGTTTTCACGTCCTAAATTAAAAGCGGCGCTCGTTAATGGAGTCGCCGATTAATTGCGCTGGAAGCCAAACGGCGGTGCGCTCAGACAATGCAGGGAGTTATCTGGGCCGCCCAGGCCAGTATGACTCACCAGCTCCACCAGTAACCCACACACGGGAGCACGGAGATAAGTCTAACCTACAAAGCGGGGCAGCGATACTTATAAAATATTGATCGGGTCGCCACTACAGTCTGTGGGCCAATCATCTGCCACCATGTCTCTCCTCCTCCTCCTCCTCCTCTCAATCCATTTACTTGATGCGAGCATCACACTACCGTCTCTTCCACTCCATTTGCTGCAGGAGACACAATCCTCCCATATCAGAGAAAGTTAGTGTGGGAAGGAAGCTGCACAAAGAGAATAGGAATAAGAAATGCAGGGACGACATGATCCCAAGATGCTTCGCTTTCTTTCATTTCACTTGTTAATATTCTTCCTCTCTGGCCTGCAGCACCTTTCCTGACACCTGTCCTGACACCTTCATCGGACCAAATCAATCACATTTCTTCCACCAGGTGGTCATGCAACATGCACGTGGCAGCTTTTTCCCCACTTTTCTGACACCTTTGACCTTTGACTGCCACTGTCACGTACTTTTCCAGCTTCATCAGTGACCATGGAGCTGTGGAGCTGCACTTGATGACTGAAGTTCAACTTCTCTCATCTCCCAACAGCGGCGATGCCTCCGACGCGACGCAACGCACCCACAATTCAGCTTGGCGACACTTGTTGTCACCCTGTTCAGAGTCAAAAAACAGAAGTGCTTTTGACACTTCAGATGCTTCGGTGTGACGCATCTTTTACCACCCGTTCTCCCTTATCCTAACCCTAACCCCAACTCTAACTCCTAACCCCTAACCTCTAACCTCTAACCCTAACCCTAACCCTAACCCTAACCCTAACCCTAACCCGTAACCCTAACCCCTAACCCGTAACCCTAACCCTAACCCGTAACCCTAACCCCTAACCCGTACCCCTAACCCCTAACCCGTAACCCTAACCCTAACCCCTAATCCTAACCCTAACCCCAAATCCTAACCCCTAACCCTAACCAGTAACCCTAACCCCTAACCCTGGCAGGTGATAAAGCATTTCAGTTACTCTTCCTGCACACACACACGCATGCAACAGTGCACGGTAGGGGTGAGTATTGCCAAGGACCTTGCAATATGATATGTATCATGATACTTGGGTCACGATACGATATTATCACAATATCGCGATATATTGCGATATTCTACCCAGTTAATATCAAAATTAAAAGTAGAGATGAAAAATCTAGTTGCTGTATATGTTCAACAGATGATATTGATCATTCAGAGGACAAATTGAGTCAAAACGATTTGCTTCAAAACAACCTATTCATTGTTTATTATTAGTGTTTTTGCACATTTAAGTAACCATTACAATATACTAAAAAAATCGATATTAGGAGCTGAAAAATCGATATTATATTGGGCGGCCGGATATCGCAATATATTGCCAAATCGATTTTTTTTTTCACACCCCTAGTGCACGGCCGTCACCCAGGACCCAGACTGGAGGCAGGCCAGTCCAGTACCTGAACCTTCCACGCATCCTTCAGCCACATCGCAGAATGTAGTTTAGTCCCGTCTTGCTGAAAAAAAAAATTTTTTTCGTGTACTTTTCTGCATCACAGAAGCGTAGACGGCACCGACACATCACCAAACCGTCACAGAGCCTGATTTGGAGAACACAACACCCATTTCTTCCAAAGAGAAGATAAATACTGATCCGTCTGGTTTCCATCGTGTGACGCTTCAGCGTCCAGAGATGACATCACGGCCGTCAGGCTTCAAGCAGCTTCTGCATCTCTGCATCGTGTTTTCAGTCTCTCCCTTCGACAGTAATCTACAGGAAGCAGTTCATCTCCTGACTGCGTTAGTGTTATTTAATCATTCCTGTCCTTAAGTGACAGGTGGAGTGACATTAAAACAAAACTTCAGACATCAGAAGCAGCGCAAAACAATCTCAGGTGCTCCTGATAAAGACGCCTGTGGGTTTTTTTTTTTTTATTAAATGACAGTGTTTCACACATTTACAGATTATTCGTCACCTGTGAGATAAATGCACCTCCACTGAGCAAATAATATATGAACAGAAATAACGGCTGACGTGATCAGAGCTGCAGGATAGAAATGAATAAACCGGGGGGGTGTAAAGGAAAGGATTTAAAAAATAAAGATCTATCTCTGTTTGAATGCAGGTAGTCGGTTAGGACTTAACGCAGCTGGTGATCCACATGCTGGTTTCATGGCCCAGCTGCCGCGGTGCAGCAGTGAGCGTCGCTCAGCGCCCTAAAAATACTGACCTAGATCTCACCGGGAGGAAACAAAGTCCAGGATCACGGTTTCAGCGTTTCCCCGCGGCCTCCATCAGCCGTCTGAACTGTGTCACAACGTCGTTCGACGTGCTCGCTCGCTGCAGATCACGCGTGGAGACTCGGGACGCTTGTGTGGAAATGTTTCCATGTTTGTTTCACAAACGGCAACAACGAAAACAAAAGCAAGAGGCTAAAAATACGAGCTGTTACTGACTCGACAGTTTGAGGACCGGCCCGGAAACGGTAAACAGACCGGCTGCAACTCACTTTCAAGCTCCAGCCGTCCAAAAACAAGCTCACTATTTGGCAGCACTCAGCGTCCGCGGGGCTCCTCAGTCTCCTGTCATCTCCAGGAGGTCTTCGTCCTCGATCTGTTCTCTTTAACCTCAGAACCGATCTGCAAGAACGTTCAGGTGGGCGACAGATGTCGAAATTACGTCCACGTGTAGCGGATTACTGAACGCACAGGTCTGTTTTCTCTCGAAGAGTGAGTGTCTTGACTACATGAAACACTAAATATAGCCGTCTTCTCTCCACACAGCAGCTTCTGAGCTAATGTGGGCCGCCGGGCAGCGCTGAGCCCTGGTGTGAAAGGATGACAAGCCTCCGGTGGAGATGTTCTCATCAGCAGATCTTTGAAGCCCGGCCGCAGACTCATACCGGTCCGCATGACTTCCCACAGCGATGCTCGCTGATAAGGTCCCGGGATTACGGGCCGCCGCCGCCGCGTCACCGCCTCGTTCTCCAAACCGCCGTTCCCAGCAGCGACGCGAGAGCGGCTCCTGGTCAGAATCCGCGGCGGCGGTTCTCAGCCCGAAGAGCTCGGAGCCACCTGAAGGGTGAGAACGTGACTCAATGTGCGTGAAAAGATCCCGTTGTCTCTCGTTTCCGTCGCCTTGTTTCTCAACACTGTCGTCCTGGAAGAGGAAGCAGCGGCGAAAGAAACTGTCAAATCAAATGAGCCTCCTCCATCTCTTCTTCATCCTCCATCTCTTCTTCCTCTCTCCCATGACTTCTACGCTTTAAACGAACTGGAAGCCTGACGTTTGTCTATTAACACGACTGAGGAGTTAATACAATATTCACATGAGCAGGATCACAGACTGAAACTGAAGACGCTTCCCAGGAAGTGAAACACTTGACAGATGTACTGACAAGGAGACAAAAACAATGACGGGTACGACGCTGAGCAGCTCTTTAAGGCCAAAAGAAGAAACAACAACGCAGTGATTTCTCTTATCAAACCATAAAAAGGTCATAAAAGGTCATGAAAGGACTCAACATGTTCAGTGTCGTTTAACTGCAGCTCTGCTGTCACCTTCGTGAACTTTACTGGTTCAGTTTGCTGCTGCCTCAAACTGGTGCTGATGTTTGACAGGCTTCATTTCTGCGGTTAGTTAGCCGTTAGCACACAGTTAGCTGTGGTCTTCTCCACAGGTGCAGCATCCAACATGCACATCTGGATTTCAATTTCAATTTTTTCTTTTTTTTCCCGTCTTTCATAAACCATAAAAATCCGTGCCCTCGCTCACTTGACGCTGGTCGATCCTGCACACATTTGGTCTTTCGCTCTCACACTCGCACCAGTTCGTCTCGTTGTCCTACAAAGAAATCTTTCAGTATTCATTGTGATCTTCGGCCATTAAATGGCATTTAGGGGATGATACAACACCGCCGTCGCTCTTCTAATTCTACATGACATCTGAAATAACAAACCAGATGAGCTTCTGTGACCCTTGAAAGACAAACCGGCGCAAACTGGAGTTGTGAATAAAAAGCATTTGTCAAAAGGAAACGACTCCCATGCAACACAAAAGACTATTTAACACTCACAAGATGGGGGTTTTCTGGCAATTCAAAAGAGGAATACAGTGGTACCTCTACTAACGAACGTTTCTACATACGAAAGTTTCAGGTTACGAAATGCCTCAACGGAAAAATATTGCCTCTTGTTACGAAAGAAATTTCAGGATACGGAAGGCAAAAGTCCAGTAGCGCTGCTACTAGCAGCTCCCAGAGTTTACCGAACGTAAACATAGCTGTCGGCTCTGTATCTCGGTTTGAAAGCGGTGCGTCCGAGCTGCTCTGCTATTGGCTATCGGCTAGCATCTTCCTGGCATCCCATTGGCTAGTAGGGCCCCTTGTCTGTATGAACGTAACCCAGCAACCAGGTAAACGAACAATTTTTACCTCCCCCAAGGAGGTTATGTTTTTGTCGGCGTTTATCTGTCTGTCTTCAAGATAACTCAAATAATTATGGGTGGATTTTGATTAAATTTTCAGGAGTTGTCAGAAATGTGAAAAGGAAGAACTGATTTCATTTTGGTTCTGATCCAGAAGAAATCCTGGATTCTGGATCACTTTCAAATTTTCGATAATTGTTGCGCTTGGCGGTGGTCTGCGTCCTCCAAGTTCTTTTCTAGTTCTGACATGTATTTCTTACAGGTTTTTATGTCATTTCATGTATTATTTATAATTTATAACAAAATTATGTTCGAATTTCGGGAGGCTTGGAACGGATTAGGGCATTTACATGGAAAACGTGTCTCTATTTACGAAATTTTCAGGTTACGAAACTACTTCCAGAACCAATTAATTTCGTAAGTAGAGGTACCACTGTATATCGTAAAACTGCTTTTTTTTCTTTTTGCATCTACGGGTCACATGACAAGTCCAAAAACAGATTTTATTTTATTTTTTCCTGTGGGAAGTGGCGCGCAGCCGTTAACATCTTTTACTAACTGCATTTTATAAACTTTTCCAAAGCGGAAGAGGCTCTCAATCATATTATTCTTGGAAGACGAGGAAACAAACCTTGACTAAATTGATCAGCATCTAGAAGTATCAGAGTTCATGCCTCAACTGTTCAACACCACTTTTCCTTTTTTATCCGGCCGTTATGAACACGCTCCGATGAGCAACGGCGGTGCAGGAACTCAAACCAAGTCATTTTGCAGTAAGAGGTGCGTTTATTCCGACTCTGCCCCTCGGCTTTATGGGTAGCAGAAGAGGCCAACACACGTGTGGCTGCCAATTCAGCCGGCAAAACAAATGGTTGCAGATTGCAGAAACGCTGCTAAATGGGTTTTGTGATTCAGTGTCATTAAGACACAATGCTGTTCGTTGGGATGTGAAGCGATACCCATAAGCCCGTGCAACTAAGCACACAAACACACGCGCAGTCACGTGCACAGACCTATCAGCTCCCATCAGAGGGCTGGCTGCAGGACTGAGAACGTAGCAGCCATCATGCTCTCGTCTGGTTGTAAACCACAACGGCCAACATAATCACGGCCCTTAAACACAACATTTCCTATTACTCGGCGCGTGCACGTGCACACACACACGCGCGCGCGCGCGTATGCACTCGTGCACGATCCATTTCTGCAGATGGATAAATTACGGGGAGGCAAATGCATCGTGGCACAGACGTCCAAGGCAAATGAAATGAAGAGGCTTAGCTGGAAGGGTTATAAACAAAGCCAAATAATTCATAAAGCGCCGTGGCGGCAAAGTGCACGATCAGGAGAACTCCTGCTTTCATAGATTTACAAAAGAGACGTAAGGCTGACGGAGGAGGAGAACATGGGTTCTGCTGTCTCCACATCCATGACAGTGAACAAGTCAAAGGAGACGATTGTAGATTTTTAGCACCAGCGACAAGCGAAGCAGCACTTCTGTTGTTGGATAACAGGTGGAGGTGGTGGAGGACCGGACACACCTGAGTGTCATCCAGACAGTGCACGTTGCTTTGCAGCCATCTGCTGCAGCAGCATCAGAACCAGTGACTCAGGACGACCACATAAAACGAGTCTCTGTCTCCTCTGGAGCCCCGAGAGCTGATTATGCAAAGAGAAATGTTCCAACTAAACTGAACCGATTCGAAATGAACTGTTTACTTCTTTGGTAGAGAAGGCCACAACGGTATCTGGTGCACGTACGAGTGACAGAACAACTCAAAATGCTGCCCAGATAACATCATTTTCATCTTGCCTCTCGTCCAGTAAACAGCTGGAACAGACTCCAGCAGCCACTGTGACCCAGTAGGACTGAAGCTGGAAAACTGATTCATGGGTTATATTGTTCTGCACAAGCGGCAGCCTGTTGCAGCAGAGTTCGTCTTTCTCTGAACGCACTTGAGAATAGGGGTGTGAAAAAAAATCGATTTGGCAATATATCTCGATTTTTGGCCACCCAATATAATATCGATTTTTTTAGGAAAACACTAATAATAAACAATAAATATGTTGTTTTGAAGCAAATAGTTTTGACTCAATTTGTCCTCTGAATGATCAATATCATCTGATGAACATATACAGCTACTTGATTTTTCATCTCTACTTTTAATTTTGATATTAACTAGGTAGAATATCGCAATATATTGCGATATCGTGATAATATCGTATCATGATACAAAGCGTATTGCGAGGTCCTTGCCAATACTCACCTCTACTTGAGAAATTTTTAGAATTTTTTAAAATACGTTTTTCTATTTTGATTTGAATGTTGCGCTGCTAAAGGGATTTCTGCTGCTAACTCTAACACTTTTTAATAACTATTTATAACTGACTGTAAATAACAAAGAAAACAGGAGGCAGCTGATTTAGCTGCCCAAGTAGCGCATGAAATAAGTCCTCTAATCCAGAAAGGCTGAAGAAGAAATGTCAGGAGACAGAGTGGAGGAGGAAGGAGGACTAAGTGTAATCAGTTTCCTCCCTCCATGGTTGTGGGGGAACGAGAGATCAGTAGCAAATGAAACAGAGGAGCACCGATGAGGAGACTGCAGGAACTCAGTGCAGATCTCACAGAGATGGAGCTGCAGGAACATGTTCTGGCCTCCAGCCGCCCTCTGATCAGATTTCAGACCACATCCAGGTAGACAGAGACAGCAGACAGAACGGCAAGAACAAAGGAGGGATGTTGCAGAGTGTGTTAACGACAGACACTCCTTTAAACCAGGGGTCTCCATCTCCAGTCCTGGAGGGCTGCTGTCCCACCTGTCTTAGATGTTTCCCTGCTTCAGCACCTGATTCAAATGGATCAGTCGTTAACTGACCAGCTGGTGGTGACCCATTCATCAGAATCAGGTGTGCAGGGAAACATCTAAGACGTGAAGGACAGCGGCTTTCCAGGACTGGAGTTAGAGACCCCTGCTTTAAATGTTATTGTGACTTTCCATCCATTTTTCCTACAAAGAGAGTTCAGCTGAATTATCTGATGGGAAGAAAAACATCCATTGATGGAGTAACCTGGTCATTCAGTATATTCAGGTAGTCAGCTGACATCTTTCTTTGAGCTCATACTGTTGCTGAACCTGGACCTGACCAACTGCAGCAACCCCAGATCAGAACACTGCCCCCACAGGCTGGTACAGTAGGCGCTAGGCATGATGGGAGGATCACTTCTTACCCTGATGCTCCCATCACTCTGGAACAGGGTCCATCTGGACTCATCAGACCACATGACCTTCTTCCATTGTTTCAGAGTCCAATCTTTATGCTCCCTAGCAAATTGAAGCCTTTTTTCCAGTTAGCCTCACTGATTAGTGGTTTTCTTCAGGCTACATAGCTGTTCAGTCCCAATCCCTGGAGTTCCCTTAGCATTGTGGGTGGAAATGCTCTTACTTTCACGATTAAACAGCCCTGAGTTCTGCTGTTGTTTTTTCTTTGATTTGATCTCACCAAATGTTTAAGTGATCACGATCATTGAGGATTTTTTTCCAGCAGCATTTCCTCCTGGAAGACGATGGGTCCCCACTATCCTTCCAGTTTTTAATAATAGGTTGGACAGTTCTGAACCCAATTTTGGTCATTTCTGCAATCTCCTTAGATGTTTTCTCTGCTTGATGCCAATGATTTGACCCTTCTCAAAGAGACTAACATCTTTTCCATGACCAGGGGATGTGTCTTTGACATGGTTGTTTAGGAAATGAGAAGCAACTCATTGCACCAGTTGGGGTTAAATAACTTGTTGCCAGCAGAAAGATCATCACTGGGACCTGTTTGCTTCGTTAAATCCAGGTGGTGACTTTTATTTTGGCCAGGCAGTGTAACATCTCAGTGGTTGCCCAGTTACAAACACCCGAGTTTAGCGACCCCCGTTACACTTCAATCCTTCCATCAGTCTCTCATCTTATTTGTTTTTATACTTGAATGAAGTATTAATCAATCAATTGTGTTTTGTGTAGACTCCAGAATTGGTGTCTAACAGTGATCCAAATGATGAATAAATAGAGAATAAACTGTTAACCAACTAGAATAGCGGCCCGTTTGCCTCTAGAGGAGGACACTGCTGTATTTTATTTGCTCCGTTGTAGTAAAACAAACATCAGCAGCTGATTTGTATTTCAGAAACATGCAGTTTCCTCTTCTTCCCGCAAATCTCCGCCTGCTTGGAGATTTCTGTCTTTGAGACGCGCTGGATGTTTACAAGAAACTCGTTCCAGGCTTTAGTTGGATCTGCAGCAGCCGGGTCTCCGACCGGAGCCACGCACCAGTGCTCCGGCTCGTCCAAAAATAAACTCCATTAAGCAGACGCACAACGAACACGCACGGACCGCAACTAACTGACGGGCTGCACATCTCGCCTCTCCACTCACAACTGCTGCTTTCTGCACGTGTGCACGCTCATCAGCGCTTCAGAGCGACCGCAAACATCTGGCCCAGGGGTGGATACGCAAAACCGCTGGACTGATGTTAACCTGCAGTTTACGCACCGTAATCACGTCATAAATAGATTTCTGTTTTTGTATTTTGTTTTTTTAATTAGCTAAGGCTCTGCATCCCTGTTTCGCAGTGATCTCCATCAGTTTAATGCTTTAATCACACTTTCATCTCCTCTGCCAGCGCATCCGCTGTTCAGTCTTTCACTACGTCATCAGCTGCCTTCAAGTGTTCACTTGTGTGTGCGAGCAGTCATGTGAGGGTTTATGTATTCAGTCATGCAAACTGTACAGAGCGTGCTCTCACGAGTCCACGCATGTTCTTATGGACGGATCATAAAGACCGTCCATAAAGACAAGAAAAAAAACAACAGAGAAATCAAAACTCAGAGCGTTTTCATGCCTCAAGAACAGTTGGATTTCAGCTCGAGGCCACGAGAAGACATTACATCACCAACGCTAATCTTCCAAGTTTACAAGCAGAGCTAAATTTAGCTCTGGATTACCGCTTCTGACTGGTGATGGATGAAAAATGACCGTCTTCATAGATGGACGAGGAGGAGACAGAAAGAGACGCACCAGGTTCGTCATCGACGCCGTTTCAGCGCATTTACGCAGCGCTGCGTTTACACCGGCACGTGCACACGCGTGTTTGCTGCACAGCGAGTAATCCTGTTTGCAGAACCGACTCTTTTATTGAGCCATAAATCAGACGTCAGGACGGGCCGGACCGTCCCGCCTCAGATGGATCATTGTGAACTGGCAGAAACTGTCTAATTAGTCCAACAACAGGACGCTCTGTTGTCTGTGACGCCGATTAAATGGATTCCTCTGGTTCGGTTCGGACAAATGGGAGTCGAAGTGCTTTTCGGTCAATATGAGAGCGACGTTCTGTCACTGTCCAGACTGAGCAGCGACTTTATCTGAATTTAGACAGCGGTGAAGTCGATTCAGACCAAACCTGTCAAGTTCTGGATTTGAAAACAAGACCAGTCCCACCATCCCAACCAGCTCCTGTATCTCTGACATTTTTGGTTAACAAAAAAGCTAAAACCACAGCTACACCATTTCCTGAACTTCAGCCAGCTCTTTTGTTTCCTGTGTGCCATTATTGGACAAACTGATCAATCCAGGTGTGTCTGACCATTGCTGTGAGGTCAGACACACCTGGATTAATCAGTTTAATTAATGGCACACAGGAAACAAAGCAGCTGGAAGTTCAGGAAGTAGTGCAGCTGTGCATAAAGCCACATTGAGATAATGTAAACATTCATTATAACCTAAATGAAAACACTAAAAGAGGTTTATATGAAGAGTATTTATTTGAAGGGTTTTGCATATTTTTTGTTCATTTAACATTGCCTCATTTCATGTTGCTCTTCTTTCAGTTTTTTATCTAATTTCATGTGACTTTTCTTTACACTTTTAATGACTTGTTGTACTCATTTGTTGCAGACTGAATTCTTTATGACTGTTTTGGAAGGAGTATATTTGTGGACTGGTCCAGAGTAGTTTATTTTACATGAGAGAAGAGCGCAAACCTATTCTCTGTAACAATCTTTTTTTCTTCGCGCGCTGTCACTCATCGGATGTCACACACTAACCTCGTAACATTTACCATCTACAGTACCTGTAGTGCGCAGATTTCTTTTTCTATTGTTTGACCTGTTCCTGAATTCCTGAAGCAACGCCATCGACCTCACAACTAACAAATAAATAAAACTATGTTTTCACATTTTATATTGAATGGCAGGGACGTATCTTCAAAGTTAAAACAACCCCAGGTTTCTCATCGGACGGCAAACTTTCCTCGTGGATCACAACAAAGTGAAACAAAGCAGTTCTGAGTTTGAATAAAACGCGTATTTGTGGCAAAACGTCAATTACTGTGAGGACAAACTATTAAACTATTTCAATCCTCTGAATTAGATGATGGTGTGGAAAGGGTCTCTAAAGATAAACCACGATCATTTTAACTTTTTACGCGTACAAAAAGTGCATAAACAGGAACGAGAACATGAAGAAAGGGGAGGGGCACAAGGCATGGAAAGCCAAGACACCAGCCAGAATTGATCAGTAATTTGAAATCAGTCCTGCCCCTTTTTTTTTAAATGTAAAATAAATACATAAATCTCAGTGCACCTGATGCTTATTTTTCCCGCTGTATCCGTCACTGCCATCTTGTTACAAGTCTGTACAAGTCGACCACCGACGTCGCTGCAAACTGCTGTCAGTTGACATGAGAGGAGGAAACACTTTCCCATGTTGTAATAAATGTCCAAGTACCGATTCAGTTAAGTGGAAACAGAGACCACAAACGCTCCTTCGTTTATTGACAGTCGTTCGATATCATTAGTCAACTTTTATGGACTTATGACAAGACAGCAGTGATCCGACGGAGATACCTCCACCAATAATCTGTTTCACACGCTCATGAAGCAGAAGCAAACATTTATCGAAAAGTAAAAATGTAACAATTTAACAACTTTAACTTCAACTTTACCACACATACTTTCAAATAAAAAAGTGTTAGTGCGTCTGCATGTGCTGCAGGGTCCTCCGGCAACACAGAGCTGCCCGTGGATGCCTGTCGGTAAATCACGCCACAGAAAAATACAATCGGCGAAGCCACGTGCGACTCGGCCGATGCAGATTTAAAAAAGGTAAGTAAAAAACGCAAATATCAGCCCGATATATCAGCCAGTCGATGTATCGGTCTATCCTTACTGCAAACGTCTTCGATTTGTGTTGTTTTCTTCCCTAAAGTAATAAAGGTAGAAGTAAAAGGACACTGTTTGGCTTCTAATTAAAAGCCGTAGGGTTGTCTGGACTCCAGAATGTTCCTTTAAGACCTCAGACAGGTAAGAAGTCTGAGAATAAACCACAGAGGTCGTCGGTCCGTTCCAACCAGATCACCCAGTGGTCGATGAATCTCGACTGAAACAGAGTTTCACTCTTCATTCACTGGTCCGGGTTGTGATTCCCATTTGACTCCCGATATTATTTTTGATTATCAACTCGCCTTCTTTTCTGCTAAAATTCTTTTTTTTGGGAACTCTGTTGTAAATGTCCTGCGGCTTCAGCGTCGACAACAATGACGAGCTCTCCAGGATAACCCTAACCCTGATGAGGGGAGGGACGAGTCGAAGGTTCAACCGGTTAAAAACGCAGCGACGCCGGGGCCGCCGCTGCTTGTTTTCCCGTAATTACCTCCCAGATGGTAGACATCACGTGGATGTGAAGAGGATGCGATGACGCAAGCCTTCAGCGCGACATCCTGCCTCATCAACCTCCGTCCCCTTTGAAGTCCCCCCCCCACGGAGGTGTGGGATCTGGGCTTTGGTGATGAATCGAGCCGAGCCGTAATGAACGTCCCCGTTCAAGTCTGCTTGATGAAATTCCACCCGACTGATCTCAAATCACAGAACAAAACAGCGTCAGCTCGCTAACAACCGTTGTGGAAGGTGTGCACGTCCACGGATGTGATGGAGAGCGTTGAACGCCTCCACGCATCCCTCCGGGACGCTTTCCCTTTGCTTCATCCTCCAATACTTCCTTCTTCCTCTGCGATCACTGAGCAGGATGAAACCAGATCCACGTTAGTCTGTGAGTCCGTCAACGGTTGGACGGATATTTATAGTAAAGTTTCTCCTGCTGTGGGGGGGGGGGGGGGGGGGGGGGGGTGTTGCACGGTGCTTTAGAGCAGCTTTAGTTCATTCACTGCAACGTAAAATTTAAAATGCAACCTGACAAACTTTAAAAAGGCGCCACAACCGGGTGTTCAGTCACACAGGAGACTGCTGATGGGTGATTGTGATGGATCTCCATCCGTTATGGTCTGGGTTGGATGGTGCTCCGGGTTTTTTCCCTGTCGTTAGTCGATCTTGTTCCTGTTCTATTTTGAAGGTCTGCCTTGTATTCATAGATTTCTGCACCCTGACTGTTTGCACCTGCCCCTTGTTTGTTTAGGGCCCTATGAAATCCATATAATTTTTTCTCAAATTCTGTTTTAATTTTTTTACATTTTTGGTGTTTTTTGGTTTTTAATTTTTGAGAATTCCGTTTTTTTTTAGCATTTTATGCTAATTTAATCCCAAGACAGTATATAAAGTAATGAAATATAGACAATTTATGCAATTATAACTGTAAACTATAACATTTTTATACTTTTAAACATATTGTGTCCAACAAAACATTTCTTTTTTGACAAAAAATTTCAAAAGTTCTTTCTATGTAATAAATAACTAAGAAAAGAAATAACTCAACTGGGTAAAATCCATTTAAAGTGCAAAAAAGAAAGAAATTGCAACAGCATTAAAGTAATCGTTTAGCTTGTTTAAATTCTTTTGTTATCAAACACAGTTTGTCATAAAGTACCTGACATTTTTAAGGTATGTCATGACAAACTATGTGTCTGAACAGCAGAAACTATATTTACAATAGCTGATGTAGATACTATGAAATCCAAACACTGAACACTGGTTGTGTGTATTAATGTGTGTCCATGTGTGTTTTTTTTCTTTACGTGTTGCAGCTATTACAGACATCACCATTTAAAAAAATAATTATCAGCCTCTTTGTGTTTAGCTCAGTGAGTGACTCTCGCCTTTTAACGTTTGTGCTTTTTGCTCATTAAATGATCCTCGCTGGAAGACCACGGGGCAGACCAGGACACGCTGGAGAGATTATATCTCTCAGCTGGTCTGGTGGAGGCAGCTGGGGGGGAGGGAGGGCTGGGCCTCTGCTGAAGCTGCTGCCCCCGCGACCCGACTCTGGACCAAGCAGGAGCTAATGGATGGATGGAAGTGATCCTGGCACTTATATTTTCGATCCCATTCAACTGTGTGCTGGTTAAACTAGCAGAACATTGAATCTCCAGACACATAATAATCACAGAGAAGCTGCTCTGTCCTGGACCTGGGAGGAAGTACCGTGATCCCTTATTTTTCATGTTAATGGGGACTGGCGCCCCCCCACGAAAATCAAAATCCACGAACTGGAGCCGGAGGCCCCCGAGCCTAAATAATGTGTTTAAAACCCCAAAAAAGTAGTGAAACAAGACAAAGTCTCAACTGTGGTCTTTCTGTTTCCTTCACAGCCTCTGGTCTCTGAATGTAGTAAAAAAACTGCTGGTATTGTGCTATTTTTGGCTCGTAATTAGCGGCTAACACGCTAACAACAACAAAACAAAAAGTCTGGTTTTCTCTTCATGGAACGAGCACTTTATTCTGGCGCTGCAGGAACTTGTCGTGGGCTGCCGTCCCACGACACACACACTACATTACCCATAAGGCCACACTATTACCCATAAGGCCACCTTCTTAAAGGGGTCAGGCTGGCTCACAACATTTCTTCGCTGTGAGAGAACGCGCACAACATCCTGTGATGTTTCCGCGATTTTTTCTTGATTTTTAATATAAATTTTTATAAATATTATATATTTCTGAAAAATCCGCGAATAACTAAAACCGCGGAACTTAAAGCGCGAATTGGCGAGGGATCACTGTACCGGTAGTCCCTTCGCTTCTTCGCCAGTTTCTCAGGTGGCCGCTTCGACTTGTTTTTTTTTTTTGCTTGTTTTTTTTGTTAATGAGGAAAGTGGGGACAGGAGGGGCAGAGAAGCTAGAGTGTCCCCACCTTTTAGTGACCCCTCTTGGAACATTTTCTCAAAAGAAAGGTTACTTTTAATCCGGGAGAAAAAAAAACCTTTTACGCAAATTACCATTCAGTTCTGTTATATTGCGCATTTAAAGTGAATTCCGTTTTTTTTTCCATGATCACAGATTCCATAGGGCCCTATTTGTTCTTCTGTATATTTAAGTCTTGTCTTTCCCTCTTTGTTTGGCGGTTCGTTTGTTTCTACATGCTGTTTACTGCCAACCTGTTACCTGTGGACTCTCGGTTTAGTTTAGATTTTCTTTTTTTAAATATCACACTAATAAACATCTGATCAAATATCCTCCCGCGATGTGGACGAGTAAAAAGAACGGTGCTTTACCGTTAGTCTGTGACTAACGACTGAAGGAATCACCGCTTCCACCGCGATGCAACGGAGCCACAAGACAGGTCGGCCATGTTTGACCCGTTCAAAGTTAACGGACACCAGCGCCGCTGAGACGCTTCCAGGACGAATCACAGCAGGGCTACTTTGTTCCTGCAGCAGATGACGGTGAATGTTTGAAGCCTCGCTTTGGCGCGGGTTTGACCAGCGCTCACCCACATGCACGTGACCGAGAAGAGCGTCGGTTCGGTCCGAGGTGCAGCTGCAAACCTGCGACGCTTCAGGTGGACGGAAAAGACTGTCTTAGGTAACAACAGGTGCATTTCCAAAGAAGAAGAGGATGGCAAAGATGGAGGAAGGAAAGAGGCTTGGCTCTTCCTGTCTGGACGATCCATAATGGCGTCATCACCCATAATCACCTCTGGAAGTCGACACCCCCAGCCCCCCCCACCCCATCTGGACCGCTCCAGTATGACTGCAGACAACAGCTACTGACGCCTCAGACTACGAGTCTGTGATGTTTCCCTTTAAAACGTTTCATTTTAAACCGGAAGAGAAACTATTTCTTTGATGAGCTGCGTTGAAACTGAATCTCAGACTGATGAGATTTCAGTTATTTATGCAGCGGAAGAGTTTTGGCATCACGAGGAAAAGCGGTTCCTCACTTTGATGCTCGCAGCCGGACGATAAGATCAGCAGCTCTCTGAGCCTCTGCCGGTTGCCCGGCAACCTCGTTGTGATGACAGCGTCCCGGGGAGTCACAGGAAGTCCCTGTGCAGCGGATAAAACGGTCCTGCACGTAAACCCTTAAAGGCAAACTGACAAACACAAAAAAAACTTTCACTGACGTTAAACAGAAGAGACACGGAGAATAGGTCAGTCTTTAATGATTTAAAACGACTAAAACTATCTCAGTTCAACTGTTTTTCTAAAACAGTCACAGACGGTTAAATTTGGTTTTTCACAGGTTAGTAGACACGAGATTAATGGAAAAAATATTTAGGTGTTTATTACATCTGCACAGATTTTCAAAAGCAGCTCTTTTATGGCCATAAAAAATATTTTCATGAAGTGCTGCAGGAGTTAGAAGCAGACGGAGCGACTGGTTGAAGACGGACGTTAAACTAGAACAAGCGCACATTGTAACATTTAGGGCTAAACACGCACCGAGATGTTGGGACGTAATTACTCACGTTTTATTTTCAGCAGCAATAACTGCTCTGTTTATGAAAACAAGATTAAAATGAAATGATTCAATGTTTCCTCTTCAGCTGTACGAACTGGCGGATGGCCTGACAGGTCGCCTGACAGGTCACCTGGCGGGTCACCTGGTGCGTCGCCTGATAGTTCGCCTGACAGGTCTCCTGACAGGTTGCCTGGCGGCTCACCTGACGGGTCACCTGAGGGGTCACCTGAGGGGTCGCCTAGTGCGTCGCCTGGCGGGTCACCTGGTGCGTCACCTGGTGCGTCCCTAACGGGTCGCCTGACAGGTCGCCTGATAGTTCGCCTGACAGGTCTCCTGACAGGTTGCCTGGCGGCTCACCTGACGGGTCACCTGAGGGGTCACCTGAGGGGTCGCCTAGTGCGTCGCCTGGCGGGTCACCTGGTGCGTCCCTGACAGGTCGCCTGGCGGGTCACCTGACGGGTCACCTGAGGGGTCACCTGAGGGGTCACCTGAGGGGTCGCCTAGTGCGTCGCCTGACGGGTCGCCTGACAGGTCGCCTGACGGGTGGCCTAGTGCGTCGCCTGACAGGTCGCCTGACGGGTGGCCTAGTGCGTCGCCTGACGGGTGGCCTGGTGTGTCGCCTGGCGGGTCGCCTAGTGCGTCGCCTGACGGGTCGCCTGGTGTGTCGCCTGGCGGGTCGCCTAGTGCGTCGCCTGACAGGTCGCCTAGTGCGTCGCCTGGCGGGTCGCCTAGTGCGTCGCCTGACAGGTCGCCTGGTGCGTCGCCTGACGGGTCGCCTAGTGCGTCGCCTGACAGGTCGCCTGGTGCGTCGCCTGACGGGTCGCCTAGTGCGTCGCCTGACAGGTCGCCTGGTGCGTCGCCTGACGGGTCGCCTGACAGGTCGCCTGGTGTGTCGCCTGGCGGGTCGCCTAGTGCGTCGCCTGACAGGTCGCCTGACAGGTCGCCTGACGGGTGGCCTAGTGCGTTGCCTGACGGGTCGCCTCACAGGTCGCCTGACAGGTCGCCTGACGGGTGGCCTAGTGTGTCGCCTGGCGGGTCGGGTGACCTGCGTCGATGCAATGCGCAGCTACATTTGGAGGTGCACGATGTTCACACCTGTGGCGTCGCTTCGATGCAGACGTTTAGATCAGCCTTTAGCCACGCCCATTCACTCTGCAAAGTTGCCATGATGGCTGCTGACACACACTTCGCTCCGCTGGTTGGCTTCATGTCCATCCAGTGGCTACAGAGGAAGCTTCTTCTGCGTCCCGTTGGTGCCAGAAATCAAAACCGAACCAGAATAATTCTCTTCTGCATCAGAGATCAAAGGATCCTCAGCCCGGCTGAGTCCAGCACGCCAGTTTTCATGGCTGCCGCGGCACGTTTGCTCCTCCTCAAAGCACCGAAGTTTCCCACTCGAGGCTGAGAGACGTTCAGTTGGACCTCAACACCAGAAACAATCAGAAACGTTCTCGAGCTCAACGGGGCTGTTTGTGTTAAAGTCGACGGACGATCGTGTCAAATGATGTTAGAAAAAAAAATCATGAATCCACCAACGCAAACGGCTCCTCGGCCTCGAGGGCGGGTGACGGAGCTGTGCGGGTCGGCGCCGCGGCCCTCACGCCAGAGGAGGCAGATGCGGTACTCAGCGCGCCCGCGGCCGTCGCTGGCTGTTCGAGCTTAACTGGGCCTCTTCATCAGCGCCCTGTGATGCTTTAACCCCGTGACCAGCGCGCCCACGCCTCCAGCGCGCCCACGCCTCCAGCGCCGGAGCCCGTTAAGCTTTTCCAGCTCCGGACCAAGATGGCTACTGGGGGAGGAGGCGGAGCGGACACACATAAGTTAGGGTGAGAACGCCGTAGGGGATGCGGGCGCCGACGGACCGCGACGCCGCCGGTTAACGCTCCCGCGTGTTCTGCAGCACACGCATGAAAGCAGCGTCGATCACATCCGCTACGATTCGTCGAATTAGATTGCGAGTTCACCGCGAGGCTATAAGTTGGATTAACGACATCACGAAAACATGACACAACTGCTTCATCACCGATTTCATACGCGGCGTGCGCAGCCCGTAGCGCACGTCCACGGCCTCGGAGGAAACTGTCTTCCTTCATCCCTCCTCCTCTGCTATCATGTCTGTTTTCAGATGCTCCAGCTCTGTCATCTCACCACTCCAGACACGCGCACGTGCACGTGCACGGCCCATTTTGTTACCGACACACCAAGTCATGCAGAATAAACGAGGGACAGGAAACAGCAAAACGCAATAACCTGCGACAAAAGTGCAGACATCCGAAGATGAGTTCGGCGTTCGGGCTGCCGGCTCGTGACTGAAACGAACCGAGGAGGCCGACTTCGGGAAAAGCAATCCCACAATGCAGAGAGGCGGACGGATATTTCCCTCCGTTTACACTTCTCCTCCTGAGAGTCTCCTGACGCTGTCGTTTCCTACTTCCCTCCTCTGTTTTGATTATTTATACCACTGTTTTATAGGGGTATGAAAAAAATCGATTTGGCAATATATCGCGATTTTTAGCCACCCAATATAATATCGATTTTTCAGCTCCTAATATCGATTTTTTAGGAAAATACTTAAACGTGCAAAAACACTAATAATAAACAATAAATAGGTTGATTTGAAGCAGATAGTTTTGACTCAGTTTGTCCTCTGAATAATCAATATCATCTGACCCAGGGTTATAATAGTTTTGGATTTTCCATTAGTTTTAGTTTTTATTTAGTTTTTAGTTTCGTTTTTCAAATTCAGTTAGTTTTAATTCGTTTTTAGAGCAGTTTTGCTAGTTTTTATTCGTTTTGAAATATTTAGTTTTAGTTTAGTTTTTATTAGTTTCAGTGTTAGTTTTAGTTTTATTTTGTAAATTAGGGTTGTAATTTTGGTTGGAGTGAAGCACTGAACTTTTTGAAGGCTATTGAATCACACAGTCGTGTTTACATTCCGGTCTCAATAAACACATTTATCAATGCGTCTTCCCGCTTGTGGTGTTCCTGCGTATTTACTGACCAGCAGCTATCTGGTCTCCGTGGAAACAGTCCATTATAATTGCAGTTTTCTCCCGTTCCTTCCCAACGCTGACTGGCCTGCAGCTGTAGCTTCTCTTTCCAGGGGGCTAGCTTAGGCTAGCTTATCCAGGTAGTCTTGGTTAGCCTTCTTTCCAGGGGGCTAGCTTAGGCTAGCTTATCCAGCTAGTCTTGGTTAGCCTTCTTTCCAGGGGGCTAGCTTAGGCTAGCTTATCCAGGTAGTCTTGGTTAGCCTTCATTCCAGGGGGCTAGCTTAGGCTAGCTTATCCAGCTAGTCTTGGTTAGCCTTCTTGTGCGAGCTTTTCAAATAGACTTTCAGATTCGTGGGTTTTTTTCTCCTTGAGAAGTATTCCACACATTGGATCACCTGCTTCTACAACAAGGCACTTATTTTTATCGTTAACACAGTCATAGTCAAAGAAATCCCAAATAGGACTGAGACGCTTTCTCCCAACTTTTGTCGCAGCCATCACTGCTCATCACTTTTTTTTTTTTTTTTTTTTGCGGTTGTTGTTGTACGACGGAGCGAAGTTAATAGATTTCAAAGGTTTATGAGAAAAAACATGAAAACATGAAAAAGAAGGACGTTCTTGATATTATTATAGTTAATTTTAGTTCGTTTTATAAACACATAATAGAGTTTCAGTTAGTTATTGTTTTTTTTTTTAACTCTCGTTTTTATTTTATTTCAGTTACCGAAAATGTTTTTCCATTTCTAGTTTTCGTTATTTCGTTTGTTTTCGCTAACGATAATAACCTTGATCTGACGAACATATACAGCAACTTGATTTTTCATCTCTACTTTTAATTTTGATATTAACTGGGTAGAATATCGCAATATATCGTGATATTGCGATATTGTTTTAATATCGTATCATGATACATATCGTATTGCGAGGTCCTTGCCAATACCAACCCCTACTGTTTTACCAATCTTTTTTTCTCCTCTTCATCCTTCTATTCTCACCTTGGTCACCTCCTCCTCCTCCTCCTCCTCCTCTCAACTCAAACCCTTCTGCCATGACTCTCCACTCAGCTCCTTCATAAATAAGATCAACCAGCACGAGCCTGCAGGCCTCCTCTTTAAAGTTCTGCTAAATGTTCCCAACAGTAACTCTGGTCGAACCCGACTCAGCGGACGCAGACGGCGCGATCCCATCTGTGGGTTTCAAACGTGATTATAGCAGAGTCAGATAAAGACGCAGGTGCACGAACGCAACCTTGAAGGGTTGATGGAGAGGAGGCTCGGCGTCGTCGCATCTTCTCCTGGCTACATTACTCAGCGTACTGCTCCCTTCCGACTCTTATATAATAGCGAGTTTGAGCGGGCCGTGAAAGGCGGCGCCCCCTGATGGACGGACGGCGAACAGCAGCCAAGCGCAGAACTACTAAAATAGTTTGTCAGGCGTTCATTATAACCACCGTCTTTTAAGTCCAACCCCCCCCCCCCGAATCCAGAGACGTTCAGCAGGAGAGAATACGAGGTTGTGGGATTGTGACGACTTCAAAGGTTGTTATTGGTACCACTCCTGCCGGCTGGAGCCGCTCTGAAACCCCTCCAGCTTTGATCATTATGTAAAGCTGTTTGGATCGGAGCCGGCGCTGAACGCATCACAGCGTGATGAACCGGAGCGAGCGGACGAACACGTTGACTCAGATTATGAGTGTCTTCAGATTTTAACAGCGACCCCCCCCCCCCCCCCCCCCCCCTCCGCCTCTGCAGGACGAAGACAGGGCGCCCTTTGCAGGTCCGTTGGACGTCGGCGCTAAAAAAAAAAAAGGGCCCTCTGCCGGTTTTACTAACGAAGACCGGTCCACCCTGGTGTCGATTGTGGTTCTAGAGGAGTTTTGTCAGGTTTAGGAGTTTAATCAGCAAGCATCTGTAGAGAAACATCTGTAACAGAAGGTCTGCAGTAAAATATAAAAAATAAAAGATGCAGATGTTAACAGCAAACTTCACCATGGGAACTGCTGAAGCTTGATCTGCGGAAATAAGAACATCTTGGCTTTTAATACCCCGCTTTCTGCTGTTATGTCCCCGAATTAAATCCTAAATCACTGAGGTGCCTCTTTAGTTTATGACTGATAAGAAAGAGTTGGACTTTGGCAGGGTTTATATAGGGGTACACGATAACTATCGGTCCGATAGTTATTGGCCCGATAACATGAAATTATGACATCATCCCCACACTGCAAATTATTTGGTTCTTACCAAGAAAAAAAAAGCTTAAATTTAGAAGCGTTAGATATTTTTTCTTGTTTTAATAATTACTTTCTTATTTTAAGTCTCAGTATAATCTTATATCAAGTAATATTTTACTTTTTTGTCTCAACCAGGCAGAGAATCCTAAAATGAGACAATTAACACTTAAAATAAGATGTTTTACATTTTTCCTCCTCCTCATCTCCTCTCCTTATCAAAATAAATCTTGTTTTAAGATTCAGTAACCAAATTATACCTTTCTTAAATCTAGAAAAAAGTGTTCTCTACAATCTTAATTTAAGAAATCTTACCAAGATAAATTATCTTGCTGCATGGACAGATTTTTTCACTCGTTTTGAGTACCTTTTTCTTTAGTTATAGTGTTTTTATCTTGTTTGAAGACCCCCTTTTTTTGCAGTGCATAAGTCCGATATCATGACGAATAGCCCCGATAACATATATATATTTGTCAACACAGCAGTGCCTCGCTCCCTCTGAGCCTTGAATGACCAACAGTGAATGTTATGTTCAAGTAACGTCGTAACGGGGTATTCGTCATAACCAATACCCCCTCATGCCAGAAAACAACTTGTTAAGTCGGTCATAATTCTAGTAGTTGCTAACTTGAATTGATATTCGCAGTATTTCCCCTCACGTTTAACATAAAAAAGAAAAAAAAATTGAAAAGGCTGAAAGAACGACTAGCAAATGAGGGAACTTGAAAATTTACGTTACACCTTGAATGCAGCCTGCATTGTGCTGATCACAACAAACATGGCGGCGTGGAGCTTCGTTAAAGTTTCAGAAGAAGATAGTTTGGTGGTTATTTGTGACGAATCCTCCGAGTGAATTCTACGAGGAGGGAAGCACAAGCTTTAATACGTAAAACCTGATCAGCCACCTACAACATAACAATCGCTTCCATGGAGTTTTGAAATCGCGCTAATGTGAGCTAATGCTAACATATGCAAGCCAGCAGCAGTCTCCTCTCCCTCATTCCTCTCATCTAAAGCTTCCATGAGATTAAAAAATAATAACTACTGAACCTCATTTACTTTAATTAAAGGTATTAATTTAAATGGAACCACAAATTTAAAATCCTTTAAATGTTAATCTTTTTCAGTTAGTAATTCTGATGCATGTATTTCCATCAGTTCAAGGAGCCTTTATTTTTATATCAGTCAGTAATGAACCTTATTTAAGTTAATGTGAGATATCAAATAGGTTTGTTTGATAGCTTTACTTGACAATAGCTTTTCAATGTAAAAAATTAATATCTGTTCATTTAAAGAGTCCAAACTATTTTTGATTTTGTTCATAGTATTGATGTAATGATCTTAGGTATATGTGTGTGTTATCGGTTATTGGTATCGGTTTTAAAAAACATCGTGCATCCCTAGGTTTATAACAAGATGAATGCAGAAATAAACGTGACAACTTTATTATATAAATGTAAATGTATCAGTTTTAATCATCTCCATACAGATGTGAGGAGCTCTGCATCAGTGACAAAACAATAAAGCTTCACAGACGCAGGTTTAACTTCCTGTTAACGTTGCTGTTGTGCGACGTGTGCAGAGGAATACTGATTTCAGCTGATTAAAAAAAATAAAATAAAAACACACACACACCTGGACACATATCACACTTTATGAAAGCACCAGAAGGCAAAAACCAGATGAGACGCATGTGCGGCGTAACGTTGCCTCTTGCAGAAGTTTAATACTTCAGTAACACCCTCAACCAACATCTGCAACCCGGAGGAACGCAGCCTGCCTGACTAATCAGCCGCGAATTAACGGAGCTGTCAACTTTACGCTGCTGCTCCGAGCGATGAAAGAGAACCACCAGAACGGATCTGAGGACTTAACGCGCTCGTAAAGGACACCAGGTTTCATCAGCTGATGCAGAGACGGCTACAGTCCAGCTAAAGCCCGGGTCAGAGGCTGTTTGTAGACTTACAACACAGCGAGAAGGTGGTGCTGAAAATATGTACTTTTCTGATCTTAAGATGAAATAAACAGGGAATTCAGATTGATGTGGCTGCGCAAAGTAAAGATTTACACCTCAGCAGAGATGCTTAATGGTCTGGCTGCTCAAAATATTTCTCCACAGGACTGAATTTGGTAAAATTTTAGGATAAATTATCTGTATTTATTGAACATAAAGCAGCAGCTTTTAGAGAGCGGGTCCCCCTACAGGCTTGGAGGTTAATTCGCTGTCTGAGATTCATTTCCTCTCCTGCCATTATGTTCTTAAGTAGCAGCTCTGTGAGCTAGTTTCATTTTCATCATGGTGCCAA
The DNA here is from genome assembly GCA_018398805.1 of Hirundichthys speculiger. NCBI lineage: Eukaryota > Metazoa > Chordata > Actinopteri > Beloniformes > Exocoetidae > Hirundichthys > Hirundichthys speculiger. The sequence continues at coordinate 193,924 of JAGFBZ010002528.1, read as the reverse complement.
AAAGTGATACAGTGATCCCTTAATTTTTCGTGGTTAATAGGGACCGGCGCCCCCCCCCCGCGAAAATCAAAATCCGTGATCTGGAGCCGGAGCCCCCCGAGCCTCAATAATGTGTTTAAAATATGTTTAAAAACCGCAAAAAAGTAGTGAAACAAGACAAAGGCTCAACTGTGGTCTTTCTGTTACCTTCACAGCCTCTGGTCTCTGAACCGTAGTAAACAAACCGCTGGTAGTGTGCTATTTTTGGCTCGTAATTAGCGGCTAACACGCTAACAACACTGCAGGAACTTGTAACATCACACAGGTTGTATTGTTGGGCTCCTGTCGGTTAACAGAGAATGTAAATCTATACACGCTGGGCTGCTGTTGATGCTCACTACACTTTTTATCTAACCCCGTTTTCTTCTGCCGTCCCACGACACACACACTACATTACCCATAAGGCCACTACATCGCCCATAAGGCCACTACATCGCCCATAAGGCCACCTTCTTAAAGGGGCAAGGCTGGCTCACAGCATTTCTTCGCTGTGAGAGAACGCGCACAACATCCTGTGATGTTTCCGCGATTTTTAAAAAATGTTTTAAATTATATTATATATTTCTGGAAAAAATCCGCAAAGCATTAAAACCGCAGTACTCAAACTGCGAAGTGGCAAGAGATCACTGTATGCAGTTGTTGCAAAACACAATCAGTGTGGAGGGTCCATAGTTACAGGGGAGACATTTCCTAATGACAATCAATTTAACATAAAAAAAAATAGTAATTATTAGACCTGTTTGCTTGTTTTACAAGTCGGATCTTTCATTGTTTACAACCCTGCAGATAATATTAAGTTAGCATACTAATTCACTGGTAAGAAAGTGCTGGAACACACGTGCAGTTATCCTACATGTGATCAAACATTTTTCAGCGTTATATTCAGTTACGATCACACAGAACAGCAGACGAGCAACAAACAGACGATATTTCACCTTTTTTTTTTTTTTTTTTAAAGGAAGGGTAAGTAATTTCTGGATGACATCACACCTGCAGCTGTGGCCTTGCAGCAAAGCTACCGGTGATATTCAGCGCCCGCCTGAACCCCTGAACCCCTGACCATCCTGGCCTTTGTCCAAGATTGACATCTAGATTTTCAGTAGATGACCGAACACTTCCAGGAACAAATACAGCAGTGTCCGCTGTCAATGAAATTTACGGAAGAAGAAGGTGGCTTTGAACGCAACTGCTGTGAAAACAGGATCATTTGGCTCATGTTACACAGAAAACCCTTTAAGGGCAGCCAACGTTTAGTGGAGTTTTTTTGATAAGTCATAAGTATGGTTGACAGTAATGTGCAAAATAATGTGCAGCAAATGTGTGCAGAGATGTCGAACGAACACTTGCTGCCCTTTTGACGGCACCTGACTTTAAAAAAAAATGCTTAATCCGCCACTCATCCAGACCACCCCACTCTGTTTCCAGTTTACAGTCAAAGATAGGTAAAAATAACTTTTTTTTTACAGTGTACTGGCAAGATGGACAGCTTGTAGAATCACTTACCCTGCCTTTAAATATAACAGTAATAGTTGCAGATCAGTCATCATCTAACTGCTAATGGCAAACATGTTTCCATCTCCTGGTCTCCAGGTGTGAACTCCCGTAGCCGTTGTTGACCAGGTCAAAAACACTCGGCCTCCAGACGGCCCTGGATGTTTATCCAACATGTTATCATTAACCCTATTAATAGAGTTTTGCTATTAGAGCGATTATGAGCTTAAGAGGGAACCCCAGCTCAGAGGGCTCAGCCACCACTTTTAATTTTCCTCTACACATTGTAATCCACACTGAAGTTGAAAACAAGCCATCTGCTCCTACCTGGCCTACATTAGCCTGCGCGTGCTTAAAGTCTGGCCGGCTGCAAGAGAAAAAAATAAAAAACATAAAATAGAAATAAACGAGCCGTGCTCTGTCATCAGTGACTGGAAGCAAAAAATAAATAAAAAATAAATAAAAATAGCAACAAGGGAAGCCAATGAGAGCATCAACTCACCGCTGAGCACCACGCACTCATGCACTACAGTCGTAGCATGGTATTTTTTTTTTTCCCTACGACCTCCAACCACTGACATCTACTCCTGTTACACATTATTTCTAATCGCCAGGGACACGCGCGCATCCCGGTGTTCGGGTCCGACGGCCGCCCAGTTCAACACCAAGGACAGCGGTCGACGCGCGCACAGCCTGACAGCCATAACACACACACACATGCTCCAGAAAATGACAGATTTACGCCCGCGCGGATGCACCGTAAGCGGCGGCGGCGGCGGCGGCGCGAGCCCGCACCGGAATGACACTGCTGTTTTAACCGGGAGCCGCTTCACGCGCGGCCACACGCAAATGAAACAAGCATTTCGCCTTCCTCTTTATCTTCTTTTTTTTTTTTTTTTTTTGTGCCTCCCTGCAAGACGAAGCAGCAGCAGCAGCCATATTTTTTTTTTTTTTTAAACCCAAATCGCATCGTCAAAATCGTGCCTTTCTAACGCGACGCGCCGCACGTACCTGCTTGTGTCGGTACCGGAGGAGCTCACATGTCCCGCCGCTTCTGTCGGTCTAGCTCCGGTGGAGGTTGTGGCAGTGATGGGCACCGTTATGTGTCTGCCAGCGCCATGTTATTATCGGTGAGCGGAGGACTGTGCGCTCCTGTGCGCCACATCCGGGCTGTTGGGGAGAGCGAATGAGCGCAGCGCGTGCAGGCGGAGAGGGCGGAGAGCGCGCTGGATACGCGGAGCACCTGTGCGGCGCACGAGCGCTGGCAAAGCCGCTTCATTTCACTCCAGTGATCCGGGTCACTTGAGTCACTTGAGTCAATTAAAGAAGAAAAAAAGAGAAGAGAGAGAGAGAGAGAGAGAGTCATCCATGGCACTGATCCACAAACGCGTTATTATGTTACACTAAAAAAAACAAAAAAACGAGCACAACTTAAACACAAATAACAACAAACGGAACTGAAATGTTCATGTCAGTTACAAGTGAAGCCAAAATTAAATTAAAATATGTTAATTTCCTCATTGGTGTCATTTGGTTGTTGTATATGGAGCCCCGTTTGGGCCATAATTCAATTAATAAATGAGTCTATTATTATGAAATATTTCACATTTTTATGATAATGGTTTCGTTTTTCATAAGAATGAGCTTTTACATAATAATAGCTTTGTTTTTCATAAAGATGATTTGTGTGTCAATCACAGCAGAGAGGGCGGAGCCATTTATGTGATTGGTTGCTCTTTGCATAAGCAACAGAACAGTGAATATGGTCAAGGTTTCCCGTAGCTCAGTCCAAGCTGCCATAGCTACAATCGGACAGCAGCGCACCTTGATGACGCCACGGCCCGCTGCTAACGGGACCTCACGACCAAAACTAGTCGATGTCAGAGCGTAGAATGGAGAAGGATCAGCCAATGAGGGTGCAGGTCAACCACTGGTCCCGCCCACTGGCAAAATGTCATATTATGTAAAAGCTCATTCTTATGAAAAAGGAAGCCATTATGTAAAAATTCATTCTTAGATATAAAAAAAAAGTCATTCTGAAATAAACTATTATGCATTAAACTAAGATTAAATAATAATAAAAATATATTTCATAATAATTACATTTTTTTCATAATAATGGGAAACATTTCATAATAATGGATACGTATTTCATAATAATAAACCCCTGTATTTCATAATAATAGACTCATTTATTCATTTAATTATGACCCAAATGGGGCTCCAAAGTTGTAAGACTTCAAAATTCACCTTCATTTTTAAACCTTTTTATTTTCCAAAACACATTCATCTATTTCGGTGGTGCGCAAACTGTGGTACGTGTACCACCAGTGGTACATGAGCCCTCTCTGGTGGTACGCGGGGCAACGTCATGACTTTCCACGTTTTTTCCACATTTTCACTTTTAAAAAATGGAAACATACAATGCATTATAAATACAATGTTTCAAATGAAATGTGTAGCTTGAGATAATCAAAGTTGTCTTATAAAATAATATTTGTTACAAATTCAGTTGCAGTGCAGATGTAACAACTTTTTAGTGTGTTTATTAATTTGTTTATTTATTTTATTTTTTGGCACTAGTGGCCTTTATTTGACAGTGAAGGAGAGACAGGAAACAGGGCAGAGAGAACGAGGAAGAAAGGCGGGTCAAAGGTCATCCGGACCGGGAGTCGGACCCACGACCAACCGCATGAGGACTGTAGCCTCGGTACATGAGCCGCCTGCCCCAACCACTGCGCCACCAGGCGGCCCATTCATTTATTTTCATTTTTTTACAAGATGTCTGAGCAAAAGATTAGCTTTTTTTTTTTCAGTCCTGTTACCAAAACTCATGCCATTTTAAATAGCCTGGGGGAGGTATATGAGTAACAGCAGTGAAAGTAACAGGACTGAGTTTCTAAGCATCAAATTCTAGCAACACAGCATTCATGCTAGTAGCTTGCTTAATAACAGCACATTCAACAAAAACATATTTTTCTTAAATGAACAAATAACATATGAAACAAACATTTAGGCAACAGGACAGTAAGATTGACGTTAGTCACTGTTTGAAAATTATGAAATATACGGACAACATCTGGCCCTCCCATGACCTTAAGATGATCTGAATGATGCAACTTCCTGTGGAACATGTGACCCAAGGAACGTTCCACGTTTCTCAGGAAGGGAGGGGTGTTGTGGTAACAGCACTGAGTGAAAACCTGGAGATCTGACTAAAATGTGCACTTTCACAAAAACAATGAGAATTTTGACAAAAATTTAACAAAAAATATTCGGAGCAGCTATGAAACATGGAATCACACAACAATGCACATAAAAAATATGATTTTGTCCTGACAGAAATGGTACCTGTTTGGCAGAATAACTCCAAAACTGAAATAAACAAGTAGGTAAACATGCTTTAGCTCTATTTGGTTGTTGATTTACATTCATCTTATTACCTAGATTCACTGACTGGATGGAAATCATGACTCAGGAACCGACCAGCTTCAAACCTTGTAGACCCACTAGACCACAGCCAGACCAACACCGAGCCCACGTTTGCTTTAAAAGCTTTTTTAACCTGCTTCTGAACAATAATGTTGTCATTTTAGCCGTTCACTGCAAAGCTGTGCTTGTTTATTTGTGGATTTATCCCCTTCGCTGCCTGCTGCTCTGTTAGGTTTCAGGGCGTGGACTCAAACGCAGGAGATCAGGAGCTGCAGACCAAAGTACAGTGATCCTTCGCCAATTCGCGGTTTAAGTTCCGCGGTTTTAGTTATTCATGGATTTTTCAGAAATATATAATATAATTTTTAAAAAAATTTAAAAATCGTGGAAACATCACAGGATGTTGTGCGCGTTCTCTCACAGTGAAGAAATGTTGTGAGCCAGCCTGGCCCCTTTAAGAAGGTGGCCTTATGGGTAATGGTGTGGCCTTATGGGTAATGTAGTGTGTGCGCCGAGGGATAGCAGAAGAAAACGGGGTTAGATGAAAAGTGGAGTGATGGAGCGTGTATAGATTTACATTCACTGTTAACCGACAGGAGCTGAACAATACAACCTGTGTGATGTTACAAGGTGTGTTGTTGTTGTTAGCGTGTTAGCCGCTAACTACGAGCCAAAAATAGCACAATAGCAGCAGTTTGTTTACTACGGTTCAGAGACCAGAGGCTGTGAAGGTAACAGAAAGACCACAGTTGAGCCTTTGTCTTGTTTCACTACTTTTTATGGAGTTTTTAAACATATTTTAAAAACGTTATTTAGGCTCGGGGGGCTCCGGCTCCATTTCACGGATTTTGATTTTCGCGGGGGGCACTGGTCCCTATTACCGCAGAATTTAAGGGAACACTGTATAAAAACATTTCTGTAAATAAATTATCTCCACAGATCATGAATATATGTGTAGATCATTTTTAGCCACAGGAGCATCCGAGCTAGCGTAGCAGCGTCTGCCAGCTCCCACGGTGTCACAGCCCTCATTGATCCCCCCCATCTCAGTTTCTGACAGGCCGTTCGTGGCGGAGGCCTCCTCCCCAGAGGAAACGTGGGCGAGCAGGAGTCAGTTAGAGCCGCCGCGACGGCGTTATGATCTCTCCCTTTAAAACAGAGGGAGACAACGACGGAGAACAAAGCCGCCATTCAATATCAAGTCAAGGTCTGGCTGCGCTGCTGGTAGACGCTCAGATCAATGAGAGACGTGTTACCACAAGTGTCTTTTTTTTTTTTTCTCTCCATGAGTGCGCTGGCCCACCGGCCAGAAAAATTCCCACTTCTGCGTGACATCACTGCGAAGGAAATGTCACAGATCTTTTGGGTTATTTAAAGCTAATTGCTGCTCTCAGCGCTCATATGTGTCAGAGGCAACGTTGTCCCCTCCTCCCTGAGGTGATACAGCTCCTGGCTTCTTAAAGCACCGATAAATCCTCACGGGGAAATGTGAGCCCAAGACTCTGTACGCCCCCCCCCCCCCCCCCCCCCCCACCCCTCAGCTCAGGACTATTCCAGGCTGAGCGACACTTATTATGGGTTCAACGGACGTCCACGTCCATCCATCACATACGGCAGCATGTGGGGGGGAGGGGCTGGGCTCTTACTCTCACAAATGCATATAAATTATAGATACAGTCTGGGTTTGTAATTGATCAGATTACAAAAAAAAAAAAAAAAAAAAAAAAAAAAAAGCCATTGGTGGCCTCTGTTACTCTTCAGACCTCTCAGAGATGAAATAGTTAAATTGTCAGAAGTATTTTCAGCGTGTACAGCTGCATCTGATCGTCCGGCTGCTGCTCGTCAGTGCAGCTGATCATTTTAAAGATGTCAGCTGACCAGAGAATGAACAGACAGCCGACCACATGATCCCTCCTCAGCCTCCCATGAGAATTTAACATCCCCATCTAGTGGCGGATCGTGAGAGTTGGCTTCTGGTTACGTCCCTGTGATGTTTCAGTGATCTCATGGCGGTCCAGATGTGATGACCGGGATGATTTTTGACACAGAAACATCTGCACGAACAAACTCAACTCAAGCTCCTTCCTCGCTCTGTTAAAAGGAGACTATACTCTTCCTCCCTCTTAAACGCAGTCTCTCTGATTTCAGGTTTCACTCTTGTCTTTTTAAAAGACCCAGAAGCAGCCTCGGGCCTGGTTCTCAGTGGGGATTACCCATCAGACATGTCTGCTGACACTCCAGTCGGTTAGTTACTGCAGAGAGGAGTGACGAGGAGGAAAGGAAAAGTAGAAGAAAGAAAGAAAGGAAGTTACAGCTTCAGACAACCCTGCTACTGACAGAAAGCTCCCTCATTGGTCGTAATAACAAAAGGAGAGCTCATGTGAATGACATCACACTGACAGGAGCGCGTCACGACCACATGGCGAACATCCGCTGGAGGTGAAGCTCTGTATTCAAGTTGAAATCGATCTCGGCTTGATGCTCGTTCACTGTCATTTTATTTGCAAATCAACAAAAACAGCAGAGACACAAGTAAACTCAAACTAAGCGGGACCATCCAAGTGTGTTTCTCAGCATGAAATATCCTCCAACAATCCAGTTTGTGTGGAGTTTCACCTTTAATGGGTTCAGGAGGCTGACACCACCTCCATCTTTAAAACTAAATTGAAAACATTTCTGTACAGTAAAGCCTACAGTTAGTCTAAACCAGTGGTTCTCAACTGGTCTGGCTTCAGGACCCACCATCACCCTTAATGACGAGCCACGACCCAAATCAAGGAAAATTTCCAACTTCTCTAAATTTATTGAATGAAAAGATCGTGCAGTTTGAATCGGAGATAGTAGAATAGAATATTATACCCATACAAAAAATACAATACAATACAAAAAAATATGTTTATTGGTGAACCAATACGGCAAAAACCAAAATGGCTTCAAGTGGGAAATATTCCCTTTGATGCTCAATTAGCTGCATTTTAATTAAACCCAAAACACTTCACTTCAGTAACTTCAGCCTTTTTTAACAGACTCAACATGAACAAACATGAAATAAAACTGCAACCACTGAGCAGTAGTTTCAATAAAAACTCAAATATGTAGCATTTGCTGAGTATCCACTTCCTGAATATATAACAATTTCCTATTAAAACAATCTAGTCACTTATTTAAGCATTAATCATAAAGCTGACATAACAATCAGAACATTTCAGTAACAGCCATTTTTAAGACTCAACAGTGCTTTTATGCACAAACATGAAATAAAACAGTGCAACAACTGAGCAGTAGTTTCAAAAAGAACTCAAAATATATAGTTTTAGCTGAATAACCATCACTGACCTTTGTCTTCAAGATAAGAAAATCCATATATTCTTCGTTGTATCTGTGTTTCACCTGCTCAACATATGGAAACAAACTTTCCAGGTCTTTTTCTGAGGTGTAAACTAGCGGGTGTCAACTCACATTACAGGGCATTATCGCCACCTACTGTTAAGGAGAATGAATGACACGCTTTTTTTTTTTTTTTTTTTTTTTTTTTTTTTTTAGCATTTCCTTCCCCACGACCCACTGAAAACGGGTCTGCGACCCACTTTTGGGTCGCGACCCACCAGTTGAGAACCACTGGTCTAAACTATAGTGTGTAGGGGCTAATAGTTATAGCTATAGTTGTAGAAGCTAATACTAGAGTAGCTCGTCTTAATCACAGCTTCGTCATAGCTATGCTGCTATAGGCCTACGCTGCAGGGGGACGCCAACATGATCTGCTGAGTGGTGTCTCCACTGCTCTTCTCTCTTTCCTCCTCCCTTCCTCCTCCTCCAGCTCATTCCATAGTTAATTAGCAGCACCTTGTTACTGTGACTGTGCTCCAGTTTCTTTCCTGTAGTTTGTTGTGCTGTTTTCCCTCCTTTTTTCTCTTTTCTTTCTGTATGTTTGCAAGCCAGAGTTTCCTGAGTTTCATGCTGACTTGCAGTTCCCTCCTCTGTCCATCCCAGCGTTAACTGGGCTGGTGTGGTGACCGGTGATCTAGTCCTCTGACCATCTCACCTCAGTGCTGCTACCTGCATCTGTTTATATCAGGGGGGGTCAGACTCATTTTCACTGAGGGCCACATCAGCATCATGGTGGCCCTCGAAGGGCCAGATTGACATGTATGTAACAAAATGCAATGTAAATCAAAATAAATTAAACTACACCTTATTATATTTTTGAATAACTGTTTCTGTATTTATTATGTATTAAAATTTCAAATATTTAACTCATTATTATATTAAACTCAGGGTTTGTAGTCGTAAACCTACTCTCTAGGTTTCAGAAGTAGAAACAGTTCTTTGTTTTTCTTGCAGGCTAAATTTAGCATACTTAGCTCCGTGTTTGCTGTCAAAATGCCGACGTAGATTAAACTCTTTCATGACTGACACCTGTCTCATAACACAAAAGACATGATGTTATTTCACCTTGAGATACAAACATGTATTCGTTTTCCCGTTGTTGATGAAACTGTCTTCCTTGTGCATCAATTTCTCTTTTCTTGGACATATTGGGGTTAGTTTGTAGAGGTTTTTCTTAAGTCCATCAGTTCTCAAAGTCATCTTGATGTCTTGCTCATGGTGATATACTGTTATCATTGTTGGTGACGACAAAAGGCATTGTGGGAGATGTAGTTTATTGTCAATAGACGCTTTAAAGCGGTGTAAACTTATTTTAAGTCTTAAAATATTGGTTTAAAATTTAAGCCAATAGTGCACAAGCTCTCGACAGCCACATAAAATGATGTGGCGGGCCACATTTGGCCCGCGGGCCTTCTGTTTGACACATGTGGTTTATATAGTCATTTCATTCAGTCATTTCATCTCAGTCCTTCATCTCTGTGTCCTCTCTCTCCTCTCTTCCTTTCTTTTCTTTCTTTATCTGGCTGGTCTTCATCAGGAAGGTCCCCTCATATGATCCAGGTCCTGGTCCAGGTTTCTTCCTCTTAAAGTGGAGTTTTTTTCTAGCCACTGTTTGGCTTAAAGGTTTTTATCTTCCACTGTGGGAGTTTTTTACCTGCCATTACCCTTGATTAGGATTTAATATTCTAATTTTAGTTAATGATATTTGCTCGGGGGTCTCTATAAAGCACCTAGAGACAACTGACATTGTAACAGACGCTATACAAATAAAATTGAGTTGAATTGAATTAATAACAAATCTCTTAAAGTGTCCCGAAGACACGTTTTGGTGGCAAAATCCAAAAGCTGATCAGCTGCTTTCAAGTAAAATATTGGTATAAAGCGTTTAAGGGATCGTAAACTGAGTGTCCTGACGTCGATCCTCAGACATCTGTGGTTGCGTCTCAGCTTTGAGAACAGGTTGTCCTTGGGTTTGGACAAAACCTGACTCAAAACTCAAAACAGAGACTAACAAGCGCGGCGAACGCAGCAGAAACCTTCCTTATCATCTGGAAGGTCGCCTGAAGAATGTTTCAGTGTCTGTTTTGGTGTCCAGAAGCTCATTTCTGAGATACCAGGCGTTCTCCAGAGCACGCTCACCGCCGGCTGCTGTTCCTGAAAAGATGTCGCTGTTTGCACCTTAAGTGGGTCAGAACCGGTCAGAAGTGGAAGCTTCAGCAGGAAGATGATGAGGGACTTCTGAAGATGCTGCAGCTGTACAGCCAGCTGAAGTAGCAGTAACATATTTATCACGACTGTTCGTCCAGTGTTGCTGTGATACAAACAATGAACAAGTAACTGACATTCACGTGTTTGTGATGTAATTTGAGACAAATTAAAGAGGTTATTTAAAGAAAAGGAGACAAGCAATTTGTCTTGTGATAGTTTGCATGAAATGATGAGTCATTTTTTTGCTCAGTTTAGCTGCCTGTAGCAACACAACAGTCCCCGAACCCTCCGACGTGTCTGCAGGCGTTTTCCCGCCTAATGAGAGCTGCAGCTGCAGCTCCAGGCCCAGGCGGATGCTTCACGAGCGCGAACGTGCTCATAAGCTGCACATTTTAAGTATTTATGAGCATTTCAAGTCGCTGGGGTCCAGAGCAGTTTTATCATTTCATTTATATAATTTTAACGCTGTGCTGGGAGTTGTTACGTCTAATCAATACACCGTTTGAGTTGCTGCTGCTAATTTTGTTATTATGGGCCGATACGATCACAATAAAGGCTTAAAGTCTTTATTCTGTGCTACATCATGAGTTTTTATACAGAGTCAGACGGCTGTTTGGGTCGACAGAAACTGGAGCTAACGTTTGTGGATGTAAGTTTGTGTCATATAAAGTCATAAAATATCATAAACAAACACATAAAGTCAAAGACTCATTGATCATAAATGTGTCAAATGTGGGGCGAAACATCACGTATGCAAAGACCAGTTTGTTTGGAAACACAGAAACAAAAAGATTCATGAAAATGACTCAGCAGGAATCTTTAACTTTACAGAGATGATTACAGAATAAAATTAAAAAGGGTATTTTTATATATATGGAAGTGACAGCCAACTCAAAAACTGACATCACACAACCCCGTTACTTTCCACGAGGGCCAACTCATGGAAAATGTGTCATTCAGGGTTTGAGCGATCTGTGACATCACAGCCCTCAGGTGGGAGCGGATCAAGCCCTTCCACGTTGACCTTCAGCCCAACTTCGCATCACGCTGAACTCAACCCACCTCAGAACTGGGAAGCACAAAGCTGTTGCGCCAATTTCAAATGAGGCACACCCTTTGGAAGGGTTAGGGTTTGGGGGCGGGGCCAAGAGGGCTGATTCCGCCCCTTAAAACAAGCCGCTATTACCAGTAGGATTGGGAATCGAGAACTGGTTCCTGTAGAAAACCGGTTCCGTGTGTTTCGATTCGATGGAATTGTTTGGCAGTTTATCCAGCGATTCTCTTATCAATTCCAACCAGCACGAATCTCACATAATTTACACAAGTTACGCACAGTCAATTCCAGAAAGCACTTACGTGATTAAGTTACATCGGTTTAGCACGCGCATTGGAGTTGTAAACAACAATGGCGCCCACCAGGTTCAAACGCTCCAAAGTTTGGCTTCACTTCACCAAAGAAAGATGGCAACAAGGCAAGCTAGCAGTCATTGTAAAGTGGAGATAACAGCGTCGGGAGGGAAACACGGCTAACATGCAGAAACATTTACGCACACAACATGTGATAACGAGTGTCGTGTTTTTGAGGCTTCGGACTGATGGATCTCAACCCAGCAGCAGTAGCCAAGCTAAGATCACCTTTGGCAACTCTGGTAAGTAGCTATGCTACTGCCTATGTGCTTCTTTGTAAAACACGCCCTAACATTAGCGCTATGCTATTAAACGAATGCTTTCTGCAGTACATTTAGAAGATAACCGTGACGAGAGAGAGATGGATGGATTTTGATGACATTTTCAGGAGTTGTCAGAAATGTGAAAAGGAATAACTGATTTCATTTTGGGTGTGATCCAGAAGAAATCCTGGATTCTGGATCACTTTCAAATTTTTCGATAACATTGGGGTCAATGGGGCCGAAAATGTTGTTTCTCAATATCTCCGTTAATTATTGCCCAAAACTCATGAAATTTGACTCAGGGATTGACAATGAGAACCTTCTATCAAATTTCAAACGCTGATCCGGATCTGATCCAGAATGCTGATTTTATCGCAATCTGTAAATCTCTATATGGGGGAACTGTTGCGCTCTCCGAGTGCTTTTCTAGTTTATGTTGAAATTATTTCCTTCCAGACAGAATCTTTGCACAAATTGAGCTGCATTTAGACTTAATTCAACTTCGTTGATGGTTGAGGCTCATTTGCATGAATATTTAACCTTTTTCCAGTGCTCAGTAAATGAGTGATGGCACTCTGCTTGTACTTTTTCCCGCTGAATTGAGTGTCAGTGAGTCGTGAGTGAGACTCTCCTGAGAGCCTGTAGGACGGCGGCGGCTGGCGTGAACTGTACACTGTAAGAAAAGTCAGTAAAATTAACAGCAAAATTCTGTAAAATCGTGACATAAAAGTTCTGTGAAGCAAAATACATTAATTTGTCTTTATTTACCAGTATAATGTTGTATAATGTTGAACCGAAAACTATTGTAAATTTTAGAATAGAAAATTGTAAATAATATTGTATTTTGTTGTAGCAAACACACATTTTTGTATTTTATAAAGTGAAAAGTTGTATCCTTCACAACAATCTGTTAATCAAAAGTATTTTTTCAGCAAGACTAAATTAAATTTCATGTACAACAAACAAAAAAATATGTGTAAACCTTACTGGAAGACAGTGTAAAATAACATCATTATTATGATAATTAATCAAGAAAATGTTGTTAAATTTACTTGGTAAAACTGTTTTATTACAAAAATAACCCTTTTGAAATCACACTTAAAATTTGTAGAAAAATATGAGACAATCTGTTTATTTTACAATTTTAAACTGTTGTTATGACTGTTTGGTCAGTAAAACTGTTAGCATGTTCACCGTAGCTCCCGGGTAACCCGGACCCGTCGAGGCTTTCGGCCCACAGAGAGACTTCAGGGCGAGCAGGACGACCGTCAGACCCTGAATTCTCGGGGGAGGAAGTCACTTTTGCAGTTTCTGACATTTTTCAGCTCAGATGATGGGTAATCTAATAACGAGGGGAGGACAACCACGGCAACTGTGTGAATCAACACACGCCGCTGTTGCTTGTTGTGATGCAGTCGGCCCGGAGATTTATTGGATAATCATGTTGGGATTTATTTGGCTGAGTGTGACGATGAACTCTCCCTTGTACGGCAAAAAATACCAGGATGAATAAATTAACACACTGGCAGAGGCTGGAGGGTTTTATCTGTTTCTTGTAAACTCACTCAGCCAAAAAAAAAGAAAAATCTAAAGCAGGAGCTCAGCCAGAGGGATTGTGGGAACTCTGAGGGTTGAACCAGGAGCAGACGAGGAACTTCTCACCTGTTTCTGTCTGGATCGTTCGGCCTCCTGACGAGCTTCTCTGTCTCCTGTAATTGCGTTACCCACGAGCCCTCTGCAGTCCCATGACCGCTAACATCAGCTCAGAAATGAGTCACTGTGCTGTCGTTTGGGTTTAAGAAAAAAAATAAAAAAGGGAACATCATCCACTAGATGACCTTTATTTTCTATTGTGAAATTTTGTGTTGCGAAACGGTTTATTATCAGAAGTAGAATCTCTCAAAGTTGTCATGAAGTCATGTTCATTTTAAGACTTTTACCAACAAATATATAAATATATATAAATATTGGATTTGGATTAGAAAACAACGGCAAGGTCAAGAACATTAAACCCCCTTTGTGCTGGATCTTTGAGACGTCGACAACGTAAAGCCATCGTTGAAATTCAGGCGTATATTCTGACATTTTGGGGAGTGGCATTAATCTGACAGCAGAGATGAGCTGAGGGGGAGGGGCCTGGACGTGCTGAGGGGGAGGGGCCTGGACGTGCAGCTATAAAAGCTGGGTTTGTCTGCGTCGGCTCCAGTCACGCACGCTCACCTGCATCACACCAGGACCTGCGCAGACCCGAGACAAGAACAGGTAACTATGAAACAGTTTTCAGGTCTTTTACTCAACAACTAGCTGCGTTTCTTCAGTCCTGGATTATCGTTGTTACTGGTGACATCACTAGTGACACATCTGAGCGTTAGAAGCAAGTTGGTGTTGGAAGGTGGAGCTACTTTTACTAGTTCAGATGCCTTTTTATTAGCAGTTACGGCACATTTGAATTAGTGTGAGAGGAAAGAAGATGAATACAAGACACCTCAGCGCATATTTAACACCGAGCAGACTATTAACAGTAACTAACAACTGAAGCTGACAGCAGAATAGAGCAGAAACTATATTTATCCAAGAAATGCTGAATAGAGAAACAAAGAATGCTGAGATGAAGAAGAAGTAAGTCATAAAGGGAAGTCGGTGAAATGCTTTTGTAAATATTTGTTGATGCTTTTCCACCTTTGCTCACATTGTTCACACTAGGGGTGAGTACTGGCAATACAATATGTATCGTGATACTTGGGTCACGATACAATATGATCATGATATCACGATATATTGCGATATTCTACCCTGTTAATATCAAAATTAAAAGTAAAAATCAAGTTGCTGTATATGTTCATCAGATGATATTAATCATTCAGAGGACAAATTGAGTCAAAACTATTTGCTTCAAAACAACCTATTTATTGTTTATTATTAGTGTTTTTGAAAAAAATTGATATTAGGAGCTGAAAATCAATATTATATTGAGCGGCTGAAAATCACAATATACTGCGATATCACGATATATTGCGATGTTCTACCCAGTTAATATCAAATTAAAAGTAGAGATGAAAAGTCAAGTTGCTGTATATGTTCATCAGATGATATTGATCATTCAGAGGACAAATTGAGTCAAAACTATTTGCTTCAAAACAACCTATTTATTGTTTATTATTAGTGTTTTTGCACATTTAAGTGAATGAATGAATTTTCATTAAAAAAATGATATTAGGAGCTGAAAAATCAGTATTATATTGGGTGGCTGAATATCGCGATATATCGCCAAATCGATTTTTTTCACAGCCCTAGTTCACACTTTGACGGATCAGAGCTTCTTCTCAGAGGTGTCG
The DNA here is from genome assembly GCA_018398805.1 of Hirundichthys speculiger. Taxonomy (NCBI): domain Eukaryota; kingdom Metazoa; phylum Chordata; class Actinopteri; order Beloniformes; family Exocoetidae; genus Hirundichthys; species Hirundichthys speculiger. The sequence goes on along the minus strand of JAGFBZ010002528.1, from coordinate 178,362 downwards.
AGTGGAAAACTCGGTCCAGCAGGAATCAACTCTTCAGACTTTGTTCAAAAACCTGCTGGAACTTGGAAGCTAAACACGCAAGAGCTCATAAAGCTGAGTCTGGATATCTAAATGTGTTTGTGTGTTTAGTTAACTGGAACTTTGAAACTGTTGGACTGAATTAGATTAACTGAGTAAGAATGAATAAATCAACCTGGATTATCTGCGGCTGGACCGTTCTGGACCTTTCTGGGTAAAGTGCCTTTGAGATGACCGTCGTTGTGAACTGGCGCGACACAAATAAAGATTAATTGAACTGATCCGGTTTAGAGCGATGCTCTCAGAGCCAGGTCCTGAGGTCTCGTCGCTCCACGTGTGTTAGTTGAAGCTGGTGTGTTTGAGCAGGGAAACATCTGGAACGAGCAGCCAGTGGTTCCTGGACTGAAGAACCCCGTTCCAGTTGTTATGTTTGTCACAATCATGTTAACATTAAATCAACGCAGTTTAAATCTCCTTACATTCATGGCTGTGGGATGTTTTTGCTCTTTTCTCTGGTTTTATGGGGCTTCTGTGTTTTATCTCAGTTTTATTTTTTATTTGGGCTGGGCAACGATTAAAATTTTTAATCGCGATTAACCGCATTATTTCCCTGATTAATCATGATTAATCGCATTGTATACGCAAAATCAAATAATGAATTCAAAAGTAGTGTAAAATGCACTTTTATTGAAATGTTCTGCTGCCATATGAACTAAAGTGTCATAACATTTGTTGTTCAAACACTTTTAACATCAGCACTTGTCAGTAACACATATTTAGTGTAAATCTCATCTTAAAAAATGTGAAATAAAATAAAGCTTAATGCCACTGCCAGGGAATTAATGTCATACTGTTTTTATAAAAAATAAAATGATTGTGTCTCAGCACAATCAGAACATTAAAACAGGTAATTTCTGAGGTAACAGCAGAAACTTTTAACAGGGAGTTTAACTTGTCAGTTGTTACAAATAACCTTGTTTCTGTTGAATCCTCCGTCTGGGAGAACTTAAAATGAAAATGTCCATGTTAAAGTTCAGTAACTTTAACAATCCGTGTATCAATCAAAAATAAGAAATTAAAAAGTGACATTTTATTACATTTTTCGTTTTTTTTAATCTAACACACAAAAAAAAAAAAGCCAATTTTTTTAATATTTCAATTTTAGACTTGGATCAAAAACACGAAATGAAAAAACGGGCCACAGAACTGAATTAGTTTTATAATGGAAGACTGGACTTTCTGTTGTCATTACACATCTGTGCCACTAGATGGAGCCGCACTGCAGTAACCAGCTAGAGAACAGCAGGACAGTGAACACATGGAGCAGATCTGATGGAACATGGAGGAATGACGGGAAAGTTTTGTTGCAGTCCAGAATTTTTTTTTTAAACAGAACAGTTAATATTGCTACCTGAGTTGTTACCCGAACTGTTAAGTTCACAGATTTTTACCGTTCTCCATGTCTGTTTTAACTTTTCTGCATGTTTACCTGCCAATTATTTTCCGGTTCTGCAGCAGCCAGTAACAAAAGCATGTGAGCAACATGCGTTAACACACGCTAAAATAAATGTCGGCGTTAATAAATTAAAACGTTAAGGCGATAATAACGCGTTAACTTGCCCAGCCCTAATTTTTATATTCTTTTCCCCTGGTGTGTTACTTCCTTTGTTTATCCTCTTTGTCTTGACTGTTAGCGCCTGTGTCTACTCGGCTCGTGCGTGAATGTTTAGACCCGTTAGTCCCGTGTATTTCCTCCTCCCCTTGCCGTCCGTTTGTCGAGTTTTCTGTTCTGTGCAGTGTTTTCTGTTCCAATTAACTACATGATACATGTAAATTTATTGCACATTTTTATTTGCCTGTGTCTGTAAATCTTCAAGCTTGTAAAAGTAATAATAAATAAAAGTGATCTCAATCTTTTTCCACCAGGCAACATGGAAGTAAGTACCTTTTCAAATTCTCAGACCTCCACTCTGGTAAGAATGGCAGATTTCATTTCTCTTAAATTTTCCACCTGAACATATATGTTAAATTTATTCTTTATGTTTGCAAGTTGGTGTCCTCCATCTTGTCCACCATCTCTCCTCCACGTATCTCCCTTCTGGCTCCTGACCTCTCCCCCTCCCCCCCTCCTCCTCCTCCACCTCAGCACGCCGACGCTCTGTGTGGCAGCTGCCCGCCCTCTGGTGTCGCCCAGCAGGCGGGCTATTGGCCCGGCGTGCCACCGCCCGGAACCGGGTTCCCCGCGTGGCCGGGGCAGCCCGCCCAGCCGGCGCCGTGCTGGAACGGCCAACCAAATACCGCCTGCTGGCCCGCCGCGCAACCGGCTCCGGTTTCCGTCCCCGTCCCGACGACAGTTGCGGCCCCTGCTCAAGTTGTGGCCACGCCCACCACAGCTGTGGTGCCAGCCCCGGCGGTGCAGCAGCCCTGCCAGCCTTGCTGGCCGGGGACCCAGTACCAGCCGCCCCAGCCTCCAGCCCCGATCCAGACTCAGGTCCCGGCGGTGGCCCCTGCCGTCGCCCCTGCCGTCGTCCCTGCCGTCGCGCCCGCCGCCACCATCCATCCAAGTGTGCCCGGCTGGCCCGCGCACCCCGGCTGGCCTTATAACCCGGGACAGTCGGGGTGGCCCGGGCAGACGCCGTCTCTCGTGCCTGTAAACTGGCTCCCACCCACATCCGGACCTTTGGTGAGTAAAAGACACGAAACCTAAAAACCCAACTCCACCTAATGCCGCGGGTCGGTTGTCAGGTAGCTTCACTTTGCTTCTCTCTTTGCCGTTCAGAGCGTACCGTACAACCTAAACCTGGCCCGAGGCATGTACGACAAAATGATGATGACAATCCTGGGTCACGTGAAGCCGAATGCAAAAATGTAAGCTCACATCGACAGTTTCTTTACGCAGCACGGAGAGCGGATCAATCACCATCCACCTGGTCTCCCTCAGGTTCACGGTGAACTTCCTGAGAGGCAACGACATTGCCTTCCACATCAACCCTCGCTTCTCTGAGGGCGGGAAGCAGGTGTTAGTCCGCAACCACAAGCTCGGGGAGCGCTGGGGCGCCGAGGAGAGGGACCTGAAGGTGCCCTTCCCCTTCGCTCTTGGAAGCCCCTTTGAGGTGAGCAGGAATCTGACTGGAGGCAGCGGAGGGAGGAGCCAAGTGAAACGCTCAGCGTGGCACTAACCCTAACCCCTAACCCTAACCCCTAACCCCTAACCCTAACCCCTAACCCTAACCCCTAACTTTAACCCCAACCCTAACCCTAACCCCTAACCCTAACTTCAGTTACAGCATGGCGGCATGGGAAATCTAACTTACAGTCATGGAAAAAATTATTAGACCACCATTTTTTCTTCACTTTCTTGTTCATTTTAATACCTGGTACCACTAAACGTCATCATGTGACTAAAACAGACAGAAAAGAAAACACTGAATGCATAAAAGCAGTGTTTTTGGCAGTACAACGGCATAGCTATTGATGTAAAAACTGAAGTGATTTAGGTTATAATCAAGAAAACCATGGAAAATGGTAAGATATCAGCTCTTAAATAAAACTCTTATGAGCAATCTTTGTGGTTATCGTTATTCTGTCCAAACAAATGTACCTTTAATTAATTTTTTCCATGACTGTATACTAACCAATGAAGCGAGATCATCAAGATCAGATCACAGTTTGTGTCAAATTAATGCAGAAAACCAGTTAACTGCACACACATCCCGTCATGCTCCATATTTAACCTCGGTCCAATGTTAACGTCTCAAGATGCTAAATTCTGTGCATTTGACTGACTCTTGGTGGCCTTCTCGTGGCTAATGTCAGGCTAACGTTTGTGCGCTTAACCCTAAAATCCCGGCTTACCCAGATTTTGCTCATCCTCGTGCTTAAAAATTCTAAGATTTGCACAAAAGCTAAGGCGCTAAGGCGCTAAGGCGGTGGCTGACGTGTGCGCTAACTGTAAGCGACTGCGCTGTTTGTGCTCTGCTGCGTTCCAGCTGAAGATCCTGTGCACCCCCGAGGCCTTCAGGGTGGCGGTGAACAACATCCCGCTGTTTGAGTTCCGCCACCGCATCAGGGAGCTCAACCAGATCGACCGGATCAACATCCTGCACGACGTCGTCCTCACCTACGTCAACGTGGAGACCCTCCCCTAGGGGGCGTGACGCGCCTCATTACCGCTCGCCTGACGTCAACGGCGTTCAACGCAGAGTGTGACTCTTGGCGGATGGGTTTACCCGACGCCTCGTTTGTGACGCTCTGAAAATCACCATGAGGGCGGAGTCTCGCAGCTTCTGTTCCCAGCAGGAACGAATGGACTTCACGCGCATGTGCATTGTAAATTCAACGAAACGTGCACGCGCCTTTATTGCGTGACGTCTTTAAGGTGTGTTGCACATTAATAACTTTATATCTCGCTGCTTTGAGCTCAAACTTCTCCGTCTGCTGCAGAATTAACCTTTAAAAATGTTGCAGGTGTTTGAAGATCCAGCTGTATTTATTGTGTAAAATATGTTCAATACTATTAAACTACTTACCGAGACGTGGATTGTACATGTAGAGATACATTTGTGTTAACCGCAGTGATTAAATACATCTTAAATAAAATAATCAACAAGAAACAAGTTCCAGAATTTATTATTTATTATTTATTATTTACATTACAGCAGCTAAACTGTTTAACAGTAAACAAGAAAAGTCTCTTTCAGAGAAATAGAAAACTCCAGTAGGATATTAAAATCTGTGCAAATGTACAAATATATTAAAATGTAAACTAACGACAGATGAATTAACACATTTAACAGCAGTAATTGCACCGAAGTTACAGCTATTTTACAGGAAAGATACTATTGGCACACAAATGTGAATCATATGGGTGAATATCATTTACTCAACATTGTTTCTTGCTCGTCTTCGACCTCCGACCTCCGACCTCCTCACGTCTGAACTGAACTTCCTCCAGCCAGAATCAGACTTGATTCCACCTCAACAGTAGATGATTCAGATAGAGGAGATCTCTTATCTTTATCAGGCTCTTCTTGGTTCGACTTTGACTTCCAGGTTGGTGTCAACAGAGGACATCAGACACATCGCTGAACCCACATTCGTCTTAGCTGTTTTGAATAGTGCATTCTGGGTAAATCCTGGCATCAAACCTGGCTGTGATTGGTTTGGTACGTTCTGTACCGGTGGGATGAGGAGCAAGCCTCTTATTCAGGAGGAAGACAAAGTGCGGGCTGGTCAGGCTCGGCTGAATCTATATTATAATATATTATTATTATTAATGATATATATAATATATAATGATATATAATATATTATTATTAATATATTATTATTAATATTATTAATTATATATATTATTAGCCTTTCGCTCGTAGACAGCTGGGATAGGCTCCAGCAGATCCCCGTGACCCTTCAAGGATGCAACGGGTATAGAAAATGGATGGATATATATTATTATTACTACATATAATAATAATAATAATCTATATAATAATAATGAGATAAAATGAGAACCATTAAAATCCCAGTACCATCAGTGTTTGGCACAAACATCCTAATCTCATAAACTTTACTCAACAAATTAAAAAAAAAACAAAACTGTTTTTATATTTTGAAAAAGTAAAATGTTAGACTCCACAATTGAAAGGAGCAGAAAAATGAATCTAATCTGTAATACTGTCAGATCTGTCGTCCCTCTGGTGGTTTCTTTTGTTACATTTCTCAGCTCGTCTGAAACTAAGGCAACTGTTTCCTCTAAAAGTATCACCACATCTCATCTGGATCCGGTCTGTATATAAAATCCTTCAACGGCCGTCAGTTCACAGTGCTTTTTTCTCCCCCCCACGTCTCTACGTCTCTACGGCGTCTGCGGCCCGGTCCGTCCGTCCGGTCAGGTCTTGGTGTCTAACCTCCTCTCCACAGATTTCAGCAGCAGCTCCGAGTACTGCTCCAGCAGAGCCAGGGCTTTGTCCCCCTCACATCTAACCCCCCGGTTCTGCTCCGGGCCTTCGGGCCGCGAGGCCCGGCAAGGCAGAGAGTCCAGCTCGGTCTTGGCCGTGAGCAGGGCCTCGGACAGGATGTTCCTCATCTCCTGCTGGTCTCCGCTGAGACGCTGGCTGCCCTGTAGTAACTGGGTTTAATAAATAAGATAAAATAAATAAATAATAAGACAGACAGGAAGTCAGGCGCGCAGACAAGCAGGGAGTCCGCTGGACTCTTTTATTTTAACTTATCGGATTATCGCTGAAAGTCTGGGAGAAGGTTTGATAACCAACATAATACTGCAGTTTGAATTTACTGATGTTTTGGATGGTTAAAGGTAGGGTAAGTAGTTTTTTTGAATGACATCACATCTGTTGATACCTGCAACAAAACATCAACCAAATCCTCCCTCCAGAGAGCCAAGAGATCCTTTTTTTAAAAAGCAATTTCTGTGGATCTATGAGGGGAAATAAAATTTAAAAATAGAGGCTTCTCCAGCTGTTGAGCACGGGAGTGGATCTATCATGCTCTGGGCTTGAATTAGAGCAGTGGTTCTCAATTATTTTCTGCTTTGCGCCCCCCCCAAACCAGGAAGAGGAAAACATTTCACACTGTGACAATCAGAGCACCACTGCCCCCTACTGGAGTATATGTGCAATTACACTTTAATCCAGTACAGCAAAAAAAAAAAAAAAATTATATATATATATATATAGACTATAAGATATATATATATATATAGATATAGAGATATAGATATAGTATATATATTATATATATATAGAGAATATATATATAGATATAGACACTAGATAGAAGAGATAACAGAGATATATAGATAGATATACCATATCGATCTATAGATAATAGATATATCTAGAGATAGACACAGATAGATATTCTATATTATCTGTATATTATAGTATTTAGATGTATATATATATATATATATATATATATATATATAGATATATATATATATATATATATATATATACACACACACACGTGGACAAAATTGTTGGTACCCCTCAGTTAAAGAAGGAAAAACCCACAATTCTCACTGAAATCACTTGAAAATTTCAAAAGTAACAATAAATAAAAAAATTTTGAAAATTAAATAATCAAAATCAGCCATTACTTCTGAATTGTTGATTAACATAATTATTAAAAAAAAAAAATTTAATGAAATAGGGCTGGACAAAAATGATGGTACCCATAACTTAATATTTTGTTGCACAACCTTTTGAGGCAATCACTGCAATTAAACGATTTCTGTATTTGTCAATGAGCGTTCTGCAGCTGTCAACAGGTATTTTGGCCCACTCCTCATGAGCAAACTGCTCCAGTTGTCTCAGGTTTGATGGGTGTCTTCTCCAAATGGCATGTTTCAGCTCCTTCCACAGATGTTCAATGGGATTCAGATCTGGGCTCATGGAAGAACACTTTAGAATAGTCCAACGCTTTTCTCTCAGCCATTCTTGGGTGTTTTTGGCTGTGTTTTGGATCGTTGTCCTGTTGGAAGACCCATGACCTGCGACTGAGACCAAGCTTTCTGACACTAGGCAGCACATTTCTCTCCAGAATGCCTTGATAGTCTTCAGATTTCATTTTACCTTGCACACATTCAAGACACCCTGTGCCAGATGCAGCAAAGCAGCCCCAAAACATTACTGAGCCTCCTCCATGTTTCACCGTAGGGACAGTGTTCTTTTCTTCGTATGCTTGGTTTTTGAGTCTATGAACATAGAGTTGATGTGCCTTACCAAAAAGCTCCAGTTTGCTCTCATCTATCCAAAGGACATTCTCCCAGAAGCTTTGTGGCTTGTCAACATGCATTTTTGCAAATTCCAGTCTCGCTTTTTTATGATTTTTTTCAGCAGTGGTGTCGTCTCCCATGAAGTCCACTTTGGCTCAAACAACGACGAATGGTGCGATCTGACACTGATGTACCTTGGCCTTGGAGTTCACCTTTAATTTCTTTAGAGGTTGTTCTGGGCTCTTTGGATACAATTCGAACGATCCGTCTCTTCGATTTGTCATCAATTTTCCTCTTGCGGCCACGTCCAGGGAGGTTGGCTACTGTCCCGTGGGTCTTGAACTTCTGAATAATATGAGCCACTGTTGTCACAGGAACTTCAAGCTGTTTAGAGATGGTCTTATAGCCTTTACCTTTAAGATGTTGTCTATAATTTTTTTTCGGATGTCCTGGGACAATTCTCTCCTTCGCTTTCTGTTGTCCATGTTCAGTGTGGTACACACCTTTTCACCAAACAGCAGAGTGACTACTTGTCTGCCTTTAAATAGGCAGACTGACTGATTATGAGTTTGGAAACACCTGTGATGTCAATTAAAGGACACACCTGAGTTAATCATGTCACTCTGGTCAAATAGTTTTCAATCTTTTATAGAGGTACCATCATTTTTGTCCAGCTCTATTTCATTAGTTTGTTTTTTTTAAATAATTATGTTAATCAACAATTCAAAAGTGATGGCTGATTTTGATTGTTTAATTTTCAATAAATTTTTATATATTATTACTTCTGCAAGTTTCAAGTGATTTCAGTGACCATTGTGGGTTTTTCTTTCATTAACTGAGGGGTACCAACAATTTTGTCCACGTGTGTATATATACATATTTATATGTATATATATATATATATATATATATATATATATATATATATATATATTATATATACACACACACATATATATATATATATATATGTGTATATATATACGAGCTGTCATGCTTCCTGACCTTGGTGGCAAACTTTGGCTCTTCTATTTTGAAAGATGGGAAACAAAATATTACGTTGCTTTAATTATCGTAGAAATGTCTGATTGTAAACTTGATGGTTTTTAGAAATCAGGTAATCCTTTACTAGAGGTGAGTATTGGCAAGGACCTCACAATACGATATGTATCATGATACTTGGGTCACAATACGATATCACAATATCACGGTATCACAATATATTGCGATATTCTACCCAGTTAATATCAAAATTAAAAGTAGAGATGAAAAATCAAGTTGCTGTATATGTTCATCAGATGATATTGATCATTCAGAGGACAAATTGAGTCAAAACTATCTGCTTCAAAACAACCTATTTATTGTTTATTATTAGTGTTTTTGCACATTTAAATTTTAAACAATTTAAATGTGAAAATTAAATGATTTTCCTAAAAAAAAATCGATATTAGGAGCTGAAAAATCAATATTATATTGGGTGGCTGAAAATCGCGATATATTGCCAAATTGATTTTTTTCACACCCCTATACTTTACTAGTTTCCTTCTCGTCCTTCTGTTTCACACTACGGGCACACACACACACACACCCACGCACACCTACTCTCACACACTCTCACTCTCACTGACCGTGTTGTAGAGCAGGATGGTTTTTCTCAGGCTGCTCTGCAGATCAGTGACAACCTCCCTGCACGTCTCCAGGGTGACTGAGCAATCTGCAGCAAGAGGCGGGAAGAATGACTTTCAGGTAAAACGCAGCATGGACAAAATCACACGCACACACGAGCGCAAGCACGCACGCACGCCACCGGTGAGCGAAACAGCACGGCCTAAACCCAAAAGACTGAAGGGTATTTGAGAAAGGAAAAGAAAGGACGAGGGAAAGACTCGAGCGCTGCTGGCCGCGGGGCCGAGGAGAGATGACGACGTGAGCCGTGAAAATAAGAAAAACGATTTCACAGCTTAAATCCTCCTGCAGCCGAACGGCCGCGGGAACAGATGAGGAGCAGACGCCACACAACGACATTTAGGGGTTCAGGGTTTTTCTAACGGAAATGAAATTCAGTGAGAAGTCCGGCCTCGGAGACGTGGTTCTCCTCCATGAAACAGACAAATTCATTTCAGACGCTTCTGTTTCCCGACCAGAACCATTAGAGGGCAATCTTTCTCTAAACCAGGGGGGTCAGACTCATTTTCACTGAGGGCCACATCAGGATCATGGTGGCCCCCGAAGGGCCTGATTGACAGCAACAAAATATATTAAACTACACCTTATTATATTGTTAAATAACGGATTCTGTATTTATTTCCGTGTTTTCTGTCAAAATGCCAACGTAGATTGGCATTGGATAGATTAACGACTCTTTCACGACTGACGCCTCATAACACAAAAGACATACTGTTGTTTTTCACCTTGAGGTACAAACTTGTAATTGTTTTCCCGTTGTTAATGAAACTGCCTTCATTGTGCATCAATTTTTCTTTTCTTTGACATGTTGGGATTAGTTTGTAGAGGTTTTTCTCAAATCCATCAGTTCTAAAAAAATCGTCTTGAGTTCTTTCTCATGGTGATAGACTGTTATCGTTGTGGGTAATGACGAAATGCATTATGGGAGATGTAGTTTATTGTCAATATGCGCTTTAAAGCGGCGTAAGCTTATTTTAAATCTTAAAATATCGGTTTAAAATTTAAGCCAATAGTACACAAGCACTCAAGGGCCACATAAAATGATGTGGCGGGCCACATTTAGATTTAGATTTTCATATAAGCAGCGTTTAAGTGGGAGCACAGGGTTGTCTGGACCCACAGAGGGACAGGAGACAAAAAGGGTTCATTCATGAAGAGGAGGTATTTTTAAGAAGCAGCATGTCGAGAGAAATAAAAGGACTCTGAGGTCAAACCTGGCTGTGGGCTGGATGCTCGTCCTTCCTCAACCACCAGGGGGCGCTCTTTCACTGCAGCCGCTTGACCTCTGGGAAGGAACGTCAGAAATGTACATCAGTTACAGCGATCACAATGTGAAATTAACTGATTAAAATAGAAACAACGCTGCATTTTAATCTCCCTGTTACGGTTTCATAACCTGCACCTCTCAGAGATGGAGCTCTTCTTCTGCTTCACTGGCAGGTAACTCGGCAACGCAGAGTCCAGACTCAGAGACATCTGCCTGGACCGGGCTGGAACACACAACACAGCAGCGCACGTCAAACACACACACATAACACAGCAGCACATGTTAAACACACACACACAACGCCGTCGATGAGTTTAGTCCCAGAGTCTGGTCACAGCTTCCTCACCTTGAATCTTCACGGGAGAGCTGGAAGCATCACAGCGGACGTCCGCCGTCGGCGTGGAGGCCCTGGACGTGTCTCCGGACCAGCTGGAGCTCGGCTTCACCTCCAGGCAGAGGCTGCGCCGGGGGCTGAGGGGCTGCTTCGGCAGCGGGATGCGGGAGGGCGGGGCGCCTGGAGCCGGGGTTGGGGAGGGCGGGGCGTTTGGAGCCGGGGTCGGGGAGTTGCTGTCGGACGGAGGGCCTGATAGCAGGGACGACGTCGACGAGACGGAGGACGGGAAGGCGGTGACGGGGGAGGAGGAGAGCAGGGGGGGCTCCCCGTCCAGCTCGTCGGACGACCTCCTGCTCTTGGCGAGGCGGGGGGAGCTGGGCGGGGAGCTGGGCGGGGACTGGAGGTCGTCCCCCAGCGAGGAGGAGCGGCTGCTCTTGGCCATGGAGCTGGCGGTGGGGTTCATGTAGGAGCGCTGGGGCTTCAGTCTGGGGCTCTCCCACGGCAGGGGGGACGGCGGGGACGGCGGGGACCCGGACGAGGGGGAGGAAATGTGAAAGGTTGGTCTGAGAGTGTTGTTGGACAGGAAGAGCTGCTGAGGTCTCTGGGGCGACTCCGTTTGACCACCAGAGGGCGCAGGGGAGAGAGGAGCTGGAAAAAAGTTGATGAGACGGGTATCAGCGTGAGCCGCTGTGGGAAAACAGCACTGATGTAACTTCTAACTAGTGCAACAACTTAAAAACAACTCTCTAAAAACAACCAGAGTCCAGCGTCACGGTTTCAATTATACGAGGAATAAATGAATGAAACGATGATGCAACATACGCTCCGTGGCCAAGTCCTGTGCGGAGTGGGACTTCTGTAAACGCGCTGCTCTGTCCAACACCGGCGAAGCTCCAGGTTGAGGGTTGGACATCCTCCACAGGTGGGTCCCTGAGCTCTTCTTCAGGGGTCTGCGTCTGGCAGGACTGTCTCTCTCCAGAGTCCTGCTGAGATGCAACAGCTTCAGAGACGCCCTGAAATGCTTCTTCACTCTCTGTGATGTTGCAGAGTTTAATGACTCAAAGCTCAACTTGACACCAAAAGGAAATAAAAAAAATGACACCGGCGGACTGAAACAGCATCAGAGGGATCATCTGCACACACACATAACCACAGTTTCAGTTTATCTCTTCTTTGGCTTATTTTGTTCTCTGACGTTTGGGAGCCGATGTTACATTGAAGCCATCCTGTGTTGCAATTAGGGATGCACATGGTTAACCGTTTAACCGTTAACCGATAACAGTAACTCTAATCGAATAATACTGACGGTCAATTTTGTTTTTAAGCTACGTAATTCAATCAACTCATGGGGGCGTGTCGACAGGTGCAACAGGCCTCTGATTGGTCAATTCTACATCTGCATAGAAAAGAGCGCGTCATCGGAAAAATGAGGAAGTACCCACATCTGTACGATTCTGGTTCTCCACGCTACAAAGACAGCACATATTCTAGTAATTCATGGAGGGAGATTGCGATGAATGTGGGTCTGGATACGACCGAGACGGTGAGGAAGTGGAAAAACACAAGAGATATGTTTAGTAAGTTTAGCTAGTTCGTGATTATCGCTCTTGCGTTGTGGCGTGGAATAACATAGCGGAGACCGCGCTAGTATAAATCAAAAGTGACGGCGGCATCTCTGCGACAAGCTGACGGTGACACATTGCTGAGAGAGTATACACGGGGAAGTGTCCGCATGCGTCCACGACAACGCACGCAACATCGCGGCAGCCAACCTTCCCGGACTTATCGGTTAACGGTTATTAATCGTTAAAGGGCGTTGGTTAACGGTCACAAAAAAATCCAAAATGTGCATCCCTAACCCTAGTTGCATTACCACCTCTGAACACATGGGGGCACACAGATCAAAAGAGCCACTGACAATACAGTGATCCCTCACCAATTCACGCTTTAAGTTCCGCAGTTTTAATTATTTGCGGATTTTTCAGAAATGTATAATACAATAAAAAAATCAAGAAAAAAATCGTGGAAACATCACAGGATGTTGTGCGCGTTCTCTCACAGTGAAGAAATGCTGTGAGCCAGCCTGGCCCCTTTAAGAAGGTAGCCTTATGGGTAATGGTGTGGCTTTATGGGTAATGCAGTGTGTGTGTCGTGGGACGGCAGAATGAAAACGGGGTTAGATGAAAAGTGTAGTGAGCATCAACAGCAGCCCAGCGTGTATAGATTTACATTCTCTGTTAACCGACAGGAGCCCAACAATACAACCTGTGTGATGTTACAAGTTCCTGCAGTGCCAGAATAAAGTTCCCGTTCCATGCAGAGAAAACCAGACTTTTTCTTTTGTTGTTGTTAGCATGTTAGCCGCTAATTACGAGCCAAAAATAGCACAATACCAGCAGTTTCTTTACTACGGTTCAGAGACCAGAGGCTGTGAAGGTAACAGAAAGACCACAGTTGAGCCTTTGTCTTGTTTCGCTGCAGTGTTTCGCTACTTTTTTGCGGTTTTTATACAAATTTTAAACACATTATTTAGGCTCGGGGGGCTCCGGCTCCAGTTCGCAGATTTTGATTTTCGCTGGGGGGGCGCTGGTCCCCATTAACCACAAAAAATAAGGGATCACTGTACCGGGCACGTCCAGTAATGCCACTTTGTCCCCCAACACACCCCCGTGTGGTCAGCAGTGGTACTGCAACGCAGAGAGCCTTTAATGCATGTCTTTGAATATGGATTCGGATGGGAAACACAATTTCCTCTGGCTTTTGTTTACCAGCATCAATTATTAAGGAGCATCCCTGTATTCAGAGACGCTCTGGCGGTAAGTCAACATGACGAAGCCTCTTTTGTCCCGCGCCCGTGTCGGGGAACTGCTTTATTTCCGCACAAACAAATGAATGTTTTATGATCTCCTGTGGCTCTTTTGTAATTTCGGCAGCTCTGACGGTAAATCTCATCCGGTCACGGTCTTGCGTTCTGCTCTCACCAGTCAGCTGCGCCGGCGGCCGCGGGGATCCCGTCCTCCGTCATCACGGCCTCGCCGTCTTCCATCAGGGGCCGTACTTTAGACACCGGGGGCCTGGCGGAGGAGCCGCCGTGCTCTTTTCCAGTCGCTTTGGCAAACGGAGGCGCCGCTCTGGACAGGCAGGAATAAAAAACTTATATCAGGATATTACGGCTCAGACAACATCAACTATTTTTCAGCTTAATATGTCCCTACACTGTAAAAAAAAACAACAAAAAGAAACACTTCTATCTCCTGACAGGTGTTAAACTGATGAGAAAGCGACGTGGATGGTTTAGCAGAAAATCACGTCCGTGCGGGTTTTACCATCACGGCGCTCTCAGGTGGTCGGCCGTACCTGTTACTGTGTCCACTGGCCAGGAAGCGTGAAGACATGCTGAGCCTGGGGACGCTGCTCCGCTCGGCTGCAGGTGGACATCAGCAGAGACATGAGGGAGAAAATAGAGACAGTGAGTGAAAGTGAAAGTGAAAGTGAGACCCAGTGGTGAGCAAATCCAGTCTGTCTGTACTGAGGAGGTTTTAAAGGGGACACATAGGGATGTTTTTTAAAACCGATACCGATAACCGATAACTTTCAGCTCCTAAAGGCCGATACCGATAACACATACACATATCTAAGATCATTACATCAATACTATGAACAAAACCAAAAATAGTTTGGACTCTTTAAATGAACAGATATTTATTTGCTGCTGGCTTGCGCACATTAGCATTAGCTCGTGTTAGCGCGATTTCAAAACTCCATGGAAGCGATTGTTATGTTGTAGGTGGCTGATCAGGTTTTACGTATTAAAGCTTGTGCTTCCCTCCTCCTAGGGTTAGCTTGGAGCATTTGTCACAAATAACCACCAAACTATCTTCTTCTGAAACTTTAACGAAGCTCCATCCCATCACCGCCATGTTTGTTGCGATCAGCGCTGGGCTGCAGGCTGCATTCAAGGTGTAACGTAAATTCCGATGTTCCCTCGTTTGCAAGTCGTTCTTTCAGCCTTTTCTATTTTTTTTTCTTTATTATGTGTAATATGAGGGGAAATACTTTGAATATCGATTCAAGTTAACAACTACTAAAATTATGACCGACTTAACAAGTTGTTTCTGGCATGAGGGCAATTCTTGATTTTCCTTATTGAGTAATTGTTTTTCTGATTATGCGGACTTGAACACAACATTCACTGCCGGTCATTTAAGACTCAGAGGGAGCGAGGCACTGTCGTGTTGACAAAAATATATATGTTATCAGGGCTATTTGTCGTGATATCGGACTTATCGCAATGACGTCATAATTTTCTGTTATCGGCCCAATAGTTATCGTGCACCCCTAGGGACACATGACCAAAAAGATCCACTTTCCTGTGCTTGAGACCGTTCATACATGCGTTTGGAGTCAAAACCAATTAAAAAACTCTGTTTCAGTGCAACCCTGTCACTGCGTCTGGCTGAAAACTTCTCATTCAGTGAGTCGATCAGATTCATCGAGAGCTGTGACATCACAGACCTGGACCAGAGCAGATTTATCCAGCCTCCTTGTCATTGTTTCCAGCCACCTACTCATCCTATCATATTTGTTGCTCCTCAGCAAAAAACTGCTATGAACAGAGCTCTGGGTTAAGATCAAAGATGGTTACAGACATTTCACAAAGAGCGGAGGGAAATGTGTAAAAAAATAAAGGTCATAATATCTCCCCTTTAAAGTCACAGTATGTAATCATTCGGGGTCAGATGAGGGCAGCGTATCCGGACAACATTCATGAGTGACAACAAAGTGCACAGTAGCTTTGACGTGAGCCCATTTCCTGCTCTCTTATTGGCTGTAGCTCAAACGGGAACTCCCCCGATGGCTCCAGACATTTGGCGAGCGTCCGTCGTCAACCAGAGATGACTTGGCAAAGAGTCGGCGATCGCCTTTTAGTTTGCTAACAGCCCTGAGAGCCGACACGGTCGATCCAGCTGGTACTCTCAGCGTGACTGACATGCGAGCAGATCAAACCCTCAGTCTTCCTCTTGTTCATTTCAATCCGTGAAAGGAGACTCAGCAAGGCGAGGTTTTATAAAACAGTGGCGCCACGACGCTTAACGAGTCGAACGCCGGCACATCTCAACGGGACGTTCGGCGTCGACGCAGCTATGGACTCTTTGATTGATGCGTTTAAAGCCACTCTATGCAGCAACGCCACTTCTGACCACATGGGGGCGCAGAGAGCTGCTGTGTGGACAAACGATACTGTAGTAGAAACCCGAAAACCCGAGGTTCAGACCAGACCCGAATCGGGTCTCGGGTCCATTCAAAAGACGTGACTCCGGGTTCGGGTCGGAATCGGTACAATTAGTCTCGGGTCCGGACCGTGCTCTCCTGACAGGCTGGGTCGGCGTTTTCTCGAGAGAGGTAAGATATTGGGCGGTGGCAGCCAATGTCAGGACTCGGGGCAGTTTAATTAATTATTCATTAACGTGGCGTGTTTGTCATGAAACAATCGTGTTTGCCGTAGCGTGTTATTAGCGGTTTGCCCGGCAGCTGTAAAGCACAACGGATCACCAACATGACAACTCTGGATGAGAAAACATATTCACGACATGTCCTGACCGGTGTAGGCTATTAGCGTTAGCAGTTGCTACCAATAGCATCTGTATCCACAAAGAAAATAAGGACGTGGATTTATTGTTGTTTACATCACGTAGCCTATGTAGCAACTGAACCGGGTAGAAGAAGACAACTATAGGGAAGAAAATTAAGTTTTATTCAACGCTAGACAACTTTAACATGAACAACTATGGGCTGGATTGTCTCGGTTCTATTCAGGTAACTCGGTTTGGTTCGTGGTCGGAAACTAAAGACTCGGGTCGGGTCCGTTCCGAGTCCAAATATTGCGGGTCCATTCGGGTTCGGACTCCCGAACTTATGATAATAGCTCGGGTCGGGTCGAATTTTCACGGGTCCATTCGGGTTCGTGTCCATGAAAGTGGACCCGTGAAGACCTCTACAATGTAGCCACGAGTGAAGATGGTACGGCGTGGCCTGTAAAACCACTTGGCCCCACTAGAGGCGCACTTTGTTGAAACGTGAACATAATTTCATGTGACTTTAACTTGGCGTCAAAACGTTTTGTTTTTTTAATGATATACTTCCATTTATTGGCTGATTTCCAAATATTACAAAGTGCAGCTTTACAGAAACTGTAGTATATTCTGAAAAATGAAGCCCCGCCCCCCTCGCCCCAGGCTAGCTTTAAAATTTTAATCTACAGCCAGAAACCAAGAGCTGGAAGCAGTCTGGCTCCTGAAGCAAAAGCACATTTCGCTACATCTGAGCGTCCGTCCGGTCCTACCGGAGCTGCAGCCGTCCGCCAGCGTCTCGAAGTTCTGCTTCAGGAAGTCCCTCCGACTGTGGTCGCCGACGTCATTCACCGTCCTCAGGGCCTCGTCCATGCTTGTCACCGCCGCCGTTTTCCTCTCCGCCTCCTTCCCTTCGTTCTCCTCATCAGAGCTGCTGCGACTCAGAGATTCCACGTCTGCAGGACCGGGCGGCGGGAAAGCAAGCAACACCGGAGCTCATGTGGCGGTATTATACATAACTTTAGCTTCTTTAGCTTCATACTGTCCCGACCGCTCATCTATTCCCCGTCCACAGGGGACCTTACCGTCCAGGATGCGGTCTGGGCTGGACTCCCTGCTGTCGTAGCCCAGCGAGCAGGCGCTGTCCGGGCTGCGGCTGTCCTGGCTCTCCAGGCGGACCCGTGGACCCTGCGAGCCGCACTGCTGCTCTTTGACCATGTAGTCACTGGTGGAGGAAAATAAGGAGGCGTGAGGGCTTTTTTCTTTTACAGAGAAAAGAAAACCCGCTCAAATGTATGATAATTATCGTATTGTACGATAATTTAGCCTTTTGTACGATGTACGATCAATAATTGTAAAAAAATCCAAATGTACAATAATTATCGTATTTGTACAATAATTTAGCCTTTTGTACGATGTACGATCAATAATTGTAAAAAAAACTCAAATGTATGATAATTATCATATTGTACGATAATTTAGCCTTTTGTACGATGTACGATCAATAATTGTAAAAAAAATCCAAATGTACAATAATTATCGTATTTGTACAATAATTTAGCCTTTTGTACGATGTACGATCAATAATTGTAAAAAAAAAAAAAAAAAAAAATGTAAGATGATTATCGTATTTGTATGATAATTTAGCCTTTTGTACGATGTACGATCAATAACTGTAAAAAAAAAAAAAAAAAACAAATGTATGATGATTATCGTATTTGTACGATAATTTAGCCTTTTGTATGATGTATGATCAATAATTGTAAAAAAAAAACAAATGTACGATAATTATCGTATTTGTACGATAATTTAGCCTTTTGTACGATGTACGATCAATAATTGTAAAAAAAAAAAAAAAAAACAAATGTATGATGATTATCGTATTTGTACGATAATTTAGCCTTTTGTATGATGTATGATCAATAATTGTAAAAAAAACAAATGTACGATAATTATCGTATTTGTACGATAATTTAGCCTTTTGTACGATGTACGATCAATAATTGTAAAAAAAAAACAAATGTATGATGATTATCGTATTTGTACGATAATTTAGCCTTTTGTATGATGTATGATCAATAATTGTAAAAAAAAAACAAATGTACGATAATTATCGTATTTGTACGATAATTTAGCCTTTTGTACGATGTACGATCAATAATTGTAAAAAAAAAACCAAATGTATGATGATTATCGTATTTGTACGATAATTTAGCCTTTTGTATGATGTATGATCAATAATTGTAAAAAAAAAAAAAACAAATGTACGATAATTATCGTATTGTACGATAATTTAGCCTTTTGTACAATGTACGATCAATAATTGTAAAAAAAACAAATGTACGATAATTATGGTATTTGTACGATTATTTAGCCTTTTGTATGATGTATTATCAATAATTGTAAAAAAACAAAAAAAAAAACAAATGTACGATGATTATCATATTTGTATGATAATTTAGCCTTTTGTAGAGCACAATAGAGCACTCTCCTCAGTGGAGACTCACCCGTCGAGCACGTCTTGATCATTTTCCTCAGGGAAGAGCACAGCTCCGTCTGTCCCCCTGATGCACTTGGACGTGGTTGAGGACAGCCAGGCCCTCCTGGGTTTGTCCTCCACCTGCTGCTGCTGCTGCAGAAAACAAGCGTGAGTGACTTTGAGGTGAAATTATAACCCCAGGTCACCATTTACAGAGATCAGCCTCTTCCTCGTCCTTCTCAGGCATCTGAATGTCCTCACCAGGGGCTCCTGGAGGCTGGACGTGCTCCGTCTCTCTCTGTCGTACGAGGGGAAGCTGGGGCTCTTCTTCTGACCGAAGGTGTCCAGTTGCCGCAGGTCCAGCATGGACTTCACCATCAGTTCCAGAGAGCCGATGCGACGGGACCAACGCCTCCGCGGGCGCTTCGCGGGGTCGGGGACGGCCTGGCCGATGGCGCCATGCTGGAGGGGAGGCGCAAAAAAATATTAGCGCTGCCGTCTTTGTTGACTGTAAAACTACGGAGCGTTGAGTTTAAAGTCTTCTATAGAGAAGACGTGGTCCTACCGTCCTCAGGTCCCAGTCCTGTCCTTCATCTGAGCCTCCTGTTGGAATATAGAGCACAATAAAGGTGTGATAGCCCTTAGAGTCCATTACTATACGGTTTCAGAGTCTTTGGCCTTTTCCAGTGAAGCCTGAATCGGTACAGTGATCACTTTATTTTGTATTGTCCCGTGGTTAATAATTAGACGGTACCTGAGTCTTCCTCTCCATGACTGCTGCCAGATGACGTGCTGCTCGTGTCGTCGCCGGGGTCGTTGGCGTCTTCGTTCTCCGCCCTGTCCTCCTCCTCCTCTTCTTCCTCTTCGTGCTCGCGGTCGCTGTCAGAGGAAAGGCCGGCCAGAGTCGGGGCGCTGTACACCTCCCGCCTGGCCGGCCAGCCCAGATGTTGAGTATTCTGCCAGCATGTCACGCGTAAATGAAATGTAAAACGTGCCGTCACCTGAGCGCGGAGGTCTCGTACGGCGGCGAGCCCGGGCTTCGCTGGAGCTGGCGCAGCCTCCCTCTCATGGCGATTGTCAGCTCCGGGGCAAGACGCCATACAAAGATACAACTGGGAGATAAAAGCAGACGGACATTAAATATTCAAGATTCCTCTCCAGTGCGGCTACTGAGGGAACCATCTGCAAACACTTTTAATGCAGAGACTGAAGATTATTTCCGCTTGAGTGCTGCTCTGTTTTTTTATTCTTTCTGTCGCTGCTGGAATCAATCACATTTGAAGATCTTATTTTTTTAAAAATCGCTGCCCTTCTCTGATGTCTAAATGAGCCGCCTCTCACCTGTCTCCTGACACCGTAATCAAATGCCTGCAGTCGTTGGTGAACTTCATCCCAGTGACGACTTCTGCAAAGCGAAACGCATACTTGTTAGTGACTGAACATCACGCCGCCTTCACCAGTGTTGCCAGATGTACGATAACTATCGTATTTGTACGATAATTTAGCCTTTTGTTTGATGTACGATCAATAATAAAAAAAAAAACAAATGTACGATAATTATCGTATTTGTACGATAATTTAGCCTTTTGTACGATGTACGATCAATAATAGTAAAAAAAAAACAATGTACAATAATTATCATATTTGTACGATAATTTAGCCTTTTGTACAATCAATAATTGTAAAAAAAAAAAAAACAAATGTAATTATCGTATTTGTATGATAATTTAGCCGTTTGTATGATGTACGATCAATACTTGTAAAAAAAAAACAAATGTACAATAATTATCGTATTTGTACGATAATTTAGCCTTTTCTACGATGTACAATCAATAATTGTAAAAAAAAACAAAAAACAAATGTCCGATAATTTTGACCTTTCCATGAAACACCTGTTTAGCCATTTCACATTAAAAGCTTTTAAGCATCAAAATGACAGTGTACTTTTATTGTGAAGTGGCCATAGGAAGTGAAATGTCTTTAAGTAGTGTCACTCTGAGCGTGGGTGGCGATAGTGTGCCAAAACCTACTGTAATGCTAATGCAAAGAAAACTGACAATTCCTATCACTACAATAAAGGCCAAACACAGGCAAAGCACATGCAATCCTCCCTACGTCATGGTTGGATTTAGTGTACGATAGTTTGGGCTAAAATACGATAATTTTGGGTTCTGTATGATAATTTCGTTTTCAACATTTGGCAACACTGGCCAAATGAAACTTGACGCGAGGCGACGGGGCTGGTTGTTTTACCGGAGTGTCCGAACATCGTGGCGACACACTCCCCAGTGTAGAAGTCGAAGATGCTGATGTTTTTATCGGAGCAGCTGGTGGCCACGTACTGACCCGAAGGATCAATCTGAACCTGTTGGAATAAACACTTTATGTACAGGACTGTACAAACGCAGAGAAGAAAAGGTCCGTGGAGTGGACAGAGGACAGAAACGTCACCCTGAGCAGAATGCCGTCTTCGCTCAGAGATCCTTTGTAGAGCTTTTTCTGTTTGCCGCTGCTGATGTTGAAAATCCTGAATGCAGAAGAGGAACGAAACTCAGAAAACTGCCTCCCCTGCAGGGACAAGTGCTCACGTACCTGCGGACTCACCTGATGCAGCGGTCCTGGCAGCCAACAGCTGCGTACTTGCAGGTGGCGTCCACACCCATGTCGTACAGCGTGGTCTTCCTCGCCATGTGGTGAGAGCGCCGGAACTCTGTCCCTCTGTCGGTCTGCAAAACAGAAGGGGGCGCCGTGAGGTCTGCGCCGAGACGGGAAACTGTCGGCTTCCGGGTCGAGTCCCGCCTGGAAGACGGTTTTTGTTGCAGTTCCTCAACCCACCACTAGGTGCTGCCTCCAGAGCAGAGCAAATCCCCACTGACTTTGCAGCAGAAATAAACATTAACATACATACGTTGTATCACATTAGGTAAAATTATATAAAGCAACGACATTTGATTGGCGGCTGGCATAGCCAATGACTGGCTGTTTACGTTTCAGCTACTTCTGCAGATGTACGCCTGTAGCTCCGCCACCGTGGCTCGGCTGAGGGATCCGGGAGCTGCAACGGATCGATTCAGGACCCTTTTAGCCTCGCAGTCCCATCATCTCACGGTTCGCTGACGGCGGTCGGCGTAT
Source organism: Hirundichthys speculiger (assembly GCA_018398805.1). Lineage (NCBI taxonomy): Eukaryota > Metazoa > Chordata > Actinopteri > Beloniformes > Exocoetidae > Hirundichthys > Hirundichthys speculiger. The sequence continues at coordinate 156,138 of JAGFBZ010002528.1, read as the reverse complement.
ACTAGACAACCTGCGATGGGCAGGGCCCAGCAGAGCCCCGCTAGCGCTCCTTTCAGCCATGGCAGCAGTAGTTTCAGTTCTCGACGTCGTTTCAGTAGCTAAGATGTTCAGACTAGGGCTGTCAACGTTAACGCGTTAATAACATGTTAATAACGTGTTAACGCAAATTCTGTTTAACGCCACAACTTTTTAAATGCGAGATTAACGCACACGCGTTTCTGTAAATATGACCCTCGGCCAATAAGTGTATTTACAGTCAACGTGTGGGACAGACATGACATATGAACCAAAAGTTTAGCCTTAAGGTGCTGGCAGATGGGTCTGTTGACAAGAAAAAGGTTATTTGTATTTACTGTCGCTGTGAATTGAGTTACCACCACAGGAAGCAGTTAAGTTAGCGTCACGTCGGACATTCATTTGTTTTTTTTTCTCTTTAAACTTTAATAGCGTCGTGAAAACTGCACAGATTTTATCCAGGTTGGTATCATTTTGTAGATATAAGTATGCCAGACATTTCACCAGTGTCATCAACCCTCCAAGCTCAGTGGGCGTGGCTAAAACTCTAAGGAACAGCGCTGAATGTCCTTCTGAGGACCTCGCTGCTGCCGTGGAGTTTAGGGACCGTCAGCAAATTACTGCGGTCAAGCAGCAGCTCCGACAAAATAAACTAAGAAGCTGATGAATTAAGCCCCCCAACAAGTACGGCAGCATTGGTGGTCTTCCGGTTTTCAAACTAAAGGCTTAAAAAAAATAAATAAAGCAGATCCCCTTGACCCTGTATAGGACAAAATGGGTATAGGCGATGGATGGATGGATAAGCAGAACATTAAAAAAATGCGATTAATGTGCGATTAATCGCATGTTAACGATGAAAATCTTACGATTAATCGCAATTAAAAAAATTTTATTAACTGACAGCCCTAGTTCAGACAGATTTGATTGAAATGAAAGCGAAGAAAGACTCCTGTCTGGAGTGAGTCAATAGATTAAATTTTTTAAACACGATTAATCGTAAGATTTTCATCGTTAACTTGCGATTAATCGCACATCAATCACACATTAATCGCATTAAAAAAATGCGATTAATGTGTGAGTAATCGCAAGTTAACGATGAAAATCTTACGATTAATCATGTTTAAAAAATTTAATCAACTGACAGCCCTAGTTCAGACAGATTTGATCTAAATGAAAGTGAAGAAAGACTCCTGTCTGGAGTGAGTCTGTTCGAGTTGCCGACACGCCATCGATCAGCTGCTGCATCGTTCAAACTCTGGTCCTGACTGTCATTCACTGCCAGACTGTCGTACCAAACGCTGGCACAGCTTTCGAGACTTAGCTGTTGACTTCAGAAGTTCACTAATTTGTGCTTTCTTTTTGATGCAACTCCCTTTGCTCCACTTTTGCTCTGCTGAAGATTTTGTTTTTCGTTTTGGACTTACAGGGACACAGTTATATCTGCGATGAATGGGCTATTTAACCTGAATCCAGCATCTGAGTGACCCTAATTATTTAATTTCCCTTCTGGGATCGATACAGTATTTTTAAACTGAATCAAATTACAACAAAGCCTACGAAGGTTTACATGTGGTTGGGTATCTCTACAGTATAATACATAATACATAAGCCCAAAAACCGGGCCTCACGGAGGAGCGAATTATGTCTGAAGTTTCTAAAAGAGAGTCATGACGTGTTCGTTACGCTGAACCAAAGCAGCTCCAGAGGAAAGGAGCAAAGCAGATTTTATATTTGAGCCACGGAGCGGGTCGTTCAGCGCCGCACAGCCGGTCCTCGACCGGAGGAAACAATAAAGCTTTTACGTTGAGATCAGTGAAGTGGCAGAACGCTGATCCAAGATTAGAAAAGAGACTTTTTTCTGAGGCCTCAGGTGTTTTCTGCTCGCATTAGATCACAGCTCCTGAGAAAAATCATTTTTCTCTTTCTCCCTAAACTGGGGTTTCATTTGCTGAAGCACAGTAAAAGAGATTAGTTAATTAAAAGGGCAGAAACTGTTAGAAAATGTGTCATCTGTTTTATAGAATCAGATCTGTATTCTGTCAATAATAATCACTGTTAATCCACGTTTACATACAAAACAGGACAATCACAGTCACAGTTAGCTTGTGCATCTGTCTTTTCTCTGACACCTTTAATGAAAGTAATAAATGACGGAGCGGCGTCCAGATGTTACCTTGTGGGCTGTGTGGAAGTAGATGCTCTTGTCTGCCCCACAGCTGATCATCCTCACCTTGTTGTCATTGGCTAAAGAACCAAAAAAAAAGACACTTAATCACCAATTTAGTCAGATTTCTGTCTGCAGGATCTTCTGCTGGATTCAATCAAAACTGCTACAACTCGTGTTTGATGATCTACAATCGATCGTAGAATTATCACTGTTATTCTGTGAAATGGAAAAATCAAATAATCCTAGTGGGATTATTACAAATAAGCTTTTCACAATGCTATTTATTAATGGAGCAAAAAGGAGGAAAAAAACAAAAGAAAACATGTGGGCAATCCCAAGTACCTCCTGTTTCAGTGGCTTGTTGATCCACCTTCAGCAGCAGTAACCTGCAGGAGTTAGTTCCTACATGACCTCATCAGACTCATCTTAACAGAGTCCCCGTGCAGCATTTCAAACAGGTTGAGGCCTGAAATTCACGTCAGCAACAGCTCGTCTGAAGGCCCCCGTGTGCTGCACGACTTTGGGCTGTCGCTAGCGAAAGATCACCGTCGTGAAAAAACGGTGGGTCTGCTGTCAGAATCTTGAAATGACGTGTTAGTTAATGCGACCCGGCGCCACGCCAGAAAAAAACAAGAATCCCAAGGTGGCCAAGGGGTGCACGATAATTATCGGCCGATAAGTATTGGGCCGATAATTATCGGGGCCATAACAGAAAATTATAATGTCATTCCGATAAGTCATAAGATAAGTCATCATGATGAATAACCCCGATAACATATATATTTTTGTCAACACAGCAGTGTCTCGCTCCCTCTGAGCCTTAGATGACCGGCAGTAAATGTAATGTTTAAGTGACATCAGCATAATCAGAAAAATGATTTCTCAATAAGGAAAATCAAGAATACTCCCTCATGCCAGAAAACAACTTGTTAACTAGGTCATAATTTTGGTAGTTGCTGACTTTAATTGATATTCGCAGTATTTTCCCACATGTTACACATAAAAATAGAAAAGGCTGAAAGAACGACTAGCAAACGAGAGAACGGAGGAATTTACGTTACACCTTGAATGCAGCCTGCAGCACAGCGTACTGATGACAACAAAAACATGGCAACGATCTTATGGAACTTCTTTAAAGTTTCTGAAGAAGATAGTTCGCTGGTTCTTTGTGACAAATGCTCCAAACGAATTCCACGAGGAGGAAAAATAGCACAAGGTTTAATACGTCAAACCCGATCAGCCATTTGAAACATAACCGTCGCTTTTGACAGTTTTAAAATCGCGCTAACGTGCGCTAAACGTGAGCTAATGCTAACGTGAGCAAGTCAGCAGCAAAGAATTCACCGGGACTTACCCACATCGGTGAGACTTTTGAAAAATGCAAGAAATGTGCCAAAGATGACTCACAGGCAAAGGTGAAATAGGTAGAAGGTAGAAATGTTTAAATCTAACTTGTGTCAGTGCATTAATTTTCTATGTATATTTATTTTTTTGTTAACTTCTGGAATGCACTTTTTCAGTTAGTAATTCTGATGCATGTATTTCCATCAGTTCAAGGAGCCTTTATTTTTTATATCAGTCAGTAATGAACCTTATTTAAGTTAATGTGAGATATCAAATAGGTTTGTTTGATAGCTTTACGAAAATGTTTGAGAGGCTTAACAATAGTTTTTCATTGGAAAAAAAATAAATATCTGTTCATTTAAAGAGTCAAAACTATTTTTGGTTTTGTTCATAGTATTGATGTAATGATGTCAGGTCTATGTGTGTGTTATGAGTATCGGACCTTTAGCAGCTGAAAGTTATCGGTTATCGGTATCGGTTTTAAAAATATGTTATCGTGCATCCCTAAGGTGGCTTCTTCTCCCCAACCACGACCGGGAACACATTCTCTTCGTTCACCACTTTATTTATTTTAAAGCATTTCCAGCACACGCAAAAAGCTACAACAGAACGGTTTATTTTCACGCGTCGTTTGTTTACTGTCAGTTCATATCGATTACCACTTCCTCATCCACCCGCATCTCCGCATCAGCCGTCACCTACGATTCAACGGGGCTCATTTTCGCGGTAATGTTGTGCAACTGCAGAAATCGTGCAGTGTAGAGCTGCCCCAAGACCATTGCTGATGTCTTTTACCTGTTGGCATTGTGTTATCACACAGACCCGGGGGCTCCACACCAGCAGACCACCAAAGGTCAGCATGCTTACTGATGATCAGTTCATCAAGGGCTGATGGTTGGCTGCAACTTACCATCTAAAACCCTTCAGCGGCAGTAAGGGGGTACTTAGTGTTGCCCACGTGATTTCATTCTTCTGGGCTTCATTTATTGTTAAATAAATATCAGTACAGTGAAAGTTGTATGTTATAGAACTAAAAAGTAGCCATCAGGAGTGTCTGAAGATGCTCACCAGCAAACCGGACGGCCGTTATGGAGGAAGAGTGCTCATCGAGTGTCTGCACCAGACTGTAGTCGTCATCTGCGTCCAGGACGTGGATCAGACGGTCCCGGCTCGCCGTGGCCAGCAGCCTCAGACCTGACGGCAGTGATGTCACGTGAACCCGCAGCCAAGGCACGTTATGTTCTTAAAGCACGCTATAATTAGAGCGGCTACCATATGCTGACCTGTTTCTGGCTTACTGTACTCCAGGCAGAGGATCTCGGCATCGTGGGCTTCCACTTTCAGAACCTCCTCCATGCTGCCGAGGTCGTGAACCCTGCACGGGATCAATTCACATTTTCAGGAAGGGAGCCTCTCAGGGCAGCCGCCCGGCTCCGTTTCAGTCCGCCGGCTTTACCTCAGCATCCCGTTACGATCCCCAGACGCCAGGTGCTTGCCGTCTGGACTGACGCAGATGGTCCTGATGCCCGCCCTGGTTTCTGCCGTCTGCGCGTCCCCGGATTTGTCTGCACTCACGTTCGCGGCACATTCTGGGTCCAACAGGGCGCAGGTGTTTCCGTCTACGTAGACGATATCCAGGAGATCCTGCGGAGGGTAGAAATGTAGTCCGTCACGAGAAGGATTCGTACCTGGCACGTCAACGTTTTTGTTTCGAAGCCACACCCACCTTGCTGAGGATGTTCAGAGGGCGAGAGTTGGTTTGGGTCCAGTCCTCCGTCCGCCACAGTCTGATGGTGTTGTCAGCCGAACAGGTAAGGAAGGTACCTGGTGACAGACCGGCAGCCGTTTCACCGGGAACATCTGGAAACATCTGTGGAGGGACAACAGGTTTATATAATTAATCTGGGATGGAAATCAGACTGTGACATCACAGATCCAGATAAGAGCAAAATAATCCATATTAAATCTATATTTAATATGGATAATATGGAATCTATATTATATTGGGCGGCCGAAAATTGCGATATATTGCCAAATCGAGATTTTCGGCCGTCCAATATAATATCGATTTTTCAGTTCCTAATATCGATTTTTTCGGAAAATTTTATTCAATTTATTTTATTTTATTTATTTATTAAATGTGCAAAAACACTAATAATAGACAATAAATAGGTTGTTTTGAAGCAAATAGTTTTGACTCAATTTGTCCTGTGAATGATCAATATCATCTGATGAATCCCTCGCTAATTCGCGCTTTAAGTTCCGCGGTTTTAGTTATTCGCTGATTTTTTTTTCAGAAATATATAATATTTAAAAAAAAAATCAAGAAAGAATTGCAGAAACATCACAGGATGTTGTGCACGTTCTCTCGCAGCAAAGAAATGCTGTGAAAAAGCCTGACCTCTTTAAGAAGGTGTCCTTATGGGTAATGGTGTGGCCTTATGGGTAATGTAGTGTGTGTGTCGTGGGACGGCAAAATGAAAACGAGGTTAGTTTAACCACGAAAAATAAGGTATCACTGTATACAGCAACTTGATTTTTCATTTCTACTTTTAATTTTGATATTAACTGGGTAGAATATCGCAATATATTGTGATATCGTGATAATATTGTATCGTGACCCAAGTATCATGATACATATCGTATTGCGAGGTCCTTGCTAATACTCACCCCTATTCCTGAGACAAGTAAAAGGTGTTGGGGAAAAAAAAAAACGCATAAAACATAATGCCCCCCCCCCCCCCCCCCCCCCCCCCCCCAAAAAAAACAAAAACTAAGACTCTTAAAGTGCTCACAAGTTGCGTCAGCTGCCAAAGTACCGACCTTTTCCTCCTGCTTTCGTTTTATTGTTTTGAAAATTTCTAAAAGGTGAAAAATTAAATCAGGTTTTATTTATATTACTCTAAAAGTCCTTTATTTTATCTTTTTGCTTCGGTTAACCAGTGAGAGATCACAACATTCATGGTAACTGCTTCCAAAGCGGCCCAGTTTTTAAATCGGTCTGGGACTGTTTTTAAATCGGTCTGGGACTAACAAACCTCAGAGCTCCATGGATCGCTAATCTAATCATTCGATCAGCGGTGCCGCTGCTCGAGTCTTTACCAAACCGGTGGTTTATTTAAAGCACACAGCATGCGCCACGGCTCTTAACGGAGGTGTTGCGCAATCACAAGCGTTTTACCTCCAGGTCCCAGACGCAGGCGGCGTGGAAGAGGGCGGAGTTCACCTTCCCCACCCTGTGGACGTCTTTCACGTCCCAGACGTACAGACTGTGGTCGTTGTACACGCAGCTGAGCCAGCGGCTGATGGGGTCGTAGGTCACGGCGATGGCGTCCGGGTAGCGGGCGTCCGCCCTGCTGCTGAACAGGTGGCTGTGGGGAGAAAAGGTCCGGGCGTCATTTTAAACGTCTCGTCTTGTGGATACCAACCGGAAACTCTGGTCCCGAGCTGTTCAGCACCTGGCCTCTGTGACGGCGGCGACGTCGGAGCCGAGGGGGTGTGGCCGCGGCAGCGTGCAGACGAAGCGCAGGTCGACGGGGCTGAAGGCTCGAACCGTTCCGTCCGCGCAGCCGCAGAAGATGGTGTCTTCTGACAGAGACAGGGACTGGGCCAGGCCCGTCTGCAACATGGGACGGGACACAACAGGGACATCAGTTCATGATGTAAAAATGTGGTAAACTGTGACCTGCATGTTAACAGAACTCAGGTTAAAGCCTCTCTGGAGGACGTCCAGAACCACGCTGTACTTTAACGTGATGCTAATTCTTCTCTGATCCTCTGACAGAAGGTGAACACAGAGACCAGCACACCTTCATGTTCACCAGCTGGTTAAACATCACAGATGGATGCTCTTCTAAAGTATCACACGCTTAACAGCCTCTACTAGGGCTGTAGCAATACACTAATCTCCCGATACGATACGATACACGATATTCGGCTCACGATACAATATATATATATAATATATATGTTTTATGCTTTTTTCCCCCCAACACCTTCTACTTGTCTCAGGAATAGGGGTGAGTATTGGCAAGGACCTCGCAATACGATATGTATCATGATACTTGGGTCACGATACGATATTATCACGATATATTGCGATGTGTCTACCCAGTTAACATCAAAATTAAAAGTGGAGACGAAAAATGAAGTTGCTGTATACAGTGATTCCTTATTTTTCATGGTTAATGTGGACCGGCGCCCCGCCACAAAGATCAAAATCCACAAACAGGAGTCGGAGCCCCCCGAGCTTAAACAATGTGTTTAAAATATGTTTAAAAACCATAAAAAAGTAGCGAGGCACTGCAGCGAAACAAGACAAAGGCTCAACTGTGGTCTTTCTGTTACCTTCACAGCCTCTGGTCTCTGAACCGTAGTAAACAAACCGCAGGTATTGTGCTATTTTTGGCTCGTAATTTAGCGGCTAACACGCTAACAACAAAAGAAAACAGTCCAGTTTTCTCTGCATGGAACAAAGAACTTTATTCTGGCACTGCAGGAACTTGTAACATCACACAGGTTGTATTGTTGGGCTCCTGTCGGTTAACAGAGAATCTAAATCTATACACGCTGGGCTGCTGTTGATGATCACTACACTTTTCATCTAACCCCGTTTTCGTTCTGCCGTCCCATGACACACACACTACACCATTACCCATAAGGCCACCTTCTTCAAGGGGCCAGGCTGACTCACAACATTTCTTCACTGTGAGAGAACGCACACAACATCCTGTGATGTTTCCATGATTTTTTTTCTTGATTTTTTTTTAAATTATATTATATATTTCTGAAAAATCCGCGAGTAACTAAAACCGCAGAACTTAAAGTGCGAATTGGCGAGGGATCACTGTATTCATCTTACAATACATTTACATCATTTTCTGAAAGATTTTAAAGGGACAAAGTGATTTTGGTTACATCTTGTGAGTGTTTTGTTTGAATTAATTAAACTGAAAGCATCAATTACACATTATATGGCTGACAGGCAGCTTGCAAATACTGGACAAAATAAATAAAAGATTTGTTGAGAAAAATAGTTTCAACAGTGCAAATTGTTATTTGCAAGCTTTTAAAGGTGGGACACGGAGGTTTTGAAAGAAGCTTAGAATATCGATACTGTCTGGAGAAATAAAATATCGATATATATCGCAGAATCGATAAAATCACTCAGCTCTAGGCAGAACCGTCAGCTCAAATAGGTCACATTTACGGCGACACTCGCAGCACTCTCGCCATCTGATCATCGTGAAAACAGATAAAGAACGGCGCGAGTGAAGGGGTCCCAGCACATCTCCTGTCACTCACCCGTAGATCCACCCACTTGTCCAGCATCCTCTTCCTGTTGAACTCGCACAGCAGGCCGGAGGAGGTTATGCAGAAGGTGGAGTCGGATTTGGGGCCCCGCCCACAGGCCACGTCGCAGAAGAAGTTGTTCCTGAGCTCTCCCAGCAGCCCGGACCGGCCCAGCAGAGGCACGGGGGTGCTGGTCTGCAAAACACAGTGGGTGTTTGGTGGTGAGAAGTGGTGAAAATGAGAAAGTCATAAGTGACAATAAGAAGAAAATACACTCTAAAAATGTAATCAGCTAAGTCACCTAGGAAACATATTTGGCATGAACAGGATTCTCCTGGTTTACATGCATTTGACAAACTTCATCCACACACACCACCAACAACATCCTGGACTACCTTGTTGGCCTTGCAGTGGTCCAGATACCAGAACTTGACGTGTCTGTTCCCGACTGTTACAAAGTAGGAACTGTCCTCAGAGAAGGAGACGCCCGTCACCTTGCTGGACACCTTGTTAGCAGCCACAACCACGTCCTTCTGCAAGACAGGGACGCAAAGACGGTCAAGCGTTCGACATCTCCGCAGGCCTTTCTCGACCAGATTAAAGCAGCACAAAGGAGCTTTGTTTCTTTTTCGTGTTTCAATATCAGTTTGAGTCTCATTTGAATTAATATTTGATGCTGAATATTGGCAAAAAGCAGCTAAAGCAACTTCAGATGGCCATCCCAGAAACTGCACGTTGCTTTGCAGCACTACGTCAAAAATAAATGTGTCAAAGTAATCAAAGCCTCTGACCCATCACCATTAATTTCCTGTAAAAAAAAACAAAACAAAACACTAAACTGTGTCACGTGGCTAAAAGAGAACATCTGTCTTCGTAAATGGAGCCAACTGCAAATGAGACAAACCTTCCACGCCCAGACGTTCACCATCATGTCATGCTGGTTTCCCACGCTGACGATGTATTTGTTGTTGGGAGAAAAGGCCACGCAGGAGATTCCATATTTGTGCTTCTGGAGCTCCGCCACCTGCCGGCGCTCCGCTACGTCCCACAGCCTCACCGCTGGCAGGTGGCCGCTCTGATGAGGAGAAAAGAGGGAAGAAGAGTGAAACAGGACGAACTGAGAGGCTGCAGTTGACTCCCATTAACACACATGTGCTTTCCTTCACGTACATACGGGATACAGTCAGTACAGAGGTATCTGGACATGGACGGGTTCTTTATGATTGAGCATTTATGCGCCACCACAATGAATTTGACATAAATTAGAAACTTGAAAAGCACTGTGTAGGGGCTAATAGTTTTAGCCATAGTTGTAGGAGCTCAGACTAGACTGGGCTCGTCATAGCTATGCTGCTATAGGCCTACACTGCAGGGGGACGCCAACATGATCTGCTGAGTGGGGTCTCCACTACTCTTCTCCCTTTCCTTCCCTTTCCTCCTCCCCTTCTTCCTCCTCCAGCTCATTCCATAGTTATTAACTAGAAAAGCACTCGGAGAGCACAAACCTCCACCAAGTGCAACGGTTCTCCCATATAGCGATTTACAGATTGCAAAAAAATCCGCGTTCTGGTTCAGATCCGGATCAGCCTTTGAAATTTGATAGAGGTTCCCATTGTCAATCCCTGAGTCAAATTTCATGAGTTTTGGGCAATAATTAATGGAGATATTGAGAAATAAATTTTTCGGCCCCATTGACCGCAATGTTATCGAAAATTTGAAAGTGATCCAGAATCCAGGATTTTTCCGGATCACAGCCAAAATGAAATCAGTTCTTTCTTTTCACATTTCTGACAACTCCTGAAAATTTCATCAAAATCCATCCATAACTTTTTGAGTTAACTTGCACACAGACAGACAGACAGATAAACGCCGGCAAAAACATAACCTCCTTGGCGGAAGTAACAATCAAGGTGTGATCAAAGTGTAGACTTTTAGCTTTAATTTAAGAGGTTTCAAAAACATATGGGATGTATCATTTAGGAATTAGAGGTGTTTTAAAAACCTAATTTTCAATTTCAATTCAACTTTATTTGAATAGCGTCTGCTACAATACAAATTGTTTCTTTTCAGAGGCCTAGAGCATGACCCCCAAGCAAATATTATTAACTAAAGCTAATATTATTATCAAATCTTATTTGCAAGTATAAAAAAAACTCCCCTTTAACAGGGAAGAAACCTAATTATACTCTGACTGGTTCATTGTTAGTACATGAACTACAAAGATGAATATATAAACAGATGTAGGCAGCAACACTGAGGTGGTCAGAGGATCAGACTGCTGGTCATCATGTTAGTTGATATCCCAGAGACACCTATAATAGACAGGTGGAGGTAAACGCTAGGATGGTCAGAGGGGGGAACTGCCGGTTAGTATGTAGCTCTGGAAACTCTGGACTGAAAATATATACAGAAAAAGAAAAAGGGGGCACAGGACAGCACAAAAAACTACAGGAACAATGAGGCACACTTACATTTATGAGATGCTTCTATTTAACTTTGGATACAGCTGAAGGAAGAAGAGGAAAGAAGGGGGGAGAAGAGTATTATGCTGGTGTCTCCCTGCAGCGTAGACCTATAGCAGCATAACTACGATGAGGCTTTGTTTCAGACCACCCTGCTCTAGTCTGGTCTTCAGCCTTCCCTATAACTGTAGCTATAACTATTAGCCCCTACACACTATTGATGAGACTAACTGTAGGCTTTCCTAAACTTAAATGTTTTCATGTTAGTTTTAAAGGTGGAGGTGGTGTCAGCTTCCTGAACCCAAACTGGTAGCTGGTTCCATAATAAAGGTGTCTGATACCAGAAGGCCCGTCCTCCAAATCTACTTTTGCATATTCTAGGAATGACAAGTAAACCTGCACTTTGAGAGCAGAGAGCTCTATTAGGAGCATCAGGAGTTATCAGGTCTTGTAATTAACGAGGAGTTTGGCTGTTAAGGGCCTTATTTGAGAGTAACAGTCTCCCTGGAGGCTTAGTGTTAACTAGTGCTAGAACTTTTGGACCACATCTGGTCAAACAACATCTTTTCAGTGAGCTGTCCAAACACCTTTGAGCTTCTGAAGACGGAGGGTACTTTGTTCATTAAAAGCAGATGTAATTCCCAAATGGTAAATCGCCATATTTTTGTGAAACCTCTTAAATCAAAGCTGAGAGTCTACACTTCGATCACATCGTGATTGTTTGATCTCAGACCCATTGCGGTGGCATTATAAAAGCCTCCAGTCAGACTATCCACTGGATCAGAGCGCTGTCACCTGTACCACCAGTCCGTCCAGCTCTCTGAGAGATTAACCTCCCCGTCCTCTGAAAACAGTTACTTATCCCACAGCCTGCTCGCATTATTCCCTCCTCTGGGGATCAAAAGGTCACCGGGGTTTCTTTTTCGTGCGGTCTCTCCCTTTAACGTGGCAGAATGACGCAGTCGGCGGGTGTGAGGACAGGACACCGAATCCAGGTGACGTTCAACCGAAGACGGAGCTGCATACGAAAGAGACTGAAGCAAAGACAAAGCCGTCTGGCGCCAACATGGCCTTGTATGCAAATCAGCCGCCGTTAACATAATTCACTCAGGAATATCTTCCACTCTTTAAGTGCTATTTTACTTAACAGCAGATAAACTGTGATATCCCCTTTTTTAACATACATTTCTCACGGTTACTTGGTCAACCGGCATGCACATTAGTATGCGCAACATTTAGCATTTAAGCCGTAACCGGTGTCATGACTCCCAGTGTTTACGGTGGAAACCCACAAACCTTCAGCTCCGGCAGAACGGCAGCAGAACGGCAGCAGATTTGCTCTTTTGAACTTTGATCTGCGCAGTCATGGCAACCGCTGCGTCCCCCCCACCCCCATCCACTCGCACAGAGAAGTCTTTAATCGGCTTTCGCTGGCTGGAGGGGCGGATTAAGGTAGCGTGTTGTGTTGAGGCGCACGTTGTAACCACAACAAAACGGAGTAAAGACGCTCCGCTGTCGAGACTCGTTGGCTTGGAACGGAACAAAACTTTGGCAGCTTTAGCGAGCGACGCTATAACGGGATGAAAACACTCGGAGGCTTCTGCGACAAATCTCCATCCCGCTTGGATAAAACGTATTAACTCCTGCTTATGCTGTGCACAACTGCAGCGCGTTGAAGTAAATGGACTGCGCTTACATGGCGCTTTCTAGACGCCATCAAGGTGCCCCCCCCAAAGCACTTTACATAAGCCTCTCGTTTTCCCGTCCAATCAAGGCGCTGCCAGGTGTTAGGACACTTCGACATGTGGACAGTTGGAGCCGGGGTCAAACCGCCAACCTCATAAAGACTGGACGGCTCGCTCTACCAACTCTGTCTAACATGTTAAATATCCTGGTAAAGTGAAATCATCAAAAACACTAATCCTACACTCGTACGAACTTTAAAGGCAAAAACAGAATCGCTGGAAGAGGAAGCAGGAAAGGACGGACCGACGGAGAGGAGACTCACCTCTCCGGTCACCAAGTACTTCCCATCAGGGGAGAAGGACAGAGCTGTGATGGTTTTTCTGTTGAGGTGAAAGAGAGAGAGAATAACACCTCATTATGTTTCCATGAATGACTTAGAGACTGTGACACTGAGGTAGAGTTGAGGTTAAAATGTTGAGGTTCTCTTTGGGGTTGGATCGGATCAGGAACGAGAACATTAGAGTGACAGAAGATGTTAGATGTTCTGGAGAGAAAGTCAGACAGATGGTTTGGACATGAACAGAGGAGGTAGAAGGATGATGAGGTTGGAACTGTCAGGCAGGAGGTCTAGAGGAAGATCTGGGAGGAGATTTATGGATGTAGAGACAGAGGACATGAAGTTAGCCAATGAGAGAGAAGAGGATGATGAGGATGGAGTTAGATGGAGGTGGATGATTCACTGTGGTGACCCCTGAAGGGAACAGCTGAAAGGAAATGAAAAAGATATTTGTGTCCGACTCACCTTGAAGTGTTGATAATGTGATATTGTCTGTTCTTTTTGGGGTTGAGTAAGACCACCACACACCTACAGGAGAAAGGAAAAGAATACAATAAGTCACGTAAACGCTGACCTGGAACTGGTTTAGGAAGTGCATGACCCTCCTATCTATGCCTCGATGTACATCCATCCACACCTCCATCCAGCTCTTCTGGAAGAACACAAAGGTGTTCCTAGTGCTGGGCGGTATACCAGTTCATACCGAATACCGGTGTTTATTTTTCTTATGATATGAATTTTTCATATACCGTAATACCGGTGAGTATGTACTGTAGCGTACACAACGCTGGGAACGCCGCGCGGCGGAACGTAAGTGCCTCAGAACATTGTTTGACAGGACTGTTTTGCAGTTGCACTGGAGGCACAACACGCTACTAGTTAGCACTAGTAGCAAACAGCGAAAGTCCCAAAGTGGAAGCTCCAGAACGGCAACATGAGACTGAGGAACTTCCTCCTAAACGAGGAGTCGTGTCTGTCGTGTGGAAGTTCTATGGATTTAAAAAGACGACGTCCAACAAACTACAATAATCTGCAAATGTTGCCGAGCTAAAGTTGTAGCCGCGGGAGGCTACACCAGCAATCTGTGTGAATATTGTTTATATGCTGCTACAGGATAATCCTTTTTTTTTTTTCAAAACTTGAATATTGCAAGTTGCATACTTTTTTTTTTACTATTTATTTGTTGACATATCTTTAGAACGTTGTTTACATTGTGTAGTTAATGTTGATTTTTTACTAAATATGTTTTTTCAAGTTGTTTGCAAAATTTTGTATTTTAACTGCAACTATCAAGCATTCTGATTCCTTCACTTAATCAGAATAACGAGTGCCACCTCTTTGAAATAGTATCATTTTGTGAGGCCATGCAAAACCTGTATTAATACTAGTGTAGATATGAATGTTTTTCTACAATATTCACTCCTCGTGACAGTAAAATAGGTAATTCTAAGACAATTTACTGCAGCAATTCCTCTCTAAATGATTAGATAAAGTGGTTAACACCCAGTTGTGCCTTCAAAAAAAAATACTGTGATATACCGTGAAACCGATATAATTTTGAAAAATACCGTGATATAAATTTTTGGTCATACTGCCCAGCACTAGGTGTTCCCGGATATATAAACTCTCCAGCATGTCCTGGGTCTGTCTCGGGCCTGGATAGACATCTCCTCAGGAAGGCGTCTAGGAGGCATCTCAACTAGGTACCTGAACCACCTCAGCTGGCTCCTCTCGATGGGGAGGAGCAGTGACTCTACTCAGATGCCAGAACCTCTCACCCTGGCACCTTCAATCCCAGTTTAGCATCAACCCACTCATCGCATTTTTTTTAAATCAATTTCAAAAGAAGAACTTTAATAGTATTCTCAAAAATAATGCAAGTAAACAGAGAAATAAATAATCTCTGCCTCAATCATTCAAACACTTAAAAAACACTTCCGTATTCAAATCTTCCAGGGTCGTCGTTTCCTGTTCATAAAAACTTCCTCTTTGCTCTGCCCACAAATCAACAGCCTCCTTGTTCCTCAACCTCCACGTTCCTGGTGCCGCAACTGGTACAGATTTAACCTGGACCGTAATCTGTAAACCACTGAGGTAGTTACCCAACACCAGCAAAACAGAGACTCTTAGCGCCTGCGCGTGCTTAGACACGTCACGCTCGAACACGAACTAGGAATGTTGTCAGCAACTCAACTTTGATGCTTTCTCTTCAGTTGTTGGCCTTTTTGGTATCAATAAAGCTTTGCCAGGAGACGGTTTGTGACTAAACTGTGCTTTAATCCCAGAGGTGTCGCGGCTCTGAAGAGATGCTGAGAAGGTCAGCACAGCTGGTATTTGGAGAAAATTGTGATAATACATATTACATCTCAGAGTGGGGGGAAAAAAACTCCCTGAGGAGTGGATAAAACCACTTTAGAGTTTTAATTTTAAAAAGAAAAGCCCTCAGTGCTCTAGTCCTCAGCTCCTGAGATGGAAGCACAGATAACACTCACACAGAAATTTGCACACTGAAGCTCTGCAGGAGGCAGATTCGATAAGGGAGCCGGGAGCAGATAAGTCAAAGGGCAGATGCTGAGATAACGGCGCTTAAGTGGTCTCGTTTGTCTTACCCTGCAGGATAGGCGATGAGTCCAGATCGGGGATCGCAGGCCAGGCCGCTGTTTCCTGTGGCGGAGATGCCCAGAACCTTCTCCAAAGTCACCTGTGGAGACACAAGGAAATGGTTTCTGTTTCCAGGATTTCACCGCAGTGAGAACGGAGAGATGATGCCGTTGAAAGTAGAATAAGAAATTTGAATAAAAAAATAAGCATCCTCGCCAATTAATTAAAGACCAACATTGTTTTTTGGTGCTCTTTGTTGTGCTGCTGGTTTCTTTTGTTAGTTTGGTTTCCTGTTATTTTCACATTTTGCTGGGATTTCCTGTTTAATTTTACTTTATTTGCATATCTACTGGCCTGGCCAGCCATAAAAACCAAAAATGAGTCTGGTTCCTCTGGATTTGACACTGATTTCTGGGGAGCAACATCATCAAACGCAGAGGAAACTGCTAAATGACATGCGATGAAAGATTATATTCATCACCTATTGATTTGCAACTCTAAGCTAGTGCTTCCCAAACTGAGGAGCCCAAGGGGACGTAACAAAGCCCGGCTGCATTACTAGTATAGACGAGTTTGCAAAATGCCTCTGATGTGGCAGATTTTTAAGCTAAAGGCCCGCGGAACGCGGACCGGAAGCGCCGCCATTAAAGTCAACGAGAGTCGTCGCGCCGGAAGTGCCAGAGATACGTTTTAGGAGAGATTTGAACCGCACGTGAGGAAAGTATCAATCTGTAAGTCGAAAAAAACACACTTTATTTGACGGCAATCATGGTTTTTAGATTTACATCAGCATAAAGAACAAGCACGTTTAAACGAGCGGACTGCTGAGCAACGGTCACGTGGTCTCGAAACATTCGGGTGAGTTCGTCATTAATCACGAAAACAGCCGAGACGCTTTCCGCGTGCTGTGGGACTTGAGATCGCGCCACAGACGCTTTAAAACCGGAGCACGGGGCTCTCCGTGTGCTGTGGGGCTCCGGGTTTAAAAATTACAGACAGTATTTTAATATCATGATATTATTTAATATGATATTATAAAGGATTCTGCTGGGGCTGTGGATTTTTGTAGATGTACATCCTGGAGGGCCCCCAAAAAATATTTTTCGCTACAAAAAAAACAAAAAACAAAACAAAACAAAACACAAAAAATATAAATAAATAAATGATTAAAAATAAATAAAAATAATTTTTAAAAAATCTTGGGAACCACTGGTATTCACCAATAAATACAGTCATGGAAAAAATGATTAGACCACCATTTTTTCTTCACTTTCTTGTTCATTTTAATACCTGGTACCATTAAACGTCATCATGTGACTAAAACTGACAGAAAAGAAAACACTGAATGCATAAAAGCAGTGTTTTTGGCAGTACAACGCCATAGCTATTGATGTAAAAACTTAAGTGATTTAGGTCATAATCAAGAAAACCATGGAAAATGGTAAGATATCAGCTCTTAAATAAAACTCTTATGAGCAATCTTTGTGGTTATCGTTATGTTTGTCCAAACAAATGTACCTTTAGTTGTACCAAGCATTAAAATGAAGAAGAAACTGAAGAAAACAAGGGTGGTCTAATAATTTTTTCCATGACTGTATGTGAAGCAGCTACTATGTCCAGCTCCCTTATTTTACATGATAAAGTATACGTTTGAAAAAAAAAAACATCAGTAACAAAACAATTGATATTATCCTTTAAAGTGTAAAATATATCCAATAAAGTCTGCTGAAGATCAGATTTAACCTCAAACAGTGGATGAGATTGGAGGCAAATCCGTTCACTTTGCAAAAATCTTTATCTTTTGAAGTGAAAAAATGTTTAAGAGGAAAGGAATTAGGATGGCAGGCTGGGATGTGACAGCTGGTCTGGCGAGTCCTGCTGTGCGTCTGTCTTAGGAATTAAAAAGCAGCTGCTGTCACTGAATCAGCATGAATGTAACTGTGGTGTCCTACTAACACATTTAATCACGATAATAACACAATAAAGGGCTTAGTGAGATAATATCAGGGAAGACATAGGAGGGAATTTGAATAAAAAAAGTCTTTAAGTTCGTTCATGTCTAAATGGGTCAGTTATAACTCATGAAAGTTAACATTTATCTACCTTGCTGCTGAGGTTTTCCCTGCTGCTCTTCTTGATCCTGGTGGACGGAGACCGCAGCAGGTTCCTGATGCGGGTTTTAAAGGTGAGTCCATCTCCCGGCATGTTGCTTCCAGCCTTCAGGTACCGTCCTCTGACCAGCTGATCGCTCCACTGCGCTTTTACGCAGAGCGCGTCTGTGCCGCCGGGACACGTGGGCGCGGTAATCGCGCTGCGCTCCTCCTCCTCCTCTTCAATCTTCACGTCCAGCGCGCTCGCGCCACTTCTGCTGGACAAACCGTGGCCCCGCGTGACATCAATAACTCAAATCTGGACAATCTGGACCCGCGCCGGTCCCGTGATTGCATCAACGATTGTTTTTTAAACTGGTTTAATGGGATTAAAGGAGGAAGAGTTTTGCCGCCCGCGCGGCTGAGTGGCGGATGTCTGCGGCCGCGGCTCTTTGTCTGTTTGCTCTGTCAGGATCTTATCTTTCAACTGTCCATATCTGTCTTTAATGGGCATGTTTACCCAAGTTAAAGTGATTTGGAGTTTTCTGTTCTTGGACATTTACGTACACGCTCACTTGCACGTGCACGTCAAACCTTTGAAGGGATCGTGTTACAGAAACATATTAATGCTCTTTTCTGATCTTTAGGTGAGTTATTTGGGGGTTTGAAGTCACCACTTAAAAGAAAAACTAAACTCTGATACAAGACGACCTTCCAGCATTTATATGTGGGGCCCTTATGGGGCCACAATAGGGGCCCCAAGTGGTTGTAAAATTATAGTGACTCAAAACCTTTAACTTAATACTGCAGCTTTTGTTCTAAAATATCGAGTTTCGCAAAACTGCAACTTTTTGACAAAAAAAAACAAAAAACGATCTTGTCCTGAAATCATTTTTAATGGTAAAATCAAAACTGTACTGTGAAGGGCTTTTTTTCCTTAAAATCCCAACTTTCTGACATCAAATTACTGATTTTGTAAATAAAATGATCACTTTTTGACAAAGAATTCTCTACTTTTTTTTCATAAAATCATGACTTTCTGGAGTTGGACGCTGTAAACTTGACACTTTACAAAGTCTCAAATTTTTGATGCTCTGGATTGTTTTAACAGCAGCTCACCTTTGTTCTGCAGAAGGGCCACTTGTCAAGTCTGAAATCAAAAAGGGGGGGGGGGGGGGGGGGGGGTACCTGGAGTCTGTCTGTGCACATGCCAGATTGGAACCCGGTTCAATTCAAATTAAAAAAAATTCAAAAATACTTTAATAATCCCCCAAGGGGGAAATTCAAGTCTCAGTTCACCAGTTCTTCTGGTGTACTAGAGGAGCTGCTAGCATCCAGCGCTCCTTTTCATGCCCGGTCCCATGGTCCGAGTGCTAACTCCAGGTAACATCCGTTAAAACAGTTAACAGCCGTTAGAACCAGTATATCTCCAAATAGATGACAAGTGAGATATCTCCAGATCAGAGGAGGAAACACCGATGAACCAGACCGTCTCCTCTGGGAAGACTGAGCTCCTTCAGTCCGGCGAGCGACGGAGCCGACCGTCCCAGAGCCCGGTTCATCATGCGCCCATTTAGCTGTTGTATCCCCTCTGGCTCCCATATTTCATCCACATAGGCATCCTGTTTGTGGCCCATGATCATAGTGCGAATTATGGGGGGGGTTGACCCCCCCAATTACAACTTCGACCCCCCTAAAGAAGGTACAAATTGTCATTTTTGTCATCTTCAACCCCCCTAAAGATGACAAAAATTGTCATTTTTGTCATCTCTAGAAAATGTTGACCCCCGCCAATTGTCATTGTATAATTTGCACTCTGCCCATGATACTGGAACCATTTTGGGGCCCATGCCTTGGTCCAGTCCAAGACCGAGACCAGACAGCCTTCAGAAAGTGGGCTGTCTGAACCCAAGTAACCCGGTTTTAATCCAGTAGGACGTGCTGGATCGGCCCAGACCTGAACATCTAACTTGGTGACTCCTTCAGATCTGCAGGGTACATTTACATGGTGGTTACGTGGACAGTTTTGTCCACAGTGGCAGCTTTATGAGACCATCTAACTGGACCCCTTCCTTCATGTCAGTGCACGTTCATGCAGGGGAACTGATGCGCTGACTGATGAAGGACCTCCAAGACAGAATTTCTTTGTGGGGACATTAATGGGCCTAAAAATGGGGCCTCATATGGACTTGTCTTGTACATGGGGGGGACGCTTGGGCCCAAAACTGGTGTCTCATCTTGGCCTTTTCCTCTTTGATAGCGTAGGGTGAATTCCAGTTTCTCCCTTAATCCTCAATCTCAAAATTGTGCGCTCCCATGAAGTCCAAATGTTGTCCCGATTCTTAGAAAGTCAAGTTGAGGGACTAGTTTGAGGGCTGTATCGTCCTCAATATTGAGATTTTCCGGCACCACCCTTGGAAGTAAGGGCTACCCAGAAGGCATTGCGTATTTTTGTCAAGACGTCTTCGAAAAGGATGGCACCGAAAAAAGCTAGCTACAAATGTAAGTATTTTTGTAGTTAATAAAGATGTAAATGTTACGAAACTATCTTACTGTCTTCGTTATATATATTTATATTATCTTATTCTTCTACGTCTTCTTCTCCTTCTTCTTCGTCGTCGTCGTTTTCTTGACAGACTGGACGTAGCTTTGTCGTAAGGCCGCCCCCCACAGTCTGAAGACGTAACTGCACTCAAGGGGTGTCTCATTTCTAAGTCACGAGATAACCCTTACACTAACTTTGGAGGGTTAAACACTGAGGGTTAAGGGAGGAACTAGAATTGGCCCTAGTCTGGTTCCTCTGGATCTGACTTTAATTTCCAGAGTGTGGTACCTACTAGAGGTGCAACGGTCCAGGTGGCTCACGGTACGGTCCGTACCGCGGTTTTTGTGTCACGGTTTCGGTACTGATTCAGTACAGTTTCAGACCATCTGTTACCCTAAACCTGCGATCGCAAGATACCGAGTTTGCGGAAAGCGCAACTTGCATGTTGACGCGTAAAAGAGCGCGTCCAAATAGAATAAATGTACAGCTGTGGCATGATCTCATCCAGATGTTTGCTGTGGAGGAAACCAAGGAGATCTTTGTCTCTGGTGTCAAGCTGGAAAAGGTTGGATGCAGGAATTTATTTCCGATATGTCTGAAACTGTTGGTGGTCGAGGAGGGACAGGAACATTAATTGTTCGTGATCTTTAAATGCGCATCCAACGATTCGTTCTGCAGTATTTTAAAAAAGCACGTCAGCTGCGCCAAGATGCACAACTGGTAACAACTGGATCTTACACAGGTAAGATCCGGGTTTAGGGAGGTGGAAGAACTGTTAACTGTTTTCACTCCCTCGCCGGTGTATTCAACAGCAAAACCAAAATGCTCCCACACTGCTGATTAAAAAAAGTTTTTTCCTAATTTCTCCGCTACCGCTAGCCATGCCTGCTTGTTCCTGCGTATATTAGCTGCAGCCAACCGGCCAAAGTGTGATCGGCTGGTCACTGTGAGTGAGCGGAGGCGAGTGGACATTGACATGCTCATGTGCAAGTCCAATACAAAGTTATTGGAACATAAATATCGCGGCACATAAAACCCCATGTTGTCCCATGCAGGTCGTACCGAACCGTACCGTATTTTACCGAGTACCGTTGCATCCCTAGTACCAACACCATTGGACACGTATATGAGCGTGTGATGTAAACAGAGCAGCAACCAGACTGATACCAAGACGTTAAAATGGGTGCGATGGATCAGAGAGACACCGGTGAATGACCGTTTTGCAGTAGAACCTTATTGATCCATCTCAGTTGTTTTGTATCGTAGCTCTTCTATGAACCATCGTTTAAAGTCCGTCCCAATAATGATGAGAGCGGGTTGGTACTTTCTGTACTGGCTGAAGGGTGGCTGTAGCTCAGTTGGTAGAGTGGGTCGTCCAGTCACTGGAAGGTTGGCGGTTTGATCCCAGCTCTAACTGTCCACAGGCCAAAGTGTCCTTAGGAACAAGACAAGCCTAATGCAGCACCTTGCATGGTAGCAGCCGCCCACAGGTGTGTGAATGTGAGTGTGAACCGGTGAATGAGAGGCCAATGTAAACTGCTTTGAGGGCACCTTGACGGTGTGGATAAAGCGGTATATAAGTGCAGTCCATTTACCATTTACTGGTGTTGATGCCAGTGAATGGGAGGAGAACCATTCCACGTGAATGAATGGCAGGTCTCACTTGCATCAGTCAGGTAAGCAAACACAACTGGAACCAGAAGATAATCCCCCATTTTTCCATCTGTGATGGGTCCCACCTTCCAGCTTTTTTCAATTTTTTCAACAACAGACAAATCTCGGTCAACAAATTAGATCAATGGTGAACTGGACAGGTTTGCAGCCCGGAGCATATTTATAAATGCTATAAACTACGCTGTATTTCATTTTCCCAGTACTTCTGGGTCAAAGCCCGGGACAGGAGCTGTGGAGTACAGTCATGGAAAAAATTATTAGACCACCATTTTCTCTTCCCTTTCTTGTTCATTTTAATACCTGGTACCACTAAACGTCATCATGTGACTAAAACAGACAGAAAAGAAAACACTGAATTCATAAAAGCAGTGTTTTTGGCAGTACAACGCCATAGCTATTGATGTAAAAACTTAAGTAATTTAGGTTATAATCAAGAAAACCATGGAAAATGGTAAGATATCAGCTCTTAAATAAAACTCTTATGAGCAATCTTTGTGGTTATCGTTATGTTTGTCCAAACAAATGTACCTTTAGTTGTACCAGGCATTAAAATGAACAAGAAACTGAAGAAAACAAGGGGGATCGAATAATTTTTTCCATGACTGTATGTAGTCGGCCAGTTTCAGTCCGGTTCAACGTTGACTCGTAGGATCAAGTCGAGCTCCAACCATGAACCGTCTCATCTGGGTGAGTTAAGACCCGGATTCAGAAAGCTTGATCGGTTCCCTGGAGAGCAGTTCTTTGCAGCGACCCGGTCGGGCCAGACGTAACACAGACGAGCAATAGATGTGCACGTCGCCTCAGAGGGAAAAGAAGCCGTAACACCAGAGCGCTCAAGAATAAAAGATAAACAAGACAGTTAAAGAAAAAAAAAACAGTAGAATTAAGAGAACAAATCAATAGATAAAAGCTGAAGAATAAATCATTAAAAGCACTTAAAATCAGAGCTCAGTAGACTGACAGCAGAGGGAACGGAGCACCTGGAATAATGATTTGTTTTGTTTGCAGGTAAGCGATGAAGCCTGAGGGCTTTAGAGTAAAACTAGGAGATAAAACGAGTCTCTGGTTCAAGTCTGTTATCTGAGACGAGTCTCTGCTGGACTCCAGAGATCTTTGATCACACGCCAACAATCCCAATCAGCCCAGTTCTGTCTGTTACTGACGGACCAGAAACCAGCGGATAGAAAAGTTAAAAGATTTTCAATGAATGAGCAATAAAAAAATAAAAAAACATTTACAACAAGCGCGTGTGATATGTCACTGCACTGTTCAGTTTGTACCAGTTATGAACTTTCAGACCCGGTTATTAAAGAAATATTACTGACGGCGCTTCAGTGGCTCCGATTTATCACGTCCCCACGGAGAGATTATGTTGTTCACACAAGATAAAAAATAAAATAAAATACAGCGCAGTAATAATGGCACTTCAGGTGCTCCACGAGCCTCAGGAGATAACAGTTCGAGCTCAGGGTCATTTTAAAGACCCACTGCGGCAGAGCGGTTCTGTGGGCAGGAAAACTCTATCAGAACATGGGTTTGGGTTCCTGCGTGTTCTGGAGCTCCTCAACACCTGAGACGGCAGAATTACTAATGACGTCATCGGATCAACGATTTTTTTTTTCTTTTTTTATACACTCATTTAAACATTTCCAAACGGGTCCATGACTCAGAAGCGTCTCGGTGCTGAACCGGCCAGCCTACAGTCCAGAACCGTCACCTGTTATGAACATTTACGGCTGTTACAGCCTCCACGCTCGTTAAATCAATCCACTAAAACAGCTGTAATGTTTGGTTTAATGACTAATTTATTCTTTAAAATTAGTGCTGGTTCTGATACCAGCAGGACTGGAATTAACTGGACCGGTTTGTTTTCTATGTAAAGTACACAAAGGTGACTTTTGTTGTAAACTGGGACTTTATAAATAAAATGAATTAAAGTCAGAAGATATTGAGTTCACAGTAAGGGTGTGAAAAAATCGATTTGGCGATATATCACGATTTTTGGCCGCCCAATATAATATCGTTTTTTTAAGGAAAATTCATTCATTCACTTAAATGTGCAAAAAGTTCAGTTCAACTAATTCAAACAAAGTCATTGGAGCACTCACAAGATGTCACCAAAATCCCTTTGTCCCTTTAAAATCTTTCGGAAAATGATGTAAATGTATTGTAAGATGAATATCTATATATATATCGTATCGTGAGCCGAATATGATGTATCAAAAAAAAAAAATCAATTTGGCGATATATTGCGATATCGGCTGCCCGATAAAATATCGATTTTTCAGCTCCTAATATCGATTTTTTAGGAAAATTCATTCATTCACTTAAATGTGCAAAAAGTTCAGTTCAACTAATTCAAATAAAGTCATTGGAACACTTACAAGATGTCACCGAAATCACTTTGTCCCTTTAAAATCTTTCGGAAAATGATGTAAATGTATTGTAAGATGAATATATATATATATATATATATATATATATATATATATATATATATATTATTTATATTTATCGTATCGTGAGCCGAATATCATGTATAAAAAAAAAAAAAAATCAATTTGGCGATATATTGCGATATTCGGCCACCTGATATATCGATTTTTCAGCTTCTAATATCGATTTTTTAGGAAAATTCATTCATTCACTTAAATGTGCAAAAACACTAATGATAAAAAATAAATAGGTTGTCTTGGAGCAAATAGTTTTGACTCAATTTGTCCTCTGAATGATCAATATCATCTGATGAACATATACAGCTACTTGATTTTTCTTCTCTACTTTTAATTTTGATATTAACTGGGTAGAATATCGCGATAATATCGTATCATGATACATATCGTATTGGGAGGTCCTTGCCAATACTCACCCCTAGTTCACATAGAAATAAGACTATAACCCAAGATAAGAGTAAAAAAAAAAAGAAACAAGTTTAGTTTTTACTTTTATATAATTGAACTTTATCCCAAAAATTTACATTTGCTTCTCCAGAAAGTGAAACTAAAAACAAAACAGCTTTATTAGAGTGATTTTTTTTCTTATTTTCTTCATTTTCTAGCCCAGTGTTTCAGAATCATCCCCACAGAAAAAAGAAAAGATTAAAAAACGAAGCACAGAGGTTGCAGTCAGAGACGCGCGTCATCAGAGGAAAATAAAGACGTTTCTAACAAAACAGTTAAAGTGCAACTACAGATGACTTTCAATGTTTTAGCCAAAAGCAAGAGTTCATGAATGAAAGGTGACCCAACGCATCTCAAAGAACTAAAGCACGTTAGCGTCTAGTTCTACCAAAGATAAAGTTCATTCATCTAAATGATGAATCTGATCTGTACAGTTTGATTCTCGTTTGCATAAAACAGATCACAGATGTTCTCACGTACCACATAATTAATCATCTGTTCATTTAAAAAAAAAAAAAAAAAGCCAACATGACTGTGGTATTTATAGACAACTTCATTTGAGAAAACATCCACGTGAAAACTCAACTCATACATTCAGCAGGTCACTTAATGCCATATTTCATGTTCTGTCTCTGCGTGATCCGAGTCCAGTTGTTCAGAGAAGTTCTCAGCCGTGGCCCGGATCGTCCGGCGTCTCCAGCAGGCACATCAGGTGAAGCTTCAGAGCAGGTAAACCTCCTGAGGACGACCTCAGAGAGCTGTCAGTGCAGACTAACTGAGGTCCGATCACGTCCAGTGACCCGTTAAAACTCCAGCTCCGGTTCCAGCGACTTCTCCACGTCCAGCCACGACTTTTTCTTTTCACTGGGGAAGTCTTTTCCCAGAGAGCCGCGGGTCAGCGGCCGGACCCGGTTCCTGGAGTCGCTGTCTCTGAAGCGCCTGGGTGAGAACTTGACGGGGCTGTCCTCTCTGGACGGGCTGCTCGCCGCTGCCGCCGTCTTGTTCTTCGGGGGCCTCCCTCTTCGCCGTTTCTCCGGAGCGGAGCTTTGGGCCGCCGGATCGGCGGCCCGACCGGACACCCGACCGGACGCCCGACCGGACGCCCGTGGGCCGTCGTCTGGCCGCGCCTCCGTCTGCTCGTCGCTGTCCTCGGGGTCTCCCTCCCCGGCCGGCTTAGCGGCGGCCTTTCGGGGCCGGCCCCGGGGGCGGCTCAAAGTGAGCCTGGTATTGGAAGCGGGCCTGGTATTGGAGGCGGGCCTGGTATTGGAGGCGGGCACCACGGGGGCGGGAAGCTGGCCCACGGGTTTAAAGCACAACCGGATGCCGGCTTTGTTGCCCCCGGCTTTCAGATCCAGCGAAGGCACGATGAACGACTCGCTGAACAAAGACAGACGAGAAAACGGGCCCGCCGCCCCAGAATGCTTTGGATCGGCGTCTGTAGACGCGGTCCTGTCCTCTGAAATGAGCGCCGCCTCTGAATCCGAACGTG
Organism: Hirundichthys speculiger; assembly: GCA_018398805.1. NCBI lineage: Eukaryota > Metazoa > Chordata > Actinopteri > Beloniformes > Exocoetidae > Hirundichthys > Hirundichthys speculiger. The sequence goes on along the minus strand of JAGFBZ010002528.1, from coordinate 129,536 downwards.
GATGCGGTGCAGAGACGCTCTGGTCCGAGCTCCTGGACGCGTCCACGTTAGAGGACTCCCCCGCTGCCGAGGACTGAGAGTCCTCCGTCTCTGCGACCCGTTTGGGTTTCACCACCATCAGCGTGTAGACGCCTTGACCAACTGAAAGGAGACAAATAAGATACATAAATTTAAACAAACTTAAAAACTAGGGCTGGGCAACAATTAAAAGTTTTAATCACGATTAATCGCATGATTTCCCTGATTAATCGCGATTAATCGCATTGTATACGGAAAATCAAATAATGAATTCAAAAGTAGTGTAAAGGTCTCTTTTATTTTAATGTTCTGCTTAAAAATATGAACTAAAGTGTCATAACATTTGTTGTTCAAACACTTTTAACATCAGCACTTGTCAGTAACACATATTTAGTGTAAATCTCATCTTAAAAAATCTAAAATAAAATAAAGCTTATTGCCATTGCCAGGGCATTAATGTCATCCTGTTTTTATAAAAAATAAAATAAATGTCTACCAACAAAATCCTAACAATCTAGAGGCCACAATCAGAACATAAAACAAATGAAGGAGATGAAAATGTCCATGTTAAAGTTCTGTAACTATTAATCCGTAATTATCTGTGTATCATTTGTTTTTTTTCCATTTTTGATTGTCAATCAAAAATTAAAAAAATTAAAAGGTGACTTTTTTTTTTTTTTTTTTTTTTCAGTTTTTTTAATCCAACACACAAAAAAAGCCTGTTTTTTTTTTTATATATTTCAATTTTAACAAACAGGCCACGGGACTGAATTTGTTTTTAATATTTTATTGTCTGGTTTACGTGACCCAGAAATGGCTTTGTTTTATAATTGAGGACTGGACTTTCTGTTGTCATTACAAATCTGTGCCACTAGATGGAGCTGCACTGCAGTAACCAGCTAGAGAACAGCAGGACAGTGAACACATGGAGCAGATCTGATGGAACATGGAGGAATGACACCATCTTCTTGAATAAACGGGCTTCAAAGTTTTTTTTCTCCAGACAGAATTATTAATAATGCTACCTGAGTTGCTACCCGAACTGTAAAGTTCACTGATTTTTAACGTTCTCCATGTCTGTTTTAGTTTTGCCTGCCAATTCTTTTCCGGTTCTGCAGCAGCCAGTAACAGACTTTTCAAAACAAAAGCATGTGAGCAACATGCGTTAACGCGCGATAAAATAAATGTCGGCGTTAATAAATTAATGCGTTAACACGATGATAACGCGTTAACTTGCCCAGGCCTATTAAAAATATAGCATTTTTACAGTTAAGAGGATATTTGCTTACGTGGTTTCAGAGACGAGGGAAGTATAATTCTGCCAGTTTTGGAGCGGATCAGCGGGACAGACGCTAGCGGCAGTAGAGGGCGGGGGGGGGGGTTTGGTCTTGTCCTTGATCAGCTGATGAGGATTCGGGTGAGTTTTCGTCCTGAGCGACGGTGACCTCCAGTGTCGGCGTGTTCCAGGCGGCCTGAGGCTGCTCCTTCGTTTGGGAGGACGACGCGGCGGTCTGGTCGGGTTCTCCCGACACCGCCCGGTTCCACTGCAGCTTTGAACTGGGCTGAGCGGCTCCAGGTTCGCCCTGCTGACCCTCCGCCCCCACTGGAACTATGGTGATGGGGAGGAGACCCTCTCCAGGCTTTTGTGTGGAGGAATTCTGGGCCGGAGTTTTTCCCTTTGCCTTTGCTGCTATTAAGCAGGGACAGCAGCTTCAGCAGGCCCGTTTGGACCGACGCAGGCAGGTTCCCTGAGGTTGGAGGCCTGCGGGGGGGCTGCGCGGTGGCGGGGGGGGGGGGGGGCTGGACCTCAGACTGGGGAGCAGTGGCCTGCAGAAGAGCAGCTTTGGTCTCCAGCAGCTGGGAGAAGACGGGCTTCCACTTTATCGTCTTCTCCCGCTGCTTCTGTCGCTCGCAGATCTCCTTCAGCTTGGTTTCTATCAGGATCTCTGGCTTCCCTATAAAACACGTTTCAGTTAGCAAAAGGATAAAAAAAATAAAAGAAATGATGCAACAGTGTACAGGAAGGTTCAAACTGGACATACCGGCCAGAAGAGACAGCTTCTTCACGTAGATGGACTGCAACCGCATCAACCTCTCCTTCTTCTCCTCCAGACATCTGGAAGTTCTGACCAGATGTTTGATTTCTTTTGTGGCCTAAAGAGAGAGAAAAATTAAGACCAATAAATTATCTCTTATTATCTGTTATTTCATGCAACCACCCAGACGAGCTGCAGGATGTGGACTGACCAGCGAGAGGAGGTGGAGTCTGGGAGTTCTATAGTGGCTGTTCAGGAGAACCTGGAGTTTGGTGAAGAGCTCTTGCTGCACAGAGCGTCTCTGCCGCTCTATCGCCGTGTGGTTCTTGCGCTTCTTTTTTTCCTTTACGTCGCCGTTGTCGTCGTCGTCCTGATGAGACGAAAGACACAAAATACACTTAACATGACACGGAAAACTAAAGAGGTCAGTTTAAAGGCAGGGTAAGAGATTTCTGGGTGACGTCATGCCTGTTGATATTTGAACAAATCATCAAAAATAAAAAAAACGTGGAGAGCTCGCTCCTCCCTCCAGAGCTCCTCGAGGCTCCTCCGTCTGTGATTGGCCGGAGCACTGCTTGTTATGGTTTGTGATGCGAGCCAGCAGAGTCCACTTTATTTTTAGTTTATGGAGCTCTATGATGGAAATTAAATATCATTCCTGTCTGCTTTGTTATTGTCTAACCTTTCAACTGAACCACTGATGCCATTTTTTATCCTCCATCCGTCTGCTGAGGCGTTTGTGTGACCTCTTTGCATGCAATGGATATTAAAATCGACTCACTGCCAAGTGTTTATTATTTAAGTTTATCCTCAGTCTGACTTAGATGTTACCGTCACCAGTAGAGCTGAGTGATTTTATCGATTCTGCGATATATATCGATATTTTATTTCCCCAGAGAGTATCGATTTTTTCAGCCGCGGGTATAAATATTCTAAGCTTCTTTCTAAACCTCCGTGTCCCACCTTTAAAAGCTTGCAAGCAACAATTTACACTGTTTAAATAAATGAAACTATTTTTTTATTTTTTTCTCATTTTATTTATATACTTTTATTCATTTTGTCCAGCATTTGAAAGCTGCCTGTCAGACATATAATGTGTAATTGATGCTTTCAGTTCAATTAATTCAAACAAAGTCATTGGAACACTCACAAGATGTCACCAAAATCACTTTGTCCCTTTAAAACCTTTCAGAAAATGATGTAAATGCATTGTAGGATGAATATCGATATATCGTATCGTGAGCTGAATATCGTGTATCGTATCGCGAGATTAGTGTATCGCTACAGCCCTAGTCACCAGGTGGTTAAAAATAAATAAAGGGTTGTATATTAATATTTTCGTGACAGTGTCGTCACCAGATGAGCAGCTGTGGAGTGAACATCTGCATTAAAAAAGTTCTGTTTTGTGTTTAAAATGTTTTACCTTTAAAGATCCGAAGTCGTCCCTGCAGTCTCTGAAAGTAGAGACCAAATCATTAAAGTCATAAAATAACTACTGTACTTTTACTTTAATAAAAGAATAAATGTGTGTCTGTGACAGGGATAGACATTTAAATGCATTACTGTGAGTTTAAAGACTCTTCTTTCAGTTTAGCGATGGCTACTTCTTGTTCCATCTCTTCCACAGTCTCAATATCGATCTCCTCGTCCTGGAGAGAAGAAAAAAAACATTAATGTTTTAAGTCCTCAACAATGAGAATCATCAAAGTTAATTTCATAATAATAAATATAAATGCTTGAACTTACATCTTCCTCATAGTTTGAGAAGTCTGAGCTCAGGTCTTCTGACGTAGCGTCCATGTTTGGTTCCTCCTGGTCCGGAGTCTCTCTGCTCTGGGCCTCCTGCTCATCCGGCACCATCTTCTCAACACTCGGCGCCGTGGAGCCGTCCGGCTCGGCCGATTCACCTCTCAATAAGCTTTTTACTTTACTGAACACATTCGGACCGAGCCACCGCTCGGCCAGCTGGCGGAGATCAGACGGGCCGTCCTGTTGGTCCGGGACGTCGGCCGTGCTGGACGCGTTCGTGGCGTTTCTAAACGCCGACTGCTGGTCGGCCCCGGAGGCCCCGGGGTTTGGGAGCTGGATGATGGTGAAGCCCCCGGGGAGGCTGACGCCGGGCGGCTTCTGGCCTCCGGCGGCCGGGCTGGACGGAGGACAGATCCTGAACGAGCAGGTGCCGCTGTCCCTGAGGAAGCTGGGGTTTTTCAGCGACGGCGAGACGGTGAGGGAGACGGGCGAGGGCGCCGAGCCGCTCTGGAACGTCCAGGCGTCCTGGGAGGTCGAGGCGTGATGATGCATCGGGAAGAATAACTGCAAAGGGTTGACGGGTTCCTTCCTCTGAGCGTCTGGTACAGACAGCCGGGCTGAAGAAACAAAGACAGCGGCCACTTTAGTTCCACATAACATCTGGTTTATATTTACATCTTAAAATGTCACATAATTAAATCCAAATTCAGATAAACAGGAAACATGACTTTATCATCATTTTGGGAAAAGCCTGAGCATCAGTCTGCTTTTAGTAAACTGCCACTAGTATTTTACTGTTGCTGTTTTTTTAATTTTTGTATATTTTAATCAAATTTATCGATTCTGCGATATATATATCGATATTTTATTTCCCCAGAGAGTATCGCTTTTTCAGCCGCGGGTATCGATATTCTAAGCTTCTTTCAAAACCTCCGTGTCCCACCTTTAAAAGCTTGCAAGCAACAATTTACACTGTTTAAATGAATGAAACTATTTTTCTCAACAAATTTTTTATTCATTTTGTCCAGCATTGGCAAGCTGCCTGTCAGCCATATAATGTGTAATTGATGCTTTCAGTTCAATTAATTCAAACAAAGTCATTGGAACACTCACAAGATGTCACCAAAATCACTTTGTCCCTTTAAAATCTTTCGGAAAATGATAGTGATCCTTTGCCAATTTGCGCTTTAAGTTCCGCAGTTTTAGTTATTCACGGATTTTTCAGAAATATATAATATTAAAAAAAAAATAAAAAAATCAAGAAACATTTGTGGAAACATCACAAGATGTTGTGCGCGTTCTCTCACAGCGAAGAAATGTTGTGAGCCAGCCTGGCCCCTTTAAGAAGGCGGCCTTATGGGTAATGTAGTGCGTGTGTTGTGGGACGGCAGAAGAAAACGGGGTTAGATGAAAAGTGTAGTGAGCATCAACAGCAGCCCAGCGTGTATAGATTTACATTCTCTATTAACCGACAGGAGCCCAACAATACAACCTGTGTGATGTTACAAGTTCCTGCAGTGCCAGAATAAAGTGCTCGTTCCATGCAGAGAAAACCGGACTTTTTCTTTTGTTGTTGTTAGCGTGTTAGCCAAAATTACGAGCCAAAAATAGCACAATACCAGCGGTTTCTTTACTACGGTTCAGAGACCAGAGGCTGTGAAGGTAACAGAAAGACCACAGTTGAGCCTTTGTCTTGTTTCTCTGCAGTGTCTCGCTACTTTTTTGCGGTTTTTAAACATATTTTAAACACATTATTTAAGCTCGGGGGGCTCCGACTCCAGTTCGCGGATTTTGATTTTCGCTAGGGGGCGCCGGTCCCCAATAACCGCGAAATATAAGGGAAAAAAGTCATTGGAACACTCACGAGATGTCACCAAAATCACTTTGTCCCTTTAAAGTATTTCAGAAAATTATGTATTATAAGATAAATATTGATATATATCGTATCGTGAGATTAGTGTATCGCTACAGCCCTCATCTAATATGCTAAAAAAAAGAACAAGCAGCTCCAGTATTTTCTCATGGTGTCTCAGTGCTTCATGATTTCCTCCAATAACAGTCAGTAAATAAACTTAAAAACCACTGGTGGAAAATAAAATTTAATTCATCTGAAAAACGAGCACAGACTGTATTTACAGTCACAACAGTCTCCAGGCTGCAGCAGCGTGGATGATACACCGGCATCCACGTGCTCCTGTGTTTTCCTGAGCTACGGGGACACGCCCAGGATCTTACCTGGCGGCTGATCTTACCTGGCGGCTGATCCGTGGTTTTACTCGTCGTGGATGAACCTGCATCCGGAGCCTTTACGCGACAGGGCTTTGGATGCTCGGGTTTGTGCGTGGGTTCTGGAGTCTGAGAGGTTTTATGGACGTTCAGTCGGCCCGTGACGTAGGCCGCCAGGCGGTTGGCCGGATGCAGAGATCCCACGTTTCCGAGCAACAGCCGGGCCTGATTGTAGTATTTACCGTTAACCTGTAAACACAAACAAACAAACAAAACTACATTTACATTACAATATATACATACAAAACAGGTCATTTTTATTCAAGCAAGTTTCCCGCCGATGACGCCACAGTTTTTATGAAAGCGAATTCGCCCCCCACCTTGATGAGCCCGTGTGCGTTGAGGCCAGCAGGTTTTTTTCTGGCTCTCAGCCGGCCGGCGGGTAACACGCCACTCAGGAACGGCGTGACCCCGAACAGCTTATCCGGCTCTCCTATCTGTTCATCCTCCTCTGCGTCGGTGATGACGTCGCAGCTTTCGCCGACTCGCCTCTCCTCGTCCAACTCGTCAGACTCGTCCTCGTCGTAGTCGCTGGTCTTTGACGGCTTACCGATCTGGACCTGCGAGTGTGGAGATGAGACAGAGATTTTATCACAGTCACTCAGATGTTCAGGTCGCTGCAACGCCTCATTCCTCCGAGACCCACCCTGTACGTGACCGTGGAGCCGCTGGGTTTCCGCATGAAGATCTTGGCGACCGGGCTGATGCAGTACGGCCCGACGTAGAAGCGCCGATTGAGCCGATTCTGCTTCATGCGCTCGCACAAACGCCCCAGGACCATTTTGCTGTCTTTCCTCCACTGACACACCGACTGGATCTGAATTTGCTTCTTTGCTCCGGCTTCCCTGGAAACGGTTTCCCCTGAGGAGAAATAGGGCCGAACGCAGCGGTGAGGTCTTTGGACAAACCGGGGAAACGACATCTAAAAGCCCCCATAAAAACCTCCACATCGATTCTACCATTTTACCTGCTTTGTGACCGTTCGGCGCGGCGCCGTGGGGCTTTTCAGACAAACTGCTGGGCTTCTGCGCCTTTGCTGTGTTGTTGAGTGCAAAAATAAAATCGGCCATGTTTGTTTCCATGGGGACTTCAGCTGGAGAGTTTTTGTTGAACTCTCTCACGCGTGCACAAGTCATCAGGCTCTCCAGATATTTATATACGGGATCCTTGTCCTCTTCTCGAATCTGCAGTCACAGGAATAAAAGGATAAAGGAAAAAAACAAATAGAAAGACACATTTTTACCCAAAAACTGAACCTCCAGCTCTTGTTTTTTTGCATTCAAATCAGTCTCACAGACAACAAAACTGATGCATGAATAGAGAGAAGCATTTATGTTCCAATTCTTGAGATTGCGACATTTTCAAGCGTATAAGTCAGGGGCCTCAAACTGATCCGTGAAAGGGACGTTTTTGTTCCAACCATGCAGAAACACAGCCGACTTGTTTCATTCACTCAAATGAACTGGTTTAGACATTTAGTGACGACAACTAGTTGACTGACTAAAACAAGTCATCTGTGCTGCTGCTAGGGGTGTGAAAAATGGATTTGGCAATATATCGCAATGTTCGGCCGCCCAATATAATATCGATTTTTCAGCTCCTAATATTGATTTTTTACAGTGGGTACAATGCTGTCAGTATGTTGTAATGGTTACTTAAATGTGCAAAAACACTAATAATAAACAATAGGCTGTTTTGAAGCTGTTTTGAGTTTTGACTCAATTTGTCCTCTGAATGATCAATATCATCTGATGAACATACACAGCAACTTGATTTTTCATCTCTACTTTTAATTTTGATATTAACTGAGTAGAATATGGCAATATATCACGATATCGTGATAATATCGGATCGAGACCCATGTATCATGATACATATCATATTGCGATATCGCAATACATCGTGATATTGTACATATCGTATTGCGATATTGCAATATATTGTGATATCGTATCGTGACCCACATATCATGATACATATCGTATTGCGATATCGCAATATATCGTGATATTTTGATATCATATCATGACCCATGAATCATGATACATATCGTATTGCGAGATCCTAGCTGCTGCATGGTTGGAACAAAAACCTGCAGCCACACGGCAAAAACCGCCACACGGCCCTTTCAGGGATCAGTTTGACACCTGTGGTGTAAGGAAATTACCTGTTGTGCCGGCTGTGTTGGACGAGGTACGCTGCGTTTTACGACTTTTGGTGTGGCCACGAGGACAGGAGCGGTTTTTGGAGTGGAAAGTGCTTCTGGATCTTCACCCACAACGCGGCGGTCCCACAGTCTGAGAGCGCGAGAGCCCGGCTGAGGCTGGACATCATGTTCCATGTTGGTCACAGCTGGGGAGGGGGAACCATGTTCACAGACAAGTTAAAAAAAAGTATCATCCCTGAAAGAGAAACAAACTGCCTTCCAGGTAAGGGACATTAATGCAGCAACGATGATGGCAGCAAAAACAACAGATGGTACTAAAATGGTTTAATCTCACAGTAGACGGGGTGGCTCTGCTCCTCGCTGTCCCTCGTATTCGCCTGCTTGGTGATCTTGCGTTTGAAGCAGGTGCAGCCAAACATGCACTCGGCTCGTCTGCAGTGGGCGGAGCCTCTGTTCCCGTTCTGCAGACTGGAGCACACGCATCCCAGTCTGCAGAAATCCTGACCACATTCAGGATCGTTGCCGGTGCGCTTAGGAAGGCGGGCCACTTTCAACTGACTGTGTAGCATCTGGTTCAAAGGAAGAGAAAGAATGACTCAATCAAAAATCATGATCAAAATCATGATTTTTTTTTTTAGGAAGTGATAAATGTGGTCTTGGTGGCACGGCCACCCCGATGATCCCCTCGTAACCAGGGCGTGTGTTTACCTGTTTGCTCAGTATTACAGACAAAGCCACCGCGAGTCTTTCTTCGGTCAGCTGTGTTTTGCTCAGGCCCTGCTTCACGGCCTCCATCTCCATCTGCAGCAGCTTGAGCTGGATCTTCGTGAAGCCTGAAGCTTTGTGTGGCGTCCCCTGGCTCGGGCCGGCGCCCGCCGCTGGTCTCGGGCTGACGGCGGGTTGGCATGTTGATGGTCTGAAGCGGCAGGAAGGAAAAATGACTGTAATCATGAAAAACTGACATCCGGAAGTTCTGAGGTGGAAGCAACGTCTCAAGACAAAACTAGGGATGCCGATAACCGATAACACACACATATACCTAAGATCTTACATCAATACTATGAACAAAATCAAAAATTGTTTTGACTTTTTAAATGAACATATATTTAATTTTTCCAATGAAAAACTATTGGCAAGCCTCTCAAACATTTTCTTAAAGCTATCAAACAAACCTATTTGATATCTCACATTAACTTAAATAAGGTTCATTACTGACTGATATAAAAAATAAAGGCTCCTTGAACTGATGGAAATACATGCATCAGAATTACTAACTGAAAAAGATTAACATTTAAATGATTTTGGATTGTGGTTCCATTTAAATTAATACCTTTAATTAAAGTAAATGAGGTTCAGTAGTTTTTATTTTTTAATCTCATGGAAGCTTTAGATGAGAGGAATGAGAGAGAGGAGAGACTGCTGCTGGCTTGCACACGTTAGCATTAGCTTCCGTTAGCTCACATTAGCACGATTTCAAAACTCCATGGAAGCGATTGTTATGTTGTAGTTGGCCGATCAGGTTTTACGTATTAAAGCTTGTGCTTCCCTCCTCGTAGAATTCACTCGGAGGATTCGTCACAAATAACCGCCAAACTATCTTCTTCTGAAACTTTAACGAAGTTCCACGCCGCCATGTTTGTTGTAATCAGCGCTGTGCTGCAGGCTGCATTCAAGGTGTAACATAAATTCCGACGATCCCTCGTTTGCTAGTCGTTCTTTCAACCTTTTCTATTTTTTTTTTCTTTTTTTATGTGTAACATGAGGGAAAATACTGCAAATATCAATTCTAGTCAGCAACAACCAAAATGATGACCGAGTTAACGAGTTGTTTTCTGGCATGAGGGGGTATTCTTGATTTTCCTTATTGAGTAATCGTTTTTCTGATTATGCCGACGTCACTTGAACATAACATTCACTGCCGGTCAATTAAGGTTCAGAGGCAGCGAGACACTGCTGTGTTGACAAAAATATATATGTTATCGGAGCTATTTGTCGTGATATCGGACTTATCGGGATGACGTCATAATTTCTTGTTATCGGCCCGATAATTATAGCTAACGTTTAAGTATTATTTTATGGAAAAACCATCATGTTCCAGCAGAAATGAGGCGTAATCAAAAGAGTAATTTCCTACAAGAATAGACACAGAAATCCTCCTGATGGAGACCATTAAGTTATTTAAAGAAGAACAAAGTAGAATAAATGTGTAAAAGTAGAATCTAAAGATCTGAAGATGAACACCATCCCGTCAGTGCACGGCTACGTTGTGGTCCGTGTGTTTCCTGTGATGATTTATGGCCGATACGCTTCACTAAACCACGACGGGTAACCAGCAGCTTCATGAAACATCCGTACCTCAGTGAAACATCGCTGGAGTTACTGGACCCAGCAGCAGCACCTGGGTGGGCGTGTGAGGATGTGGACTGGTATCTGGACTGAGCTGGACTGGGAGCTGCTGGGCTGGCCGCTGGAAGAGCAGCCGGTGGAGGAGCGGCGTAGGGGGCGCGTTTGTGGGAAAGGGGGCAGGGCTTGTTGACACCCCGCTGGCAACTTGGAGGCGGCGTTTCTGTGTCTGAGCACGCTGTCCAGGGTCCTCACGTAGCTGGAGCTCTTGACGGGCAGCTGGTAGGCCACCGAGCCCTCCGGGTTCGTGGAGAAGGCGGCGGCGCGCTCGCTGATGCGCTGGGCCTCGCTCTCCAGGTACTCGTCCAGCATGTTGCTGCAGAACGCCGAGAGGTTCTTCTGTGATCCGTCTGGAAGGAAACAATAACGAGCCTTTGATTCACGGAGGGACGATAACGAAACAGACATTCAGCTGGTTTCAGTTCAGTTAATCTTTTGGTAATTAGAAAATACGATACTCATCTCGCTGCTTGATTAGAAAATAAAAAAAACAAACAAACCCTGAAGGCACAACATCATAAAGAAACGTTACCTTCACAGTTGGAAGGAGAGGTTTCTTTGCTTTTTATGAACTTGTTTTTCCAGCCCTTTATTTTTGTCACGTCCCTCGTCTTGCCTGTTCGGGACACAAATGCCAGTCCATCTGTGGAAGACACGAGCTGCATTAGCCTTCTGTTAAATCCCATTATGGAAGAAAAATTAAAAAAGTATACAGCAGGTCATCAGCTGTCCACCAGAAACACAAACTGGATCATCGATCACTCATCATGCTGTGTTCAGGGGTGTCAGACTCATTTTCACTGAGGGCCACACATGTGTTTTAAAGTATTTGGAAGAAAATGCACCGTTCGCCGCTAACAGCGGTGATTTTACAGCGTAGCTCCATCAGTTAGCATTCAGCATGTGTCACATTTGTCAGAGCGTAACTGAAGCAGGAGGTTTGAGGCAGAACGGAAACAATCGCAGCTGCTGTTGGTGAGATTCGTGTCGTTTCCCACTGGGGGTTAATAAAGTATTACTGAGGACGCCAACACCTGCCTACCTGCATCTTTACTAGAAGGCACCAGACAGCTAAACAGCTGCAGCTCTCGCCGGGGAAGTAAATCCCTATAAATTTAGACAGGCGTTATGTACCGGCTGCCAAAAATGAGGAATGAGATGAACCGCGTCACTGTCGAGATTTAGATGTAGATTTACAGGAGCTTCCTTCAGCGAGTCTCATCGCTGCTCTTCCTCATCGTTCGCACACCTGCACGTTCAAGAACTGTTGACTGCTGTTCAAGTACCAGCCGAAGATTCTGACAAAAAAACACGCTAATATTTGAGCGATTTTATTCGATTCTGCGATATATATATTGATATTTTATTTCCCCAGGGAGTATTAATTTTTCAGCCGTGGGTATCGATATTCTAGGCTTCTTTCAAAACCTCCGTGTCCCACCTTTAAAAGCTTGCAAGCAACAATTTGCACTTTTTAGATAAATAAAACTATTTTTCTCAACAAATCTTTTATTCATTTTGTCCAGCATTTGCAAGCTGCCTGTCAGCCATATAATGTGTAATTGATGCTTTCAGTTCAATAAATTCAAACAAAGTCATTGGAACACTCACAAGATGTCACCAAAATCACTTTGTCCCTTTAAAATCTTTGGGAAAATGATGTAAATATATTGTAAGATGAACATCGATATATATCGTATTGTGAGCCGAATATCGTGTATCGTATTGTATCGTATCGCGATATTAGTGTATCGCTACAGCCCTAATTTACGCTCATGCACCAGCCGGTACCAGTTACATTTTATAAACGGACTCCCGATTTATTATCTGCTCTAAAAGCCAGAAACGGGACGTTAACAATACCGCCTTGTAACAACTCACGGTGGACTTGCGATGAACCAGACAGAAAACCAGAGTCAGCGCAACAACAGACAAAAATAGTCAAATTCACTGTCGAGGATGAGCAGCTCCCGTCAGATTTCACCACTTAAACCGAACATCTGGAGCCACGGTATAATTAAACAAAGGCCTGCCGTCCCACAGACGTGATTGATGCTCTGACAGCAGCCATCCAAGGTTAGTAGTAAGTCAGAGGACCAGAAAGAATTCGCTGAAAACAAAACTATTGTATTGTATTGGTAGCCCCCAGTCATGAAGAACCTGCCGAAGACCAGTCCAACTTACCAGCAGGAGACTGAGCTGCTGTGTCGCTTCGCTCCGGTAGGTTTGGAGGAGGAAGTGGCAGACGAACGCCCAGATACTGCAGGTCAATGGACAACATGGGGTCTAAGGAGCTCAACTTCAAGCCCACTAGATATGAACAAAAAGGAGAAAAACAGGATTAATTCACCTGATCTCACTGGTTCGACCGCTGGGACGTTTGTGCGTTTTTGTGAACTCACCCTCCTGGAGCACAGGATGGATGACCTGCCGGTGTTTCAGAAGTCTGAGGTCACTCAGCAGGACAGACTCCAAGCGATCCATCTTCTCCTCCATCGTCTCCGGGTTCACCTCCACTGAGAAACCACACAAATGTTCACGCAGGGCCCGTTTATGGAGGGCTTTTATTCACTTACACGATGTGGGATTGGGAAACGTCATGACTCGTCTCATAACTAGGGATGGAATGGTTATTGGTATTACGGTAAAGCGCGGTAAAATTTGATGCGTTAACGATTACCGTTTATGTTTGACTTCATCTCGTTATCGCGGTTGATTAGCGGGATCTGTAATATCAGCCTCATTCAAGTCTGCGAGAGACTCGCGACTGTGTCTCGTGTGAATCTGTAGCTTGTAACATCGGCATCGTAACGTGAGCATGGCGGAAAGTGGTGATAGCATGCAGGACATTTACCAACCCGCTAAAGGGACGAAATCCAAGGTCTGGGCATTTTTTTTTTTTTTTTTAAAGAATGTAGAGGAACAACTGGTGGAGGACAGTTATCTTGTCTGCAGAGCACTTGTTTACATTTTATTGTAATTTGTACAAGCAACTTGAAGGAGCTAAGGCTAATGCTTCAAGCTACTGACATGTTTGACCAAGAGTAACCTGGTTGACGCGCTTTGCTAACTCACATTTCGTAAACGTTACTGTTGCGTGTTGATCGAAAAATGACCGGAACGATGTTCTTCTGATGCAGTTAAAATATTAATTTATTCCATTAACTGATCCGACAACCATAATGCCGGCAGTTAGCGCCACAGCGGTCAAAAACCTTTTGCTCTTCCGGATCAAACACCAAACCAATAACAGGCAGCTACCTTTATACCTGACCCTCAGGTAACAACACAGCGACACCCACAGACACACAGACTGAATTTGCACATTCATACTTAGTTAAGGTTCAGCTTAAAGTCCAAAGCATATTTTGACCTACTATGGTTGTTAAAGTGTTTATTTAAATTTGCATCAGACAAATAAGCTTTTTTCCTGTTACTTATTTTGTTAATTTAATATTAAACCTCTTTCTGTCCCAGTTGTTTGCCCTTTTAATGTGAAAGTTTCATTTTGATAAAATTTTGGCTTCAGATGTTTTAGTATGACAAGAAAATCACAAAATTTTGTGAAATTATTTAAATGTATGTGTTTTTTGGACATTTGTACAGCAATGAAGAATACCGCGATAATATCGTAAACCGTGATAATTTGGTCACTATAATTGAAATATAAAATTTTCTATATCGTTACATCCCTACTCGTAACACAACAGTTCAATCACATGTTGCTCACCTGTTGGTTTTGACTGGACTGGTGTCGTAAAGGAAACTGGGGATTCGGATGGCGGCGTGTTGGCTGTCCTGTCGTTGACGTGAGCGTCGAGAGCTTCCTGTCACGAGAAGAACATGAAAACGTGAGGACTTCACAGGAATCGTTACAACTATAAATGGATCATTGTGGGAGGCACAGCGCCCTTAATTAAATGAAACCACACTCTTCTGAAACATGCTAATGTGCTCAGCTTTTTACCTTTGAGGTAAAAGACACAAACAGCAGTCCTTCCACTTCGTCCATCTCTGGCTGCATGGCGACGGGCAGCGACGGGCTGTGGACCACGGCGGGGGCGGCGGGGGCGGCGGGCGCAGCCTTCCAGAGCCTCCCCCTTGAGTTCGCCCAACGCCTGTTCTTCATCCTCCTCTTCTTGCGAAACCGAGGCGACGATCCCGGCGTGGACGTCGAGGAGGAGGGGTTCGTGGGGCTTGCTTTAGGGAACGGTGACATTTTTAATCTCTTTAAGTCTTGCTGGTCCTCGGGGGTGGCGCAGGTGGCGTTCTCTTCCCTGGGCTCAGCGGGTGTCTGGACCAGCACCAGCTCACCCAGGGCGTGTTTACCCCTGATACAGGGGACATATGTGTCACCAGTACCGGAAGGGTTGGACATGATGGGCTTCAGCACCAGTCTGGTCTCTGGAGTGGTGGACGGGGGGGTTGGGCCGCTGTTGCTCTTTACGCTGTAAAACAGAGAAACGCAGATGCAGACGGCGCCGATCTTATTACGGCACATTTATTTCAAAGGGAACAGCACGTGGCAATTTAATTATAATAAGCTCAGTTAAGACGTCTAATGGCCAAAATGCCGTTTCTCCATCTCCACTGTTTGATGTGCTCAAAGTGCACGTCACTTTGATGTGCACGTGCCCCGCGATGCTCCGTCTGATGCAAATTCAGGGAGGCGAGAGATCGAGGAAGACGCCTGAGATCGACTTCAGCTCCAAACCAGAACCCAACAACACTTTCACTGACATCAGTCCGCTCTCTATATAACCGACGGCAAATCTGTCCGGATGTGTCAAACACGAGGCCCGCGGGTTAAATGTGGCCCGTCACGTCATTTTATGTGGCCCTCAAGAGCTTGGACATTATTGGCTTAAAATTTTAAACCGATATTTTAAGACTTAAAATAAGCTTACACCGCTTTAAAGCGCATATTGAGAATAAACTACATTTCCCATCATGCATTTCGTCGTTACCCACAACAATAATGGTAGCTATGAGCAAGACAATTTTTCAAAACCGATGAACTTAAGAAAAACCTTTACAAACTAACCCCAACATGTCCAAGAAAAGTGTCTTTTGTGTTATGAGGCGGGTCAAAGAGTTTAATCCACGTAGGCATTTTGACAGCCAACAGAGCTAAGTATGCTAAATTTAGCCTGCAAGAAAAACAAAGAACCGCTTCCGCTTCTGAAACCAAAGTAATGGATACTCTCAGTGATGTTTACCACAAACCCTGAATTTAATATAGTGGCCACGGTTACATGATGTTTTTTAATTCTGAATTAAACTATTTTCCTTCGAGTTTACATGGAAATAGTAATTCCAAATTGAGGTTTACATGGAAACACGTTTGTTCGGCTTTATCCAATTCCGCTTAAGGTCTGGGGGTTGGGAAGAGTTCTGATTGGATGGGGGGGGGGGGGGGGGGGGGGGGGGGGGGGGGGGTGGACGTCTTTAAGTTTACGTCTACCGGAAGAAAACAAACTTAGCAACAACTCGATTAGCAACAACAATCCACTCATGGGTTTCTATCTGTGAAACCTCCTTCATTAGCCTTTTACTTTGAAAAGCTCACAATTTTTGTTTCCTGCCATCTGTTCTTTTAATTATTTCCAGTTCCTTCAAGCTATTTATTAAATAAATCATCTCTGCTCTTGACCACCGTTTACTGCGTGCTGCCATCTTAAAACTTTGTTTTGAAAAACAAGCCCAGCGCGGAATATAAGCGTCATCGCGACAGACAGGCAAGAGAACGAGCATGCGCAGAAAGAAGGGAATTAATTTAAAGCGGAATGAGTGTATACATGACCACGGAATTATTTTATTCGGAATTAAAATCAGAATAAACCAGACACTTACTTCGGAATTAAGTTTAATTCGGAATTGTCATTTTCATATGGAATTAGGTGTTTACATGGTAACTTTTATTTGGATTTAACTTTAATTCTGAATTAAAGAGGAATTAAACTTCCCATCTAAACGCACTGACTGAGGAACAGGCCTGAAGAGAGAAATACCAAGTTTAATAGGGATGGAAACAATAGAGGCCACCTGAAAAAAAAAAGAAAAGAAAATGGTGCTACTTTTATCTGTGACTTAAATATTTGAAACTTGAATACATAAATACAAAAACCATTATTTAACAATAAGGTGTAATTTAATTTATTTAGATTTTTATTGCATTTTGTTACATTCATGCTGTCAATCTGGCCCTTCGAGGGCAACCATGATGCTGATGTGGCCCTCAGTGAAAATGAGTCTGACCCCCCTGGCATATATGAACACCGTTACTAGCTTTCCATTAACCCATTTGTTGGTATTAATGTGACAGTTTAATTAATATTAGCTGATAAGGCAGTCAGCGGGGCCTCTTGCTGCCTCATAAAGCTTCTCTGAGACGTGCGCTGCTTGAACTAATCGGTGTAATGTATGAATGAGCCCCCCCCCCCCAGTTCTTCTCTAGAATATTTTATTGTAATCTGATGTGGACACAGAAACAATTACATATAACCATTTCAAAAATGATTTTTAATAGTCGAACACATTTGCAGAAAAAGCCTCATCAGCCATCTATGGAGGTAAAAAAAAATTTAAACAAATATAACCACTTGTTAAGTGTAATTGGAGGTAGCAGGTCCAGTTAATCGTTATATTACATTAAAGCCATATTGCCCAAATGTGGCTCTCGAGTCGCTGATGCAGTCGCGTTTGAAGTAAAACAGGAAAGATATTACCGTGAAGTAGGGGTAAGTATTCGCAAGGACCTCGCAATATGATATGTATAATGATACTTGGGTCATGATACGATATTATCGCGATGTATCGCAGATATTCTACCCAGTTTATAATAAAATACCCAGCTTGTGAGCACTTTTAAGAGTCTTAGTTTTCATTTCGAGCAATTCCTTCTGCTGATGACTGCGAGTTTTGTGAGATTTCTTGGCTGTCCGTCGGGATTTTCTGTGACATTTTGGTCATGTGACTGTAGGTCTCAGTCAGAGCCCAGAGCATGATCACACCACCTCCATGCCTTCCAGTTAGACAGCCATTTTGATAAAGGTTTTATGTTTTATGCCCCCCCCCCCAACACCTTTTACTTGTTTCAGGAATAGGGGTGAGTATTGGCAAGGACCTCGCAATACGATATGTATCATGATACTTGGGTCACGGTACGATATCACAATATCGCAATATCACGATATATTGCGATATTCTACCCAGTTAATATCAACATTAAAAGTAGAGATGAAAAATCAAGTTGCTGTATATGTTCATCAGATGATATTGATCATTCAGAGGACAAATTGAGTCAAACCTATTTGCTTCAAAACAACCTATTTATTGTTTATTATTAGTGTTTTTGCACGTTTAAGTAACCATTAGTAATCAATAACAAAATTGTTATTAGGAGCTGAAAAAAATCGATATTATAGTGGGCGGCCGAAAATCGTGATATATTGCCAAATCAATTTTTTTCACACCCTTACCGTAAAGTGGTCAAAAAAGGAGTTAAGTTGAAGTTGCTGGTACATCTGCCAATAACGGGTAAGATGTGTCACAGTTTTGAGCTGTAGAAAGCTTGATCCTTCCAGCAACATCAAAACTAATGAGATGGAGAGAATTAAGACCCTTTCAGTCATGGTGGTCAATACTGACAGATTTCCTGGACTGATAACGGTGGCGTTGAGTAGCGATTTACAGCTGCAGAACATTAACAGCAACCAATAAGTCACTGCCTCGTGTGAATCAGGTACAACCGCCGTTATCACGTCTGATGAGAAAGGACCACAGTAAACTACCACATAACACAGCAGATCATTTACTGTCTAAGACGTAATGCTTCGGGTCGGGCTGGACCAGTCAAAGCCCATATTATCGTACGACGGCTCTGAAAACATACGTTTGTGTAACAGCCTTCATCACACACACTCAGCAGAGCGACAAACAAAACACAATCAGGTTTAACGACGTTTCTGCAAAAATCAAACTCATCAAGTGACCCTAACTGTCTTTTTTGTTCCCAGACATTACGGGCGTCACATTTCCTGGCCGTAATGTGTAATATGAAACGACGCATCCGTCCCTCACTGAGATGCATCTGTTGACGTGAACGACGTCTCACAGAAGAGTTTTTACGATCAAGAGGAGCTGATCTCCACGAGATCGGCCTCAAAGAGGGTATAATTTGTCAGACAGGAAGTACAATGAGCGTGCACCCGCTTCCTTTGTGAGCCTAAAAAAAGCTGTAGCTAATAGGAAGCAGCGGCGCTGAAACCTCTGGGGATAAATAAGCAAAGATATTATTATTGGTGGCTGTGAAGCACTTCATTGTGTTTCTGGATGCGGAGGGTTCCTCTGACGCTGCGTTCTGGGTCGGACCAGCGCCGACACGCGCAGCTTCTACTTCAGCATGAAGTTTTCACCTTATCACAAGCACAACTCTAAAAAAAATTTAAAAAAAACAACAACAAAAAAAAAACAAGAGTTGTTGTGTTTTTGGAGTCTGCCACTCTCGTCTGTCTCAAGGTCAAGGTTTAGTTGACAGCTACAGTTTTTTCTTGAAGTGTGATCAAATGTTTAAGCAAACATAAAAACATCAGGACAGATGTTTTCTGTATGAAGCAGGGCTGAGCAGTTCACTGAAACTGACATTTAGAACAATTTCTTCAATTTTTTCCCCATAAATCAGTGATTACTCATGACCATAACCCTTAAAACATACTACTGTACTTGCATTTAAACCAAAATATGACCTTTTTCATGTTTTCACTCCAAGTGTCTGGTTTCCCTTTAACTGTTCAAAATATTCCATAAATGTCCATCAATAGTTAATCTCCGTGTGTGTTCCCTTCACTTAAAGATCACAAAGATATGAGCTCTCGTATTAGAAAAGTACCAATACTTAAAGCAAATCTGCAAGAACAAAACTCGGTAAAAAAAACAAGGTAAAAAAACTCAAAGTAACTGTCGTTAGAGGTAAAATGCTTCAATACCCGTGATATTGATTTGAGGTCACATGGCCCAACACCAGACATCCTATAAACGCATCTAAGACGTTTCTGTAAAGTCAAACGTTCCTCCTCAACGTTGTTCAGGTCTGATCCAGAGCTACTGGACGTCCATACTGGTAACAGAGGTTCAACCAGCCATCAGCTCCATGATTGTTTGGCAGGTGTGTTCAGTAGAGACAGAAGAGTCAGTGGATTGTTATCAGTGCTCTCTGCTGGTCTGTTATTGTAACATTTTGGGGCAAATCAAACTCTATTCTCAGAAACGATCCAACGAAAAAAGGCTTTCAGGAACATCTACGGTGCCCGAGGTGCTCAGAGCGACCCTTAAACTAATTAATTAGAATTAAATATTCCGAATTAAACTATTTTCCTTCGAGTTTACAGGGAAATAATAATTCCGAATTGAGGTTTACATGGAAAAGACGTTTGTTCAATTTATCCAATTCTGCTTAAGGTCTGGGGTTCTGATTGGATGGGGGGGGTGGGGGGGTGGACGGCTTTACGTATTTACGTCTACCAGAAGAAAACAAACTCTATTAGCAACAACATTCCACTTATTTTTGACCTGGGTGGCATCTCTATCTGCAAAACCTCCTTCATTTAAGCTGCTACAACTTTGAAAAGCTCACAATTTTTATGTTTCCTGTCCTGTAGGGATGGGCATAATTAATCGATTAATCAATGATTGATCATTCAGAATTTGGTCGAAGAAATAATGTAGGTTATCAGTGCACGTCCTCAAACAATGCGATGCATTTTTCTGTGCCACAGATAGAAATTTGGCAGCAGGGGGCAACATTTCACCATCACCCTACCCTGGCTGGACTCAGTTGTTACATGCGAGCTTCTGTAGGTCATCGCCTAATCATGAAGCGGTCGCGGTGAAGTGTGGCGTGGAACCATCTTCGTTTAGAAAATGACAATGTACTGCAATCACTGCAATGCAAATTACAAAATACAATTAATCGACAACGACAATGATGTATCACTTGAACAACGCGCATCCAAGCCTTGTAAAGGACGGTGGAGGCGGTTCATCATCAGCCTAGCCTAGCCTAGCCTAGCCTCAACTCGGTGTTAGCATGGACCAAAAAGAGCTGCAGTACACATCGAGCACACAACAAGCGCATCTTTTTAAGAAACAAAAATAATAATACAAAAGTAATACTGGCGCCTTGATATAAATTGTCATTGTTAAGTAGTCTCCTCGATATCTCTACTTTTATTATCGTTGTTTTTTTAAAGAAAAGAAACAGGAAATGTCACGTTTTTCTCGACCACAACATCCGGGCCACTGAACACATCTGCGCATGTGCGGGCCATAGCAACCAGGCCAAAGGGGAAAACAAACGTCACGCCGATATCGAGAGTATTTGTGATAGTTTTCAATATAAAAATGTTAATGATTAATCGATTATTAATCATTAATTCTCCCGACGATCGACGAATAAATCTCGACCAAATGCCCATCCCTAGTTTCCTGCCATCTGTTCTTTTAATTATTTCCAGTTCCTCCAAGCTATTTATTAAATAAATCGTCTCTGCTCTTGACCACCTTTTACTCCGTGCTGCCATCTTGAAACTTTGTTTCGAAAACAAGCCCAGAGGAGAATATAAGCGTTATCGTGACAGACGGGCAAGAGAACTAGCATGCGCAGAAAGACTGGAATTAATTTAAAGCGGAATGAGTGTTTACATGACCGTGGAATTATTCTATTCGGAATTAAAATCAAATTAAACCAGCCACTTAATTCGGAATTAAGTTTAATTCGGAATGGACATTTTCATTCGGAATTAGGTGTTTACATGGTAACTTTTAATCCTTATAAATTGGATTTAACTTTAATTCTGAATTAAACTTCCCATGTAAATGCACGGAATTTCCTGTTCTCAACCTAATAGTTATGGGGTTGATAATTATCGTGCATCCTTATTAAAATGTGCTTGAATGTGACCCAAATTACCAGATTACACCTCAAATGTTTCCAGGGTGCATCCCTCCACCTGTGATCCAAGACTTGAACGGGGAAAAGGGATGACATTTGGACATTTGAGCATTTATCTTTCAACTCAAGCTCCTCAGTTTAGTTCATCATTCAAGCTCCTGATTTGCTCAAATTCAGCAGCTGAGACATAATTTCAACAGTTCACAGAAAAACACCTCCTGTTCATTCTGGCAACTAATGATAATTAACTTCTGGTATTTAACCGGTGACTATGAATGACAACACACCAAATCAATACCCTGCAGACACAGCAGAGCGATCACAGCCAGGGTTTCCGTTGTCCGGTAATTGCCGGACTTTGTCCGGTAAAATATGCGGAAGTCCGGGATTTTATAATCTCTCCGGTCAAAATGTCCGGTGAAAATACTCCTCCCAAGCACAATTTCAGTTGTAATAAAATGGGTAATTTCCACATCATTTTATGAAAAACGCCTCGGGATTCTCCCAGAGGAGCTGGTGGAAGCGGCCGGGGGGAGGGAGGTCTCTCCTGAAGCCGCTGCCCCCACGACCCGACTTCGGATAAGCGGAAGCTAATGGATGGATGGATGGATGGATGGATGGATGGATGGATTTTATTAAAAAACATATACTTTTTTTTACAAATGAGTAGTGTGTGAGGACAAGTCGGCTCCAGCCACAGCTCCACTCATTGATGCCACAGGTGCGCAGAGACGCATCTCCGTAATGACAGCGCTTCGCGGTTATGGAGGCTTGAACTTCTCAACGTCCTGTGAAGTTCTCATCGGGGATTTCAGTGAAATCTACCCCGAGTGGGCTCAACTGGCCCAGATAGCCTGCTGATCCCTGTCTCCAGTGCGCCAGCAGAGAGAGGTTTCCCTCTGCAGAACCGCATTAAAACAGCGCAGCGGAGTCAGAAGAGCGCAAGCTTATTTATTTATTTTTTAAGTTACGCTCGTGAGTCAATTGACGGGACTTATTTTATTGAAATAGCCTGTTTTTCAATAAAAACACTATTAAATGACTTGCATTGATATCGTACTACTGCATATGATTTTTTTTAACCTCAGTAAATTCATATAGCCTATGTGACCGGAATTTCAAACATTTGTCCGGTAAATTGAAAACCTGCCGGTCACATTGTCCGGTGCCAATTTTTTCTAGCGGAAACACTGATCACAGCTGTTCAGGTCACCGTCGCTGTGACATGTAGTTACTTTTCAGAGGCGGCGAGCCTCAAGCTACATTTAATATATTGCAATTCAAGACATAAGGCTCACAGACACTGTGACGCGTTTGGGGGAGGGGCATTATTACATCATAATGCATCCTTTATTCCAGATAACCATCAGCGCGACTCAAGACGGAGCAAATCAAAAGTGAAACTCCAGTAACTTACCTCAAATCCACCACTTCCTCCTGATGTTCGCCGGGTTCAGCGGGTCTCAGAGCCGAGGGATCGGCGTCGGCCGTCTTCACGGGCTGAGCGTCTGCGAGCGTCCTGTTCAGGCGGGGGTTGTGCCCATCCTCCCTGAAGCCCTTCGCAAAAGGGTTGTGGTTGATTTTCAGCTGAGTGATCCGAAAGTTCTGGTAGGTCGTCACGGCCATGAACTCGGTTTGTGGGAACGTGAACGTCATGCTCTCGGGTCCCATGACCACGGGCTGGTCGTGTGTGGGCGCGCCGCCCTCTGGCACGGGGATGACGTGGAGCCGGGGAATGTAGCGGTGCATGGAGTGCAGGATTAAATGGCCGTGCGGGTCGTGGGTGTTGTTGGTGAGTTTGAGTTTATAGAACGACACCAGGCTGCTCATCCACTCCGACCCGCTACACGGCGAGTAGTGATGGGAAAAAGCTCGGATCAGGCTCTGGGCCTGGTGCTCCGCTGCCCCGTTGACCTCCCACTTGGCCGAGCTCCAGCGGTACCGGTACTGGCCCACGGGGACTATGGACAGGACGAGGCTGTACTGGCGCTCCGGGTCGAGACCGGACAGGCGGTACCGGCAGTAGGGGAACATGCGGCGGCCCAGCTTGGTGAGAATCATCTCGGTCCCACAGCTGCAGAACTGCTTCCACACGCTGTTGTTCTCCAGAGTGACGCTCACGCCTTTGAAGGTCAGCACGGGAGGAAAGTCGCCCACCGGGTTCGGGTCACCGAACGTGGCGGACGACAGCGTGTACGCCCAAGGTGTGGACTCCGATAAACTGATGACACTGCTCACCGGGCTTTTCGGGGAGCACGACGCAGATATGACACGTGAGGTAGTCGGGCTTCTTTCAAAGATCCGTTCGAAAGCAGACGTAGACGTGGCGGCGGGTTTGGCCGGGCTTCCTTCGGCGGGCGACGAGAGGGCGGAGCTGCAATCGTTGCTCGCCATGGACACAGCTCTGCTCTCAGGTGTGGCTTCACCTGTGAAGTTAGGCCTCGTATTGGCTGGGAAGGGAGGAGATGAGGAAGGGGCCGAGGCAGGAGGAGGTGAGAAGGGCCCGTCCAGCGACGCCCCCTTCTTTTCCTCCGCAGCATGTTTGTTTTCCATGACTGGGGGTTCAGAGTCCGACGCTGGCATCGCTGATCATCACACTGCACACCCTTCGGCCCCTACGTGGGAATCAAACAATAATGTTATGAACAACTGAGAAGCTCGACGTTCACAACACAAATTATCACGGTTATATATTATCGCGATATTCTTAATTGCTGCACAAATGTCTAAAAAAAACATACATTTTAAATAATTTCACAAAATGTTGTGATTTTCTTGTCATACTGAAACATCAGAAGCCAAAATCTTATCAAAATGAAACTTTCAGATTAAACGGAGAAACAACTGACACAGAAAGAGGTTTTATTTTAAATGAACAAAATAAATAACAGGAACAAAGCTTATTTGTCTGATGCAAATTTAAATAAACACTTTAGCAACCATAGTAGGTCAAAATATGCAAACAATTATCAGGAACAAAAATTATAGTGCAAGTTCAAATAAAAAAAACTTTGGACTTTAAGATGAATCTTAATTAAGTATAAATGTGAAAATAAAGAAACAGTTGTATAGGAGTCAAATATGTTGTTCTGAATTGTAGTTCACTCTGTGTGTCTGTGGGTGTCGCTGTGTTGTTACCTGAGGGTCAGGTATAAAGGTAGCTGCCTGTTATTTGTTAGGTGTTGAACCCGGAACCAATAAGGTTTTTGACCGCTGTGGCGCTAACTGCCGGCGTTATGGTTGTCGGATCAGTTAATGGAATAAAGTAATATTTTAACTGCGTCAGAAGAACATCGTTCCGGTCCTTTTTCGACCAACACGCAACAGTAACATTTACGAAATGCGAGTTAGTTAGCGTGTCGACCAGGTTAGTCTTGGTGAAACATCTCAGTAGCTTGAAGCATTAGCCTTAGCTCCTTCAAGTTGCTTGTACAAATCACAATAAAATGTAAACAAGTGCTCTGCAGACATGATAACTGTCCTCCACCAGTTGTTACTTTGCATTCTTAAAAAAAAAAAAAAAAAATTTAAATATGCCCAGACCTCGGATTTCGTCATTTTAGTGGGTTGGTAAATGTCTTGCGTACTATCGCCAGTTTCCGCCATGCTAACGTTACGATGACGATGTTACAAGCTACATATTCATGCGAGACACAGTCCTGAGTCACTCGCAGACGTGAATGAGGCTGATATTACATATCCCGCTAATCGACCGCGATAATGAGATGAAGTCAAACATAAACGGTAATCGTTATCGCGTAAAATTTAACCGCGCTTTACCGAAATACCGGTAACCGTTCCATCCCTAATCTACACAAAAGACTCAAAACTGGAGAGAACTGAGATAGAAAGTTGAACTAACTAAAAAAAAAACAATGCCTGCAGAGAGGCGACAGCTGTCAGAGCTCAACCACAAACACTGTCCAGAGAGAAATCAGGATTCAGAAAGATGCACAAAGAGACGCTGATGCCACTGAAACCCTCAAAGGATTCGGTTTAGAGATGCACCAGATTACAGATATTAACCAATAACTGATAATTAACTGCTTTTGTGTGACCAATACTGATACTGACTGATAAGTTCATATTGTAAACATCTGTATAATCTTTATAGAATCTGCAGTTTGTTCAAGCAAGAGAATATGTTGGACTAAATCTAACAACTACATCTATAACAGCAAACAGCAGCTTTGATATTTTCTGTTAGTAAAAAAAAAAAAAACACACAAAACTTCATTAACAATAAAATAGATATCAAACAGTCGAGTGGTTCAAACAAATATCTACTGTGATTGCATTGATTAGGTTTTACAAAACTCATTTTTTTTATATTTACTGTTTTACAAGAAAAAAAGAAAACAGCAAACGCGCTTCTTATTTATTGATTAAGATGTCAAATTATAGTTTTACTTGTAAAAAGTTAAAAAAAAAAATGGAAAAATGAGCTTCAGTAGTCGAATGTCATCCCTGATTATAATTTCTGACTTCTCAGAGAAACCCAGCGAGTAAAACATCAAAAGTCCACTGAAAACGAAATGAACCGAATGATGCTGGCAGGTTTCCGTGACAACTAGGGAAAGACATAAAAGCGGTCTCGCGGTGTGGTCAAGTCTGCTTTGGAGTCAACTGCCGAGACTGGATCTTACAAAGTGCAACAAGAGAGAGGCAGGAAATGAAGGTTAACTAAAGCAGATGTCAGATGTGAAGTGCTGGGAGGACCACCGCTGATCTTCACGCAGAGATAAGTGCTTCTAGATCAGTCTCACAACGTTTCCAGAGTGACCAGAAGCAGAAAAATGACGGAAAAAGTTTTAAAAGTAAGAAGAGAAACCATCACTGAGCCCTGTAAACATCCAGAGATGTCTCAGATGTTCCACACTGGACTGTAGATGACTGGAAGAGGGCACCCTAGACGGACCGGTCCAAGTCAGACAGACCGGTCCAAGTCTGAACTCTTCCGTCAGCATCATTGCATTTATGTAGTTCTGGTGTCAGATGTACCGCACCCACAGTGAAACACGGTGGAGATTCCATGTATCGAAAAAGGGATGAGCAAATTACTGAAAATGGACGACATCGTGAACAACGAACGTCTACTGCAACACCTTAGTCCAGGGATGTCCAACCCTGGTCATCGAGAGCTGCAGCCCTGCATGTCTTAGATCAGCGTTTCTCCATCCTGGTCCTCAAGTACCACTGTCCTGCATGTTTTGGGTGCCAACACACCTGTTTAAAATGAATGGACTGCCTCCACAGGGAAATATCCAAAACATCCAAGACATTGGTACTTGAGGACCAGGGAGAAAAACGCTGTCTTAGATGTTTCCCTGCTTCAGGGTTGTTAACAGACTTGAGCACACCTGGATGACAGGCTGGTGGTGATCCATTCATTTGAATCAAGTGTGCTGAAGCAGGGAAACATCTAAGACAGGGGTGTCCAAAGTCGGTCCTCAAGGGCCAGAGTCCTGCAGGTTTCCCTGCTTTAACACACCTGATCCTAATTAATGGCCACCATTATCGTGTCATCAGGTCTGTTAATGACACAGCCACTTGCAACAGGGTGTGAAGTAGGGACGTTCCTGGCGACTAATTTCCCTGTCGACTAAACGAAAATTTTAATTAAGACTATTCGACTAGTCTAAAAAAAAGATGCGCTCCAGCCTGGAAGTTACCAGTTTGCATCCCGGTACGGTGTATTCGGGCTCAACATATTCCATTAGCTTCCTGAAGCCTTTACCTTCCACAAAGTTAAGTGGAAGCATATCTTGCGAAGTCATTATCGTGATGAGCTGCGTTATCCTCTCAGACCGGACGGGAGAACACCGTCTCCGGGTAAACAATGTCAAATCGGCCTGAGTGTGGCTAGCACCGCTAGCATCAGCAGCCGTCATCTCGTGCAGATTAATGTCCAAATGCTTGAGTCGAATGTGGTTGCGTATTGCTCCAGTCGAGTGATTGTATGCCAGTTGTTTCTGACACAGTCTACATACTACCTTGTTTTCATTTTCTAGATTAAAGTACCGCCAAACCGCGCTGGTTTTGCGAGACTATCTTCCCACCGTGCCGTTTTAAAACTCCAGTCTACTCGAGCATTGCTGTGGAGAGGGGACTGCTGTCTGACGGCTCTGTAGCCCCAACTAGTGGCGGGCGGCTGTATGACAGTTAAGCAGCCTTGTACATGAATAAAACACAAATTGGTTTAAACGATGAATTTTTCTTGTGCCGACTAGTAAGTGAGCGGACGTTTAATTGTTTAGACGACTAATCGCGCGCATCCCTAGTGTGAAGAAGGAGGGAAACATCTAAAACCTGCAGGACAGCGGCCCCCGAGGACACCGACTTTGGACACCCCTGATCTAAGACATGGAGGGTTGCGGCTCTCGGTGACCAGGGTTGGCCACTCCTGCCTTAGTGCATCATGGGAGTCCCATCTGGACTGGAGCTGACTGGTCTTGGGTTCATACACCAACAAGACAATGACCCAAAGCATCCTTCCAAGCTCTGCAGAGGGTTGCACCCATGAAAGACCTGCCAAATCTTCTCACAGCAAGTTTTCAACTTTATCCATTTCACTAACGGAAAGCTCAGTAGCGTGAGGAAGAGCCATACACCACCATGACACCTCCTGCCTCCTCCGTGTTCAGGACAACCAGGCGCCTGAATGGCACTCGACTACCAGCACCTGGGAGTACCAGGTGAGTCAATGGAAGGAAACAAACAAACAAAAAAAGCTGTTTGGGATTGGCAGAGAAGATCTGGCAGATCTTTCATGGGTGCAAACCAACATCCTCATCTCTGCTGCTCACACCACAAACGTGGCTCCATTTAAAAGAGAAATAAACACGTTTTTCTCTCACTATTAGGAAAAAGATAAACCTACCAAACACACAAATATATGTAGCTCTTTTCAACTATGACACTGCATGTTTGGTTAGCTAGCTAGACTACTTCTGTTCACAAACTCCACCAAACACAGCAGCTTTGACAACGGCCATCTCACACCTTGGTATAACAAGAAAAAAAATTAACCAAACGTGACAGGAGCTTTAAATTTTTAACAAAAACAACAACAACAACCAACCGAAACTTTCCAAAATGGCGGCGGCACCTGTGTGACGTCTACTTCTCATTTTCTACTCGTTTCTCCCCAGAGAAGATCCGTTTAATGTAACGAGGGCTTTCTTCCTGAAAAGACAGACTCCCAAACGAAGAAACGTGCATCTATTTGAGGAAAAAAATAAAATAAAATAAAATAAAATAAAATAAAACCGCTGCGCCCCCCCCCGTCGTCCGGGGTGACACCCGTTAAAGTCCTCTGACAGAGACGGATTCGGTGGCAACGCCTCGTAGTATTTTATTTTTTTAAGTTCATGCTAATAATTTGTTTTCCACCTGAGAGTAGTTGACTTTGTATGGATGAAACATGTTTTTTTGTTGTTGTTGTTGTTGTTTTTCCTCCCTGACCAATAGGCTGCCCGGTGTCACCCAGCTGGGTGCACGAGCACGAGCCGGCAGGAAGACGACACGACGGACATGTAAATAAAACAACGACGAGCCGGGACGGTTACGTGTTCCGATGTTATCACCCCCCCTCTGCCCCCCCTCCCCTCTACTGTGGTGAAATCACCCAGTCACACCAGTACAGATGCTGCGGTCTAAAGGTGTTAATAAACCATCCAGAGCCCCTCTACCGTTTAAACGTTAACGCTTAACGGGGGTTTCCGAGTAAATAACCATTCAAGAAAAGAAGAACAATTTAAAAAAAAAAAAAAAAAAAGAAGAAGTCAGGCAGTGGATATCAGTAGTAAAACAACAACGCCGCGGGGAGGAAGGCCCGGTCCGACACTCACCAAGTTGGAAAAGTTGCACGTTTTTCCTCGTGAAGCGTCGCCGCCGAACCGTCCGTTGAAAAAGCTCGGTAACCAGGGGCGACGGCGGGACGGCGACGTCCGCGGTGGGACTCCAACTGTTGCACGCAGTCGCCGCGCGGCCGTCGTCGTCGTCGTGGTTCGTCGTCGTCGCCGGGGGAGCCTCGAGCGTAAACACAAACTGGCAAATGGAGGCCGAGAGCCACGCCGCTCCGCTCACATCGGCCGACCTGAAGTCTGCACGCGGCCGAGGCGAAAGGCGCATGCACAATTATCATCCCCCCACTTCAGCGGCGCGTGATTCCCGACCCGCCAGCGCGAGGGAAGCGGGAGTCCGCCACCATACCCGGGATTTTTTTTTTCTATCTTCCCCCCTCTCTCTCTCTCTCTCTTTCTCTCGCTTCTTCCCACCTCGAGCTCTGACCGCGCGCGCGCCGGGTGAGGACAACTCTCTGCAAGTTGAGGAGGGAAAAAAAAAAAAATCTGATGTGTAAATTTCCGGGCTGACACGACAGACGTGACACCTGGCTCCGCGTATTTCCTTCACTTATTCTGCCTTTTCGATGCCATTCTCCGTTCTTACCCTCAGCACACGCTCGCTTCACTTCACACTCACACACACATATATACATACATACACGCACACACACACATCCGTGCCGCTGGGCTGTGACGTAGCACGTTCAGTAAGGCGGTAGAGCTCCCGCAGCCAATGCGCACGCTCCGCTTGGACAGCTCAACCGGCCAGTCGGGGTTGGGCAAAACCGATTATTTTTGTCTCGATCCGATACCAAGTAATAATTGGGCTAGTATCCCGATATCGATATCAATATAAATTTTTTATTTTTTAACAGTTTCGTTGTTTACACAAATAAAGAACATGGGCTACTTGTCATTCTTGTGCTGAAGTTGTGTCGAAAATGCACATAAAAGCTTATTTTTAAGACAATACTAGGTCTGTGATTTCAAAAAATAAGAAAATCAAACGTCTTGATTATTTTTTTGTTTTTTAACAATAAAAAATAAAATATGGTTTATTCAACATTGAAGCAAAAATTCTAAATTTCTCCAAATTTTGTGAACATCACGCGTTTCCTGAGTTCATCGGATTGCGCACGGCGCTAGCACAGGTCGGCGCAGCGGCTGACTGCGAGCGATTCACTCAGGAGGCTCCGCTGCTGTTACCGACGATCACGGCTTGCTGTGCAACGAGACATGTCGTGAAAACGTCGAGGAGGACGAACGAAAATACAGTGGTACCTCTACTTACGAAATTAATTGGTTCTGGAAGTAGTTTCGTAACCTGAAAAATTCGTAAGTAGTATCCCGATATCGATATCAATATAAATTTGTATTTTTTAACAGTTTCGTTGTTTACACAAAAAAAGAACATGGGCTACTTGTCATTCTTGTGCTGAAGTTATGTCGAAAATGCACATAAAAGCTTATTTTTTAAGACAATACTAGGTCTGTGATTCTAAAAATTAAGAAAAAAATTGAACTTTTTGATTTTTTTGTTTAAAAAAAAAACAGATAAAACATGGTTTATTTAACATTCAAACAAAAATTCCCAAAGTGTGGGCCGCGGCCCCCTGGTGGGCCGTCGTGGGACATGCAAGTGGGCCATGAGAGGTCATTAAAATTAAACAAATGTGTTTTAAATCCTCGATCATTTTTAAATATGCTTTTAATTACTGTAAAATATTCATGACATGATTTTAAAAAACATTAAGAAGTAACAAAACAAACTAGTTAAGTGTTATTCTACTGTCATCTTAACTTAATATGACAAGTGTCACCTTATTTGTTGACCCCTCACATTAATATCGGATCATGGTTCCTTGTCCTGTATGTTGATCACAGTTGTGATTAAAGGTTTCAGTGGGCTGCAGAAATTTTTCACATTTCAAATTGGGCCTTGGTATTCTGAAGTTTAGGAATGGCTGCTCCAAATGACACATTTCGCGAACGTCACGCATATCCTGCGTTCATGCGACACGTCGGATCGCGCACGGCGCCATCGCAGGTCGGCGCGGCGGCTGACCGTGAGCGATTCACTCGGGAGGCTCCGGTGCTGTTACCAACGGTCACGGCTTGCTGTGCGACGAGACAAGTCATCAAAACGTTGAGGAGGACGAACGAAAATGCTGTTGGTGTTTGATATAGTTTTCTGACCGTGTCGAAAGTCCTACGAGTCCGTCGACTAGCTGGCCAGTTCAGCGTGAAACGGCGTCTTCATCAGTGACCTCTTCTCCTTAAACATGACTAGGGTTGAGTATTGGCAAGGACCTCGCAATACGATATGTATCGTGATACTTGGGCCACAGTGCGATATTATCACGATATCGCGATATCATGATATATTGCAATACTCTACCCAGTTAATATCAAAATTAAAAGTAGAGATGAAAAATCAAGTTGCTGTATATGTTCATCAGATGATATTGATCATTCAGAGGAAAAATTGCATCAAAAGTATTTGCTTCAAAACAACCTATTTATTGTTTATTATTAGTGTTTTTGCACATTTAAATTTGAAACAATTTAAATGTGAAAATTAAACAATTTTCCTAGAAAATCGATATTAGGGGCTGAGAAATCAATATTATATTGGGCGGCCGAAAATCGCGATATATTGCCATATCGAATTTTTTTACACCCTAAACATGACCCCGACCAAGTTCTGCTCCGTCGCTGCTTCTTTTTTAAAGCATTGTCTGTACACAAAAAAATGATAACAAAACAATTTTTTTTTCGTGTTTGATAATAAAGTTACCAATACCAGTACGTACCATTCTTGACTTCGTACTCAAGGTCTGTCTGATGTTGTCTCGAACAAACTTTGGATTAAAGTCGGTTACATCTGTTTGTAGTTTTCAGTCGTACACAGTTCCAGTTATTCCAGGCAAAATAGGGGGGATCACCAGTCGTTTAGCCGCCAGCACCGACCAGTTACTCGGCAAAATGGCGGTAACATGGCCTGGAGTTTCCTGTGAGGTTCAGCACATTATGATCTCACACCGATTGGGCCCCTTCCATCTTCTCTGTGGGGGGTCTTTGGGCTACCTCGCCCGCACCACGCCAGCCATGAAGGGATGCATGTGTCGCTTCTTTTCTTTGGATCTGCGGGATGTGCGCTCCGCTGCTCCCCGGCGGTTGTTTGAAGGTAGAAAATGGTGGAAAATGAATAATCTGTATTGCTTGTTTTGGCTTGTTGCTATCTTTACTGAAAGCGATCGTGTTTGCAAAAAAAAACCAAAAAGGCAACACGTTACGACTGGTGCTGCCGGCAGATAAAAGTAGCACCATTTTCTTATTTTTTTTTTTCAGGTGGCCTCTATTGTTTCCATCCCTATTAAACTTGGCATTTCTCTCTTCAGGCCTGTTCCTCAGTCAGTGCGTTTACATGGGAAGTTTAATTCCTCTATAATTCAGAATTAAAGTTAAATCGGATTTTAAATTATTAAAAATTACCATGTAAACACCTAATTCCGAATGAAAATGTCAATTTCGAATTAAACTTAATTACGAAGTAAGTGGCTGGTTTATTCTGATTTTAATTCAGAATAGAATAATTCCGCGGTCATATTAACACTCATTCCGCTTTAAATTAATTCCCGTCTTTCTGCACATGCTAGTTCCCTTGGCCGTCTGTCGCGATGGCGCTTATATTCCGCGCTGGGCTTGTTTTCAAAACAAAGTTTCAAGATGGCAGCACGCAGTAAACGGTGTTCAAGAGAAGAGACGATTTATTTAATAAATAGCTTGGAGGAACTGGAAATAATTAAAAGAACAGATGGCAGGAAACATAAAAATTGTGAGCTTTTCAAAGTTGTAGCGGCCAGGTTAAATGAAGGAGGTTTAGCAGATAGAGACGCCACCCAGGTCAAAAATAAGTGGAATGTTGTTGCTAATCGAGTAAGTTTGTTTTCTTCTGGTAGATGTAAAGACGTCGCCCCCCCCCCATCCAATCAGAACCCTCCCTAACCCCCAGACCTTAAGCGGAATTGGATAAAGCCGAACAAACGTGTTTTTCATGTAAACCTCAATTCGGAATTACTATTTCCATGTAAACTCGAAGGAAAATAGTTTAATTCGGAATAATTAATTCCGAATTAAAAAACATCATGTAACCGTGGCCATTGAGAGCGAGAAAGAGCTAAATAGTTCATTTTTTAAAATTATTTTTTAATGTTGCTGCGAGTAATTATTTGTCAAAATGATTGCCGGTGCCCATATACTACAACACCACAAATGGCAATTATTTTATCCATTTTAACTGTCGAAAACTATGTGTCCAATTCTGAATCCTTAACCAACCAGGGTTCACATTAGCATTGAAGGAACAGCTCATGTAAAACTGTCATTTCCGTTTCAGCTTCTCTCTACAGCAGCCATTCCCAAACTTCAGAATACCAAGGCCCAATTTGAAATGTGAAAAATCTCCTCAGCCCACCGAAACCTTTAATCACAGTTGTGATCAACATACAGGACCAGGAACCATGATCCGATATTAATGTGAGGGGTCAACAAAGAAGGTGACACTTGTCATATTAAGTTAAGATGACAGTAGAATAACACTTAACTGGTTTGTTTTATTACTTCTTAATGTTTTTTTAATCATGTCATGAATATTTTACAGTAATTAAAAACATTTAAAAAAAAGATCGAGGATTTAAAACACATTTGTTTAATTTTAATGACCACTCACGGCCCACCTGCATTTCGTTCAGGTACAACACTGCAGTTTACACTTTAACGTGGTTAACAGCTCCACTACCACCGGTTATCTGGTTACCAGTTACTTTCATGACTAGTTCCCGCTAAACAGCTGAGCTGGGATGAAGCTAGGCGTTGCCACTGGTGTTGCCAATCAACTCAGGATGTGCTGTATTTATCACAGTTGAGCAACACATCCACTGTCAAACTGTACAACATTTAATTTATAATGTGAATGAGAAATTACAGTTAAAATCAGTAAAACTGTCAGTGTTTGAGAGTAGCAGCCATGGTGGATGCTGAAGTTAGGGGGTATATGTGGTTTTCTCTGACTTTTTCTGATTAGAACACCGACTTTAGGGGGTGTTCCTGTTGAAATAAACCGACTAGGAACTCGGACACTTAAAAAAATTAAGCGAGGCTTGGAGTGATACTAAATATAATCCCACGTGAGAGTGAGCAGACCTGCAGCCTTTGTTGTGTTCACGCTGGACTTTAGCTGGGGGCTGGTGGGGGGGGTGGGGGGGACAGGGCGGGCGGGCTCTACGTGACGAGGAAGTGGGAAAACAGCTCTCACGAGCACACAGGGCTGGTTTCGCTCCACGTGGAGATCTCGTGGCGACGCGCCGCAGCCCGCGTCTGCAGACGAGCTCCGGCGCTCATCCGGATTTGACGGATTATAAACGGAGCGCGAGCGCGTTTGGCAGCGAGACGCGGACACGGGATCGTTTCTCAGCACCGCGGCACGCTTCGTGTCAGGACGGCCTGCAGCACGGAGCAACGCCCGGGAACAAAATGATTAAAAAAAAGAAAAGAAAAAAGTGTCACGCATTAAACTCGAGAGAAAAGGGAACTGATTTCGTATAAAGATAAAACGCAGGTGCTTTTAAGACAAGTAAATGACATTTTTTTCTTTTTTTTTAACATATTTTCTACATTATGTTCAACTGAAACATAAACATTTGTACTTTAAATCCAATTGAAGGTAATTATCTAATCTAGTGAGTCACAGATTTGACGTCAAGATGCACAAAGGGGGGTCTTCAAACAATTTCTAGGGGTGAGAAGAGAAAAAAATCCATCCATCCATCCCTGTTTAGTCCTATACAGGATTCATCTGGATCTGCTGGGGTCTATCACAGGGGTCCACCTGGGCAGGTCACCAGTCCATCACAGGGCCACGAACAGCCGTGCACCACCGGAACCACCGGTTAACCTGACATGCATGTCTTTGGGAGGAAACCCAGAGTACCCGGAGGAAACCCACACAAACACGA
Source organism: Hirundichthys speculiger (assembly GCA_018398805.1). Classification (NCBI taxonomy): domain Eukaryota; kingdom Metazoa; phylum Chordata; class Actinopteri; order Beloniformes; family Exocoetidae; genus Hirundichthys; species Hirundichthys speculiger. Next base: position 94,062 of record JAGFBZ010002528.1, on the reverse strand, counting down.
GGAGAACATTTAAACTCCACATAGAAAGACCCCCCCAAAAACAAAATCACAGTGATCCCTTATTTTTCGCGGTTAATGGAAAAAAAAAAACCTCTACGTGCCACTGGCTGTCAGGCTGTCATGTTACAGATCTCTAGTCTCACAGACTTGGTTTCAACATATTTAGCCTTGATGTCGTCTTTTAGATTGAGTCTGTAATAATGATATTTTTCCAGCAAAACCTTAAAGGGTCATATTAAAAATTAGAGCTGAGCGATTTTATCGGTTCTGTGATATATATATCGATATTTTATTTACCCAGAGAGTATTGATTTTTCAGCCGCGGGTATCGATATTCTAAGCTTCTTTCAAAACCCCCGTGTCCCACCTTTAAAAGCTTGCAAGAAACAATTTGCACTGTTTAAATAAATTAAACTATTTTTCTCAACAAATCTTTTATTCATTTTGTCCAGCATTTGCAAGCTGCCTGTCAGCCATATAATGTGTAATTGATGCTTTCAGATCAATAAATTCAAACAAAGTCATTGGAACACACAAAATCACTTTGTCCCTTTAAAATCTTTCAGAAAATGATGTAAAATGAATATTGATATGTATATATATATATATATATATATATATATACAAATATCGATATGTATCGCATCGTGAGCCGAATATCATGTATCGTATTGTATCGCGAGATTAGTGTATCGCTACAGCCCTATTAAAAATGTGAAGTCACAAAAATACGTTACGGTGCAACCAGAGCGTTAACCAGAAATGCTCATTACTGCTATGAAGCATCTGCATTATTATAGGTGGTGAACACGCTGTTTGGACCTTTTCTCGAAGTTATATAAGACAGTGAATAAATATGATACATTTTATGCAACATTTATGCAGTAATGCATGCTTTATACCAACCTTTACAATGCAGGGACATTTATTTTAAGTTACCTGAAAAGAACCTGCAGGGCTGTTTGAAAGACGTCCACACAAGAGCAACATTTAACATCCCAGTCCTGACATTCATCAAAAATGCCATTTTCTAGGGAGCCGTTAGAAGAAATGCATGACACAGTGGCTAAAGCTGTTCAAGAGATGAAACTCTTGAAGAGATGAACGAGTCAAAACTTTACACACTAAATGGAAAGTTGCAGCACAACAGAGAATAGATACGATCTAGATAAGACCATCTTCCTTTTTGAACTCTTTGAATTCAGTTTATAACATGAAATTATACATATTTAAAAAAAACAACAGTCACTTCTTTTTAAAGTTCTTGAGAGAGAACAGGCCAATCCCTATCCCGTACACGTACGGACATAAGGACGTGTAGGAGGTCGAGATAAAGAACTCCATTTCATCCCAAAAAGGAAAGTGGTTGGGGCTGACGGTCCACTGGAAGCTCAGGTAGAGAGTCCAGTCCACCTGGAACAAGCCCATGGCTGCCAGCACGGCAGCTGTGCTCCGACGGAGCCTCAGGTTCCTCCCGCCGAACCGGTTCGACCGGCTCACGCTGGTCACGGACTTCCCTTGCTTCAGTAACGCGGAGACGATGAGGCAGCTGGCCACCGTGACGACCATCAGAGGCAGCAGGTGGCACGCGGTGACGAACAGGTTTTTGTACACGCGGTTGAACGTGGGACAACGGCTGTCGTCGCACTGGAAGGAGTCCGGAGGGCAGTAGAAGTTTCCGGTGACGTTCCCGCCGGAGTCTCGGTGGCTGATGGCGAAAATGGGGAGACAGACGAGCGCGGAGGCCATCACGCAGACTCCCGTCCACACCCGGGCGTACCTGACGCTGTCCAGGCAGGTCGGCAGGCCGACCCTCGCGCCGGCGTCCCTCAGCTTCTGGTAGCGGAAGATGCTGATGATGACGGTGAAGAGGATGCTGGCGGTTTCACCAAACAAAGTCATGAACTTCAGCAAGCGGCACGGCCAAGTGGCGGCGGAGGACGTCTGAAGGATGAACGCGTCATAGACGTTTATGACGACGATTTCCTCCAAGTTGGCCGCAGCCAGTCCCAGAAGAAACAACTCAAACGATTTTAGTTGGGAGAGCTTGTTCTGGACGACGCAAAAGATGAAAAATACATTTCCCACAAACCCCACGCAGGAAACGAAGATCCTCAGGCCCAGTAGTTTAGCAGAAACGCCAGTCATACTTCAGCGTTTTCTGGCTCGGTCCTCTAAAAACGAGGCAGAGAGACGAGCTTCCGGGCCGGAGCGAAGTCGTGAAACGAGTTTTGTCTGTCCCCGCTCTGCCGCATCACTGACCAGGCGTCCTCGTTATGGCGCTCTCAGAGACGCCGAGGATCTAGATGGGGGATTTGCTGTGCTCATTATAGAGACAGGAAAACAAGGGGGGTGCTGGAAAATCTGAAGCCTGGGAGTCATTAAAGTTTTACCTCTGAGCTTTTCAAAGCTTCATCCTGAGACTCGCGCGGCGTCTCGCTTACGGCAGCGACATGTTTTTCCACTCTTCCAAATCTTATTACGAGGCGCTCGTTCGCAGCGTTCGACGGCTCTCCGCTTCGCAGCTGTCGCTCTGCCGTCAAGCTGCCACTTTACGTGTTGAATGGCAACGCGGCGTATCCGCCATTCTGCTTATTATCAATTATTCCCTGCATTCATTATCTCTAAATGCTAAAAGATGTAAACATCTTCAAACGGAAATGTCGCTGCTTTAAAACAGCGACGGTTGTCGTGTAATTGGTCTGACATCGATCGGCACGTCCCTGGAGTCATTATTGATAATAGAGATGCACGATAACTGTATTTAAAAAACCGATAATCGATAACTTTCAGCTCCTAAAGGCTGATACAGATAACAGATAACACACACATATACCTAAGATCATTACATCAATACTATGAACAAAACCAAAAGCAGTTTTGACTCTTTAAATGAACAGATATTTATTCTTCCAATGAAAAACTATTGGCAAGCCTCTCAAACATTTTCGTAAAGCTATCAAACAAACCTATTTGATATCTCACATCAACTTAAATAAGGTTCATTACTGACTGATATAAAAATAAAGGCTCCTTGAACTGATGGAAATACATGCATCAGAATTACAAACTGAAAAAATGGCATTCCTAAATGACAATAAAAAATAATGCACAGGTCATAATGTACTGACACAAGTTAGACTTGTCTGTGTAAATAAACTGAAAAAGTGCACTCCATAGTAACAAAGAAATTACATTTAAAGGATTTTAGCTTGTGGTTCCATTTAAATGAATGACTTTAATTAAAGTAAATGAGGTTCGGTAGTTGTTTTTTTTCTAATCTCATGGAAGCTTTAGATGAGAGATGATGATGGCTTACTCACGTTAGCTCACATTAGCTCACGTTAGCGCGATTTCAAAACTCCATGGAAGCGATGGTTATGTTTGCCACAAATAACCAGCGAACTATCTTTTTCTGAAACTTAAATGAAGTTCCATATAATCGCCGCCATGTTTGTTTGTTTTTATCAGCGTACTGTGCGCAATGCTGTATTCAAGGTGTAACGTAAATTCCTCCGTTCCCTCGTTTGCTAGTCGTTCTTTCGGCCTTTTCTATTTTTCTATTTTTTATGTGTAACATGTGGGAAAATACTACAAATATCATTTAAAGTCAGCAACTACCAAAATTATGACCGAGTTAACAAATTGTTTTCTTGATTTTCCTTACTGAGAAATCGTTTTTCTGATTATGCTGACGTCACTTGAACATAACATTCACTGCCGGTCATTCAAGGCTCCGAGGGAGCGAGGCACTGCTGTGTTGACAGAAATATATATGTTATCGGGCTATTCGTCATGATATCGGGATGACGTCATAATTTCCTGTTTTCAGCCTGATAGTTATTGGGTCGATAATTATCGTGCACCCCTATTTGATCATATTGTGTTGCCAACATGGTGCAGGACGGCCATACGTGCGAGAGCAACATACACTTACTGGCTGCTATTGATGACATTTCCATTGTTCTGAAACCAAACGGTCATTTATCTGAACCGTTGTGGGCTCTCGCGCTCGTGTCTAGTGCGCGCTTCCTGTTTTCTCAGTGCACAATCAAGCAGAGCTGCACGTCCCTGCGAGCGCGCTCAGCTGCAGACCAGACCGATGTGAGTCAGGCTACGACTCTAACGTCCTTCCCGTGAGAGGAGCGTTTCTGGTGCAGACAACTGGAGGGGCGGCGCCCGTGCGTCACCGCGGGCACGCGGGGAGCAGACGGAGGTGAAGGTGCGATGGGACGTCGGCCTCTGGACCCCCGCTGCCGGCACGGGACCGGTTCATGTCCCAGCTTGTCTACTTGTGGTGCTGTCTAGTTAAGGGGTGGTTCTCTTTAACTCAGCCCTGCAGCCTGATTCAGCTTAATTGTGAATCCCACAGTGTGTGTGTAATTAAGCATAAGCCCTGCGCTGGCGGCAAATGGATGAACTAAGTGTTGCGTAACGAGCGCGGTCAGCGTAGGATCTTGTAGTCCTTTATCTTCATCTCGTAATGACTAGTGGGAGACCTGCGCCATAAAAACAGGATTAACTGGCGGTTTGGTTTTATGCTTTATAATGTAAAGATTTCTGCGAAACCCGACGCAGTGCTGAAAACAACGTTTATCCCTACGGGACCTGTTCAAATTTAGATGCATTGTCTCCAACCCCACTTCCAGACTGAAGCAGTCCAGGAACAAAAATCACAACTCCTCAACTGACCGCTAGGCTAACCCCCAACCACCCACCCACCCAATATTGAGATGCCCAGCATTGCAACACAGTGAACACGCTCACAGCCTGGCACAAACATCAGTTTTGGTTTCTATAGTTAGATTTTATAGGCCTCTTTGGTTAGTCAGTGGGAGGGAGGAATGTTTTCCAGTGTCCACCAAAGTGGGGAGGGGCTGGGCTGCAACCAGTGCTTCTGCTTAAATTAAAATAATGGAGCTATTAAATCAATGACTATACGAAATAAAAAGAATAGATTAGGAGAGTAACAGTGAATGCAGTTTCTAAAGTGCTGCGGTTGATAAAAGGGTTGTGGCTTGAACCTGCTGCTGTTTCTGCTGCTGGTCCAGTTGAAGCTAGTCCACCGAACCCCGTCGGTCCCCGACCAATGGGCTGCAGGCGCATCTCCTCCGGGATCTCGCCATCGACTGCCGTCCTTGAACTTCAAGTTTTCATCGAACCGCCACTCGCAAAGACGTTTCTGGGATGCTCGACTTGCACTGCTTCGTCTTTTCTTGGTAACGGCAGATTTCTGACGTTTCTTCGTCATACGAAAGTAAACCAATTTTCTTCCTCGCTGCACCAATGAGCATTGGTCCCGTCTCCATGTTCGGTTTCACTGGCTGGCTCTGGCTGCGTGGCCGCAACTCGATTGGCTGACATACGTGATGAAGCGGGAGAATTTGAAAATCTCCCAACTCTTGATGGAGGCAATGTCATCGACGCGATGTCTGTAGAGACCCTTGCAACGTGTGTGAATCCACCCTTAATGACTTTCACGTAAAGTCATTCAGTGACTGACAGCTAGCCATTAGCTGTCCGACAGTTTGGTAAGTATTTTGTTTTTGTCAGTTTTATATGCAGTGCGATCTTCTGGTTAGCTGTCTTCATTCCAGCTACTCGACGCTTAACATTATAATGACTTCTGAGCTGTGAATAAAAACAGTCATATTTCAAATAGGATATGTTTTGCTGTGCATGTACGTTGTGTCAATCGTAGCTGTCACAAAAGTGGTATCCTTTAGGTCAGTGGTCCCCAACCCCCTTGGCCGCGGACCAGTACCAGGCCGTGGATCACTTGGTACCGGTCCGCACAGGAAAAATGTTCTTTTTTTCTAAGTTTTATTTATTATATGCATCTGAATGAGCTTTTATTGTGAAAAATCTTTATTTTGAAAAATGACCAGATTCTCTCGGTTACATCTTGATCGCTTGAGCGCCAAAATTTAACTCACTTGCAAAATGAGTAAGAAAGGGTTAGGGGTTTGTTTATCTGTGTTCAAGATAACTCAAAAAGTTTTGGATGGATTTTGGTGAAATTTTCATGAATTGTCGGAAATGTAAAAAGGAAGAACTGATTTCATTTTGGGTGTGATCTGGAAGAAATCCTGGATTCTGGATCACTTTCAAATTTTCGATAATTGTTGCGCTTGGCGGAGGTCTGCGCTTTTCTATTTCTCTTTTTAATTTAATGGTTTTAGAGGATGTTACCAGAGACTTCGATGTTATACTCTTGTTATGTTATTGCTCCCCCCCCCCCCAGTCCGCGGTAAAATTGTCAAGCGTTGACCGGTCCGCGGTTACAAAAGGGTTGGGGACCAAACCACCAGTCGAAACCGGTCGTTACCGCTGCATTTGGGAAGATATGAAAACCTCAGGTTTTGAACGTGACAATTCAAAACTCCCACTGATTAAGAAGGCGCTGATTTAGCACCAAGGTTATTGACAAAACGGGGACGAACGTCAACGTGGGGAAACTCAGAAGAAATTCCAGACTGTGTTCCCATTAATTCGGCGTGGAAAAGATCGACACTGACGGCGGCACGAGTGGTGATCCTGTCTGCTTTGCCTGGAATAACTGGAGGAAGCCGTAGCGCAGAAAGACGCTAGTCTGCAAAGCCCCGGCAGAGTGAATTCTGCCGCCTTTACATGTCATATTCTGTGGTCGTCGGGTAGCACCTATTGTACTGTAACTGTCACTGAACAGACTGCTGTGACTGGCTGGCTGTGGGCTGGCCTGAGGGGGTCTGAGCACGAAGCTCAGCTTGTTAGCTTGTGCTAACGGAGCATCAGCTACACCCAGCAGTCATTTCTGAAGCTGCGACCAAAAATCCAAAAGTGAAGTGATGCTACCAGCGTTCCATTTGGTAATCGTTGACATCACCCCTCAGGAATGAGAAGAGAGACCGCTGAAACCTGAAAGGCAGACGTGTGAATCACGCCTAAAGCGTTACCCGCTGGCAGAAACATCCTTGTTGCCAAATGCTAAATTCTTGCCAGTGCTAACACGTGAGTGACGATGCTATTAGCAATGCAACACATTCATATAAAACAAGGAGAAGTTCAATTCTGGCACAGCTTCCTTTTTCATCTTTGCATCTTTGTATCTCCTACAGTCCAAAGACCTGCATGTCAGGTTAACTGGTTTTAAATCGCCTGTAGGAGTGATTGTGACTGGTTGTTCATCTACACGTAGCCCTGTGATGGACTGGTGACCCGTCCAGGATGGACCGCCGTTTTTCACCCAAAGAGAGCTGGGATAGACTCCAGCAGATCCTCATGACCCTGTAAAGGAGTAAACGGGTCTGGATGATGGATGGATGGATGTTCCATGTGACATGTCGATTAAAGGAGTGTCGGACTAACCAGGTTAAATAAAGGTTAATAAATAAATAATAGTTCTGTATGTACGAGAGTAACTGGAGTCTTGATCTCATCAAACAGAACATCTACCACCGCTATCTCTATTTTCCACATAGTTTCTGTGGGTTTTACATGAACCCCGTGGTTACACAAATGAAAAATGTCACTTCTAAATATGGTGTGAGAACTGGGAACTGATGCTGCACATGACATTTAAATTTCCAGCGGAAAAAAACCACATGTACCACCGGACCCAGTTTGACTTCTACCTCGGCTACAACGCCACAGAAAAATTCATTAAAATGCTAATGTGCAGGAGCTGCAGCATTTCGAGCTGCATCATTTGCCAATCAGCTACTGTATAATAACCAATTGCTCGGAAGGATTACATTTAATTTCCAGTTAATGAAAAATATAACATGTGTTTGACACTTGGAAGCTTATCAGTGGAATTAATTAATACTTGTGAAATAGTTACAGAGAAGGCGGATAAACACCGACATGTGTGGCTGATCTGGGAGTCCCACAAGGACGAATGGGCGGGAAAAAAAAAACGTAATTTTCTCCTGCAAATATACAAGACAGAATTGTATGAAAAGACCTAAATGTCTTTTAAAAGTACATGTCACAAAAGTTTGGAGGAAGTGGGTTTCGTGCCGTCTTTCAACCGGACCACCAAGCGTTAATCTCCAAAGCCGAGATCTGTTAGAGTTTTCAATATCCTGCTCTGTTGGTCCAAAAGAAAAAAAAAAAAAGTTTAATCTCCATGTGGGTCAGAAAAGAAGTCACATCGTTACACCGTGAAGCAAACGCAGCCTGATTTATCTGTTCAGAAACCTTAAAGGGTTTTTTTTCTTTCTTTTTGTTTCTCCGGGCGCCGGTCTACGGAGCCCCTCTGGTGACATTTGATTAAAAAAATTATAATGCGTGGACACGAGATAATTATAGTAGCCATTTCCAAGCAGAGATTGATTGTTGCTTGCTTGATTCGTACTTTAACCAACAAACATGGACACTTTTCACTTAATTTCATTTTATTTTAATATAGGAATGAATTCCAATGACATTCTTAAGGCACTTTCGGTTAGGCGTGGAGTATTGCTTAGCAAGAGACACTTAAATTGGCTGCTCAACGCATTAATTATCCCATGGCCACGCATTATTATTTTTTTATCAAATGTCACCAGAGGGGCTCCGTACCAGTCGGCTCCAGATACTGTCTACTTTCCCGTCGCTGCAGAGCTACCTAGCTAACAGAACTTTACTCGGGAACGTAATCCTTTAACTCCATAAAAACTCAAGCAAAATCTGAAAGACACAGACGAGTCCAGTACGAAAGACGAGGCTGTAAAATAACTGAACAGGTAAAATCACATGACACAACAATCACATGGCTGGATGCCGTGTGATTGACAGGTAGCTTGGTGATGCTAGCTGCCAAACGTAGCATGACGATGCGCATTTTGAGCGAGGTGCACGTCAGGACCTGGCGCAGCTTACAGGGGAGGGGTCACACCTCAGAAGCATGAATCAGGTTTGAGGTGGGCGTGGTCCTGCTGGCTTCTCAGCGCTGCCTGCTCCGCCCCTTTTTGCAATATGACACCACGCTGTACGAGGAGAAAGAGGATTCAAATTCCTTCTGCAGGAAACCGAGGGGGGTGACGTCAGGAAGGTTCGTCCAGTTGTATGCAGTGTGCGACTCGTGCACTTTTGTGACCTGGAGTGGTGAAAACAAGATACCGCACGAAGACGATACATCCCAGCTTTGTTCTCGCAGTATAATAAAACCCCGGTTTAAAAAAAGGTGGGATGCTAATTAAAACGTAAACAGAAACTCAAATCTAATAAACTCTTATTTTATTCCCATAATGAAACACATCAGATGGTGAAAGGTTTAACCGTTTCATGGAAAACTTCAGCTCATTCTGAAAAAGGTTGGATCAGGGTGATGTTTACATTTGTGAAGCATCTTCTCTTCTGTTAACATCTGGAAACATCTGGGAAGTGAGGAGACCAGTTTCTGGAGTTTCAGGAGGTGAATGTTGTCTCATTCTGGTCTGATCCAGGATCCAAACTGCTCAACAGTCCTGGACCTTTTCATTCTCTGATGCTCCAGATGTTTTCTGCTGGTGACAGATCTGGACTGCAGACAGACCAGTTCAGCATCTGGACTCTTCTCCTGTGAAGCCATGCTGCTGTGATGGATGTAGGATGTGGTTCTGAAACATGTGAGGTCTTCTCTGACAGAGACGTTGTCTGGATGGGAGCAGATGTTGCTCTGGAACCTCTATGTTCTCTTCAGCACTGATGGAGTCTTTCCAGATGTTCCAGCTGTCCACACCACAGACACTAATCCAACCTCCAAACCATCAGAGATGCAGCTGTTGAACTGATAACAGCTGGATGGTTCAGTCTGCAGGACACCACCTCCATGGTTTTCCATTTATCCTCAGACCATCTTAGATGATCTTTGGTCCAGAGAAGACACCATCATGTTCACATGTGACTTCTTCTTCTTTACACGATGCAGCTTTAACTCCATCAGTGGATTGTAGGTGAACTGAGTTGACAGACGGTGATTTCTGGAAGTGTTCCTGAGTCCATCAGTGATGTCCAGGAGAGGATCATGTCTGTTTTTAACGCAGAGCTGTCTGAGGACCTGAAGATCTCCATCATCCAGTTTAGACCTTCATCCTGGTCTCCAGCGCACAGAGACTCCTCCTGATTCTCTGGATCTGTTGATGACATCATGGACTGTAGATGGAGGGATCTCCAAAGTCTTGTTTTCACACTTTTTAGATGTAGTTTGTCTCAGATTGGTGAAGCTCCGCCCATCTTTACTTCCAGGAGGCTCTGACCCGTTCCCAGTTCACCCAGTTAGCCGTCTAAAGGTTCTTATATTGTTTTTGATTCATCCTCATTTTCTTTCCAACCTTCTGTTGTCGTTGAATTGCCGCCGTCGAAGTGAAAATGAGCATCTCAGTTTCAACATCTGATATGTTCTTTGTGTTTTATTGGGAATAAAATATGTGATGGTGACATTTGAAAATCTTAAGTTTCACACAGCGACCCAAGTTTTTCTTTCTTTTTCTCATAAATGAAGTTTAAAAATATAATTACCTTTAAAGACATTGACTCTAATGTGTAATACTCGCCAGTCCTCCCCCCTTAAAGACTTTATCTGTTCGCTGATTATTAATTAATTTCCATCCAAGAAAGTTACGCGTTAATGTCCCTTTAACGGCCGCGCCGCGTTGTCATCACATGTTTCTGCACACAGAAAAAAAAAAAGAAAAAGAAAGTCGGATGAGGATGTCGTTGTCGTCGTTATGTAAAACGCGCGCGCCGCTCGCGTTTCTGAAGGAGACTTTCGGAGTTGATTTCTTTCGTTTTTTGCGCGGCGGGAGGGCGGGCGGCGCGCCGGGGGGAGGAGGGTCCGGGAGGGGGGTGGTGGTGGTGGGGGGTGTTCAGCCCACCCAGTCTGTCAGAGCTGCAGTCAGTCAGTCAAGTCAGTCAGTCATTTTGTTGTTTTCATTAGCGGCTCGTGCGCGAGACGCGAACCGAAAGCTGCGCGGCGGCGTTAATGAGGAGTGACGGTACCGGACGGCGTCCCCGTAGCGCCGACGCTCGCGCTTCAGCGGCCGTGTGTTTGGCGTCGGAGGAGCGGATGGGATAGAGAGAGAGAGAGAGAGAGAGAGAGAGAGAGAGAGAGGAAAAAAAGAAGAGCTCGGCTCGGAAAAAGGAGTGCTGCCTCTCTGGCGAGAAGAGAGTTGCGCGTGCTCCCGTCGGAGATACTTCAGCTTCTTTTTCTCTTTTTGCTTTTTGTCGGATGACTTAGACGTTTCTGGAGAACGAGCCCCCCCCCCCCCCCCCCCCCCCCTCCCCTCCCGACTGGCTTTCTCTCCCACAGCCGTGAAAACAAGACGAGGTAGCAGCTGCCACGCAGACCCGCGTTACGGTAAGTAGCGGCGGCTCCGCGTCACCTCCCCTCTCCGATCCCCCCCCCCTTTTTTATTATGATCACTATAATTATTATTGTTATCAGCAGCTACTTTATTCACGCGCTTGTCTTCCGTGCGTGTTGTGAAGTCGTGCACCGAAGACGCTGCAGAGGCAGATAATGGCTGAGATGATGGAGGAGATTCCCGGGGAGCGCTGCTCAACCGGACCGGTAATGTGCTGTTATCATGGGGAGGTGGGGTGGGGGATTGTCCGGGGCTGCATTCACCTGAAGGTTGTCTGCGTGCGTGCGCGCGCAGACAGGCGTCGGGGATTACAAACTTGAACGCCTCATTTGGCCCGGCGCGTGGGGAACCGCGAGGGGGCCTGTGACGCGCCGCGGTGGAAGCGGCTGGATCCGCTCAGGTGGATCAGGAGGCTCCGGAGGAATTAGTTTGCCTTTTTTTTTCATATCCTGTCAGGGGCAGAGAGATGCTGCCGCTAAATGACAAACTCAAACCCAGACACGCTCCAGAGAAATGCGCTCAGAGCTTCTAGTCTTTTATTCCATATTTTCAGGGGTTAAGCTCTTTCCTTTAACCTTTCTGACGTGTTCGGGTCAAATTCCTACTTTCAATCATAAATATTGTGTTTTACATTTGATTGTCTCAGGGCCTCATGATATCCTCCACACTAGACATTTGAACAGATATAATTGCTGATCACCACTTTCATTGAATTTTGAGTAGTTTATTCAACTTTGTAACACCTGTGGTGTTCCCGGTCAAAGATGGCCGCCACAGGAAATTAATGGGTGACCCTAGATTGTGTTCATCCATCAGATAGTACACAACTACAGATACACAGTCACACACACGCATGAACCCTTTCAGACTGAACAAATAGGTGTCTCCTCTTCCCACCTCATTTCCGTGTTTATGTGCCCCCCCCCCCCCCCCCCCCCCCCCCCCCCCCCCCCCACATGAACTACACCTTCCAAACTAAACAAATTAAATGTATACCACTTGTTCCACATTTCAATGTCAACAATTAGCTGTTTGTTACGGGAACATCGTGTTTCAAGAGGAGACTCTTCCTGGAAGATCTTGGGAAAGATTTAGTGACTCCTCTGATTCAGCGGCGCCAGCACCTTCCCCGTGCACCAGCACCTTCCCCGTGCACCAGCACAGTCCCCGTGCACCAGTACCTTCCTCGTGCACCAGCACCTTCCCCCGTGCACCAGCCTCTGCCCTGCTGCTCTCCCCCCAAAACAGGGGCAGAAACATTAGAGATGCGACCTCTGTGCCCCTAGAGACAATAAAACAAGTCTTCTACAGTCATGGAAAAAATTATTAGACCACCATTTTTTCTTCACTTTCTTGTTCATTTTAATACCTGGTACCACTAAACGTCATCATGTGACTAAAACAGACAGAAAAGAAAACACTGAATGCATAAAAGCAGTGTTTTTGGCAGTACAACGCCATAGCTATTGATGTAAAAACTTAAGTGATTTAGGTTATAATCAAGAAAACCATGGAAAATGGTAAGATATCAGCTCTTAAATAAAACTCTTATGAGCAATCTTTGTGGTTATCGTTATGTTTGTCCAAACAAATGTACCTTTAGTTGTACCAGGCATTAAAATGAACAAGAAACTGAAGAAAACAAGGGTGGTCTAATAATTTTTTCCATGACTGTATGTTTCAAATGTGATGCCTACGTTTGCAAGGCACAAGACAATCTGACTGCAAAATATCACTCCTGTGTGTGAAGACACATGCCCCCCCCCCCTGTATTTTTTGTATATTCACTGCAGTTATTCATGTAAACCACTAGTTTGAGACATTGTTTACAGCTTAAAAGGGAGTTAGATAAAATTTGGTGATGATCTGTGGTTTTTCTGTTAATGTAGGAGCAGTTAAAACAGGCCGAGAGCACTAAAGTAAGGGGGGGGGGGGGCGAACACGACACAAAGGTTAAATGTACATGGACATCGTCTTGATTGTCCCACATCTGCAGGTTTTGTCTGGCCCCCCGGGCCACGCCGGGCCCCTCGGGGCACCTGCCGTTTTCACCCATGTCAAAACCGACTCATCAAATATGGGCCACATCTGGCTCACACGTTGCATGCTGAAATCCACATCTGGCCCAGTTCATGATCTCCAGGACACATCTGGCCCATGTGGCAAATGCCGATGCCATAACTGAGAGATGAGGGCCAGATTTAAGCAGTTATATAGGAGAGGGTTGCTACAAGTGGGCCACTGTCTCAGGTACACCCCGCTACTAACAGGTTCAGCCCCCGTTTTTTGTCTTTGTCTGGATCTTCTGTCCCACTGGTGACTGTGGACGTCATCAGGGTTCAGGGAGGTCACTGTCGTTATCAGCAGAGCAGTTTGAGATAATTTGAGCTTCGTGATGTGGTGCGCCGTCATGCTGGGAGTAGCCATCAGAAGAAGGGGACACTGTGGTCATAAAAGAGGGGGGACTGTGGTGTTTAAGTGATGCTTGGTTTGTACCAAGGGGGTCCAGACTGTGGCGAGAAAATATAACCCACACCGCTGCGCCACCAGCAGCCTGAACTGCTGATAAAAGGCAGGTTTCGTGTCGTTTATGCTAAATCCAGACCCCGCCACCCATAGGTGTAATTTATGGGGGGGATGGGTGGGGGTGCAACCCCCTCAATAATTTAAACCAGCCACCACAACCCCCCCAATATCATATCATAATTATTTAAAATGAATGTTAGGTATTATAAACACGACAATGTGGTGGATTTTTTCCATGGCAGTAAAAAAGAAAAAAAAAGTGACATTGATCTGCCAACAATTTTAAATTGCTGTCTGGGCAAAAGAATGAAAATGTAAAAAAAACGTACATTTTGAAGCGCTAGATATTTTTTCTTGTTTTATTAATTACTTTCTTATTTGAAGTCTCAGTTTAATCTTATTTCAAGTAAAACTTTACTTTTATGTCTCAAACAGGCAGGGAATCCTAAAATGAGACAATTAACACTTAAAATAAGATGTATTACATTTTTCCTCCTCCTCATCTCCTCTCCTCATCAAAATAAATCTTGTTTTAAGATTCAATAACAAAATTATACCTTTCTTAAATCTAGAAACAAGTGTTCCTACAATCTTAATTTAAGAAATCTTACCAAGTGAAATTATCTTGCTGCATGGACAGATTTTGTTCACTTGTTTTGAGAACCTTTTTCCTTAGTTGTAGTGTTTTTATCTTGTTTGAAGACCCCGTTTTTTTTGCAGTGTAGTCCTACTCTCTGCTGTCCTGTGTCTCTTAACTGTTATTTAACACATCGGGCGCCAAACGTCTTAGTGTTTTTTTCACGGTAACGTTATCCTGTATGTCCTGCCCTGCTCCTCTGTGAATATCAGACTTGTATCTATGAAATAAGGTATAGAAAACGTGTTTTCAATTAGGGATGTCACTTAAGTGGCATAAACCCGGATCTCACGGGGTTTCTGCCTTTTATAATGCAGCGGGTTAGCGCTGTAAGCTGCTGCTGCTGCTGCGGGGCAGATGCCGCTCGGACCAAGCAGTGTTTTCGGCCACTTTGACAAGAAAGTTTAAATAAAATAGTCTCCAGAGGGTTTGGACAGTCTTCTGATTTTACCAGAAATTTGGCAACACTTATGGTATCCTGGAAATTCCCACGATCTAGTGTGTTAGGTGTTTTAGGTTGTTGTAAGGTGTGTTGTATTGTAATGCTGAGGTTTATGGTTAAAACCTTTGATACTTTATTATTCTGTCTGTTCTTTGGACAAATAAACCTAAACCTAAACCTAGTTATAAATTGATTTATGCTATATTTTCACTATTGATCTGTCTCTCTACCTGAGCGGCTCATGTAGCAACCAAGTTACACCCTTGTCGCCACCTGAATGTCGCAGCTGAAATCCAGACTCATCAGACCAGGCAGCTTTTTTTTTCCAGTCTTCTGTCGTCCAGTGAGGGTGAGTCTACGTGAACTGCAGCCTCAGTTTCCTCTTCCTAGCTGTCAGGAGCGGCGGCCGCTGTGGTTTTCTGCTGTAGCTCCAAGGTTTCACATGTTGTGCCTTCAGAGATGATACTGCGGCTCTCACGAGTGGCTAACTGGGTAGCTGTTGCCCTTTCTATCATCTTCAACCAGTCTGTCCATTCTCCTCTGACCTCTGACCTCTGACATCAGCAAGGCATTTTCGTCCACACAGTCCTCTGTCCAGTCCCAGTGGATCAGCAGTTTCTGAGACACTCAAACCGGTCCGTCTGGCCACGTTCGAAGTCCTTCTTCATTCTGATGCTCCGTTTGAACTTCAGCAGGCCGCCTCGACCACATCTGCGCGCCTGAACGCATCGAGCTGCTGCCATGTGACTGGTTGCATTTTTTGTGTTAACAAGCAGCCTGGTCAGTTGTTTGGCCCATCTCTGCAGTTTTCTGTGGCCCACATTTGGGCGCTTTGACTGGCAACAGTTTAAGCCTGATTTATACTCGAACGTCAGGTCGTCTGCGTCACCACAAAGACAGCACATATTCTAGTAATTCATGGAGGGAGATAGCGATGAATGTGGGTCTGGATACGGCCGAGACAGTGAGGAAGTGGAAAAACGCAAGAGATAAGTTTAGTACGTTTAGCTAGTTCGTAATTGTCTATCTTACGTTGTGGCGTAACATAGCGGAGACCGCGCTAGTATAAATCAAAAGTGGCGTCGGCATCTCTGCGACAAGCTGACGGTGACACATTGCTGCGAGAGTTTACACGACCCTTTAGCTAGTTCTTGTGGCTGCCTAAACAAGCCCACATGTCCACCAGGTTCTTTACTTTCTTTAAAACCTTCGGGCAGCGCCTGACGCTCAGGCCACCTGCTGTGTCCCACGACAAAAGTAGCTCATGAAACCTGAGCCACATCTGGCTCACGGGACCAGAGAGGATCGAACGCACCGATGCTGGAGGCAATCATCCGCCGCTGGATGTGATGCTCCGTCACGGTTCAAATAATTAATTGGAGCCAAATCTGCAGAAAGAGCGACTTGCAACGGCGCCGTCAGATGAAGAAGCAGGAGGGGTTAGGGCAGTCTGTGGGTAACTGAGGAGGCTGCCTACTTAATCAGAGTTTAGAAGGAAATAGCAAATGACCTCCTGGTTGAGCGGGCAAGACACAAACGTAGGTGGGCCGATGCCGCCCTTACCCGCCGCTGCTGGCTGTTTCTGCCGTCACGGCGTTTACCTGAACCTCTCCAGGCTCTGCTGAACAGTGAGCGGTCTTCTGCGCTGTCAGACCTTTTATTTTTTTATTAGCTCATTAAAACCCAGATCAAATCATAAAAATTAAGAGTCTCACAAGTGTAGGTGTTTTAGAGGAGGTGTTAAGAAGCATTTAGAGGCTTTAAAGCAGGTGCACCGACCCAACTGTTCTGGTGTTTGGAGGAAATGAAGGCGTCGGGCCTGACTTAAAGGGGACATATTGTAAAAAAAAAATAAAAAATAAAAATCACCCTCTCTTTGATTGAGACCATTTATTTGGGCATTTGAAATCACTACCAACTAAAAAGAAAGATAATAAATCCCTAAAATTGGTTCAGGGTTAGAGTTCAGCAATTTTATCGATTCTGCGATATATCGATATTTTATTGAGTATCGAGTATCGACTTTTCAGCCGTGGGTAATGATATTCTAAGCTTCTTTCAAAACCCCCGTGTCCCACCTTTAAAAACTTGCAAGCAACAATTTGCACTGTTTAAGTAAAAAAAACAATTTTTCTCAACAAATCTTTTAATTATTTTGTCCAGCATTTGCAAGCTGCCTGTCAGCCATATAATGTGCAATTGATGCTTTCAGTTCAATTAATTCAAACAAGGTCATTGGAACACTCACAAGATGTCACCAAAATCACTTTGTCCCTTTAAAATCTTTCGGAAAAATGATGTAAAATGAATATTGATATATATTGTATCATGAGCCGAATATCGTGTATCGTATCGTATCGCGAGATTAGTGTATCGCTACAGCCCTATTCGGGGTTGTCTGGGTCATAAAATGCTCAATCAGTGAGCCATTCGGATTTGCGGGGTTTCTGTGACATCACAGACCCAGATCAGAGCGATCAGAGGGAATCAAGTGACTTGACTCCGCCTCCTAGAGGAAACACAGTTAAAGAAAGGAGCTTTGGCGCTGTATTATTTGGTATTTGGGGAAATTTTAGGAAATTAGTTCTGCTTTTCCAAACTTGTTATACGTCTCCTTTAAACATTATTCTCCAAACTTTATAAATAAAATGTTACAACGGGCATATAAATTAGGGCTGGGCAAGTTAACGCGTTATTATCGCGTTAACGCACTAATTTATTAGCCCTGACATTTATTTTATCGCTCGTTAACGCATGGTGCTCACGTGCTTTTGTTTTGAAAAGTCTGTTACTGGCTGCTGCGGAACCAGAAAATAATTGGCAGGTAAAGCTAAAACAGACATGGAGAACGGTAAAAATCTGTGAACTTTACAGTTCGGGTAGCAACTCAGGTAGCAATATTAACAATTCTGTCTGAAAAAAAAAACAAGAGAAAGTCTATTCCTTGATTATAAAACGAAGCCCTTTCAGACAAATTAACCAGACAAATAAAATATTAAAAACAAATTCAGGCCCCTGGCCTGTTTTCTAAAATTGAGATATAAAAAAACTGCCATTTTTTGGGTGTTTTTTTTTTGTGTTAGATTTAAAAACGGAAAAAAATAAAAAGTCACTTTTTAATTTTTAAAATTTTTGATTGACAATTGAAAATGGAAAAAACAAATGATACACAGATAATTACGGATTGGTAAAGTTCCTGAACTTTAACGTGGACATTTTCATTTTAAAGTTCTCCCAGACGGAGGATTTGACAGAAACAAGGTTATTTGTAACAACTGACAAGTTGAACTCCCCGTTAAAAGTTTCTGCTGTTACCTCAGAAATTACTTGTTTTAATGTTCTGATTGCGGCCTCTAGATTGTTAGGATTTTGTTGGTAGACTTTCTTTATTTTTCACAAAAAAACAGGAGGACATTAATGCCCTGGCAGTGGCTTAAGCTTTATTTTATTTTACATTTTTTATGATGAGATTTACACTAAATATGTGTTACTGACAAGTGCTGATTTTAAAAGTGTTTGAACAACAAATGTTATGGCACTTTAGTTCATATGGCAGCAGAACATTTAAATAAAAGTGACCTTTACACTACTTTTGAATTCATTATTTGATTTTGCGTATACAATGCGATTAATCGTGATTAATCAGGGAAATCATGCGATTAATCGCGATTAAAAATTTTAATTGTTGCCTAGCCCTAATATAAATATTGATTTATGATTACAGGATAGTGTCAAGGATGTATGTGAATCCCCTGGAGCTCATTAATTTGCTGTAAAACGTGATCTGAGCTTCATCTAAGTCACAATAACAGATGATGACGCTTAAACGAGCTTCCGTATCTTTGTTGAAAACAGCCATTAAGCATCAGACGAGTGGAATTAAAGCGACTAGATTATCCTCACGGATCTGCCCCTTTATCCCAACGCTGATCCAGCTATTCAGGCACGCTGAGCCCAGTTTCCTGCTTTAATACTGGATCTGCGGTACGTACGGCACGCACGACTGTCGCAGTTGCTTCAGGCGCAGCTTCTGTGATTTATTTTACGTGTACGTTTGCGTACGGGGACAGTGGAGGAATCTGAGTGACCTGAAGAGGAGGGAAGAAAAATGAGCTTCTGATCTGCTCATGGCCACATCTGTTCCTGGTTTCTGGGCTTTTTCTCTCTGATCTTTTACTTCTGGGAGGATGCTCCATCATTTCAGCGCTCGCTGAGCTGAAACCACGAGAGACGAGTTGGAGACAAAGTGAAAAAAGGATTCTGCTGAGCTGCTTACAAGTCGCAGACGTCTGTCACACGGCTTTCTGCTGCTCACCGTTTGATGACGCGCTCCCGTCTTTGAATGAAGTTTGGGTGAAGATTCTATCTAACTGGCGCTGGAGAAAACTGCTGACAAGTGATGATTTTTTTTTTTTTTTTTTTTTACCGGTACCAGTGCTGGAGATACTCGCAGCTGAAAATAAGACCTGGACAGACAGATTTACTCCTCACAGTCCACCCAAGCTAGGAGGTTCAGTTGCATTGGCTCAGAATAGTGAGAAAAAAAAAACAACAAACGAAAAACAGCAGCAGAAGTCTGAGGGTGTTGGCGAGTATATGCTCCAACCGATATTTCGTGTACATCTTATAAACTGAATCTCATTTCTTATATGTTGCTCTGACAGCCAGCAGAGGAAGTTATGCAACGTTGCCTCGCGACTTCCTGTTTTCCCGCCAGGAAAACAGCGACGCGCAATTACGGAGACACACGAATGTTGGTAAAGATGACGTGAGCATTTACTCTGCTATGGTCAGCTGACACACACCTGTACCTGTAATGACCCTCTTAATGTCGTCTCTTAACGTCCTAACCTGGAACATCCGTGGAGTCGGCTCACAGACAAAAAAGATCCAAGTTCTGAAGTTATGAACCACCTGGACCGTCACTGACCCCGAAGGTCGCTTTATCATCTTAAACATATCAATCAATAACAGCCCAGTAACTATTGGTAATATTTATGGTCCCAACTAGGGGTGTGAAAAAATATAAATTTCGCAAAATATATCGCGATTTTCGGCTGCCCAATACAATATCGACTTTTCAGCTCGATTTTAATATCGATTTTTTTCAAAAACACTAATAATAAACAATAAATAGGTTGTTTTGAAGCAATTTGTCCTCTGAATGATCAATATCATCTCATGAACATATACAGCAACTTGATTTTTCATCACTACTTTTAATTTTGATATTAACTGGGTAGAATATCACAATATATCGTGACTCAAGTATCATGATACATATTGTATTGCGAGGTCCTTGCCAATACTCACCCCTAGTCCCAACACAGATGATCCAGAATTCTTTCTATTTTTTTTTCAGTTATTTCAGATGTTTCCACCTGTCCAGTGATTATAGGAGGTGATTTTAATACAGTTCTCAACCCATCAACTGACAGATCCAGAACTGAAACCAATAAACCCAACTGGCATCCACAGAAACGTTAGAACAGCTCATGAGTGATTTTAGTCTTGGTGATTGTTGGCGGCTCCAACATCCAACGGCTAGTTTACGTTTTCATCTCCAGTCCATCGCTCTTACTCGGCATTGATTTCTTTCTGACAAGTAATTCAATCCTACCAGAGACCTCTGACTCAAACATTCATTTTATTATAATCAATGATCCAGTAACTTTCACCTGGAGTCAAACCAGTTAATGTCAGTACTCGATGGCGTTTTAACATCTCTCTCCTTAACGACTCTGAGTTTAACAGTTACTTTGAGAAAGAGTCGGCATCTTTTCTAGAAATAAATGATTCTCCAAGTTCATCACCCGCGCTATTATGGGAAACAGGTGAGGTGGTATTAGGAAGTAAAATCATTTCGTACTCTGTCCATAAAAATATGATGGAAAAAGAAGAAGAACTCAAACTGGAGCAAAATATTAAAAAACTGAAAATATTAAATACAAGTAACCCAACAGAAGAATCTCAGAAAGAATATTAAAAATTTTAGGTTCAATTAAATAAGATAATAAGCAGAAAAACTAAATTCATAATCCAAATTTAATCCTGACAATAAATCAGGTAAATATTTGGATGATCAAATCAAACAAAATAAAGAAAAAGCAACGATTTCACTATTTAGGACTCAACATACCAGTTCACCACAAGAAATTAATAAAATATTTAGAGACTTTTATGCTAAACTCTACTCATCTGAGAGCGACCCAGGACAGGATACTATTGACTCATATCTTAATAAGAGTGAACTTCCTCAACTTATCAAAGAACAAACTGACAAACTTGATGAACCTCTTACAGAAAATTAACTTTTAACTGCCCTGAATCTCCACCAGATAATAAACCACCAGGATCTGACAGCTTCCTGCTGAAGTCTATGAACATTTTGGAAGATCTCAGCTCTATTCATCAGAGAAATAATGATGAAATAAAACAAAACTCAAGATTTCCAGCACATATGAATTCAGCTGTTATTTCTCTTCTTCCCAAACCCAACAAAGACCCAACTCAGCCGTCCCATCTCTGATAAATGTGGACTTAAAAATCATCAGCAAAGCTCACAGAATATAATCCATCCAGATCAAACCGGCTTTATTAAAAGAAGACAAGCCTCCTGTAACACATGAAGGCTATTTGATTTAATCCATTATTCATCTCTACAAAATGTGTTATAGCTACTTTAGATGCAGAAAAAGCTTTTGATCGAGTCAATTGGAAATTCCTCTTCTCTACGTTGAAAAGATTTGGCTTTGGAGAATCATTTATTAATTGGATGAAGGTCCTGTACAGCTCAGCTACAACCACTGTTACCACCAACGGGATTACATCACAGAGCTTTACGTTAGAGGAACCAGGCAATGATGTCCGCTCTCTTCTTCTTTATTTATTATAGTCATTGAACCCTTAGCAGGCGCCATTCATCAGAACCTCAGAACCGCCACATCACAATGAATCCGTTCAGCTCAAACGCACCAAAAGATCAGCCTGTACGCTGATGACATTTTAGTTTTCTTACAAAACCCTCAATCATCTCTACAAGAAGTAGTAAATCTCATTCATTTATATTCCCAGATCGCTGATGACTCAATAAACTGGATTAAGTCATCTATACTCCCGTTGAATAAAGCTGAATGGACTGAGTCAGCCAAGACATCAGCTATTCCTCTAAGCACAGGTCACATCACTTTTTTAGGTATCAAAGTTTCCTGTCAGAGCTGATTGGACTCAATTTCACCCCATTTTAAAAACAGTAAATGACAATCTTCAATGCTGGATGAATTTACCTCTATCCATTAGGGGTGAGTATTGGCAAGGACCTCGCAATACGATATGTATTATGATACTTAGATCACGATACGATATTACCACGATATCGCAATATCACGATATAGTGTGATTTCACAATACGATATTATCACAATATCACGATATTCTACCTAGTTAATATCACAGTTAAAAGTAGAGATGAAAAATCAAGTTGCTGTATAAGTTCATCAGATGATATTGATCATTCAGAGGACAAATTGGGTTAAAA
Source organism: Hirundichthys speculiger (assembly GCA_018398805.1). Lineage (NCBI taxonomy): Eukaryota > Metazoa > Chordata > Actinopteri > Beloniformes > Exocoetidae > Hirundichthys > Hirundichthys speculiger. The sequence goes on along the minus strand of JAGFBZ010002528.1, from coordinate 71,611 downwards.
CTATTTGATTCAAAACAATAATAAAATAATAATAAAATAAAATAAATAGAATAAAATGTTCCTAAAAAAAAAAATCGATATTTGGAGCTAAAAAAATCGATATTATATTGGGTGACCGAAAATCGTGATATATTGCCAAATAAATTTTTTTTCACACCCCTACTATCCATTATGCGCAGAATAGCAACAATTAAAATAAATTATTTATTCTCAATGATTCCAACCAAACCTACTCGCACTTGGTTTAAATCTTTAGATTCAATCATTACTAAATTCTACTAGAAGAATAAAACACCAAGGATTAAACTAGTTACTTTACAAAAGCCTAAATCTCAGGGAGCCTCAGAGGCTCCACATTTCTACCATAACTGTCTCTAAAAACAACTCCAATATATCTATAAATGGATTCATCCCAGTCTGTCAGACAACAGCTGGCTGGACATCGAAGAAACGCTTTGTAACGAACTTCAAATCTCAGACATCCCATTTCAACCCATCAAACGTCATCCAGGCTTCAAAGCAGTAACAACAGCTTCTACTCTGAGTCACAAACTCAACCTTTACAGTGTCTACGTTCACACCCATCTGGAACAACCCTGTCTTTAAAAGCAACAAAAAAAACAATCAAATTTCATGCATGGGTTGAAAAAGGGCATCACTCATCTTAAACATGTCTTTCAATCCAGCAGTCTGGTATCATTTTCTTACCTGGTCCAGCTGGTTTCTGGAGTATCTAAAATTGAAATCAGCTGTTCAAGCTAAAATTTCCATCAGATCAGTCAACCGGTGTCTTGCCCCTGCAGCTACAGATTTAATAAATGCTTCTTCTGCAAAAAAAAAAAAAAAAAAAAAAAATCCAGAATATACAAAATAATAGCAAATTCAGACAAAACTATGTCCCTCCCATCAATAAAATGGGAAAAAGATCTGTTGCTCCAGACACTAAATTCTGGACTCAGATCTGTAAAAATATATTTTTTACGACGAAAAATGCCAGTTTACAAACCGTCCAATACAAAACTCTACATAGAACTCATTACACGAGACAAAACATGTTCAAAATGGGATTTACGTCAGAGACCTGACCGTACTGTTTACGACACACTCCTGACAGGTATTCATGCCACCTGGATCTGCACTCTCGTTAGACACTTTTGGATAAAACCTATTGAAACATTATCTAATTTTCTGGGCTGTCTCATCCCATTATCTCCTTCACTCTGCCTGCTTGGAGATTTATCAGAACCTTAGTCTGGATGCAACTAAGAATAAACTCGTCCTTATAGCTCTGACTGTCGCCAAGAAAACTGTCTTCATGAGCTGGAAATCAAGGAACAACATTCACTTATCTGTTTAGAGACACTTTTATCTGGTCAGCTTTCATCATCTGTTTAACATAATACCTCTGACTTATAAGTAGTAATAGCTACAGTTACCAATTACATGGTCAAGTTAATTTGATTTCTTTCATCATCTTCTCTTCGTCTGTGAGCCAATTATCCACACCGACGTCAATATCCACATTGGTACACATACAAATACATATTTGTGCTGTAAATAACATTGATATTCTTTGTATTATTGCTAATCCTGCATTAACTAATTCTCCCTTTTTCTAACTGTGGAGTATATTTACTCTCCAGGTTAGTTACCACAAGGAAACCCAGAGCAGTATTGGATAACTAGAACCTCCTTTCCACTTCATGCTACTTCTATGCGAACTCACTGTCTTTTAACTTAGCAGTGACTCTTCTGATCTGTCGGGGGCTCTGTGGCTCCGCCCTCTCAGTAGCTAGGTTCTGTTGGGGGGGGGTGTTCTTTGGGAGTGCTGCTGGTGGGCGATCCCGTGCTTGCTGACAGCCTGGTGGTTGCAGGCGAGAGGTGGGCTACATGTTGGGGTTGGAGTGCTCCTTGTGGTGGGGATCCAAGTGGTGGGTGGGGTGCGGCCCAGCAGTGGGTCACTGTCCTCCTTGCCACCCCCCCAACTACTCCTGCACTCCAATATTAATGCAATCACCTACCCTTATTCACTTAGTTGGGGATCACAGAGCACCACTGGTAGCGCTACTGCTAAACTTCACTTCACCAGGGTTTTGGTCCGGCTCTCGAGGCACCACGGTGTGGACCTGCTGAGGGAGGATCCCCATGGTTTGGCTCACTGCACGTGGGTGGCTGGTTCTTGGGTGGGCTGTGGTGGTGTGAGGACTGGGGGGGTGGCTTGCTGTGGCGAGGGCATGGCCGCGGGCACCCCCACGGTTGCTTCGATATCTGGCACATCATGGCATTTCTTTCCATCTGGATCCCCATAAGGGATGGTGACCCCTACGGCTGGAGGGTCTGTGGGGGCGGCTCCGGGCCCCGTCCTCTGGGTTTGGTGTGTCCTTTCCCTTTGGGGCGGGTGCGCCTTGCCCTCTGTGCGGGGTCACCCTACCCCTGCCCTCGTAGCGTACCCACGGCGTCGGTGGTATGTTCTGGTGGTGCAGGCTGGTGCCTCCCTGGACTGTGGGCCACTCCTCCTTTCTGTTGCCTCTCTCTGGGGTGTGTGTGTGTGTTCATGTGTGTGTGTGTGTGTGTGTGTGTGTGTGTGTGGGGGGTCAGTTTAAGCACATAAAGATTAATAGCAAAATGCACTCATTCTTTCAGCAGCTACCAGTTTAACCAGTTCTCTTCACGTGTCATCAACAACCTCAGCATCACAATGGCTCTGTGCAGAATATTAATTAAATAAAACTCGGCTCGACAGCGCCGGCAAACTCTTTTGTTTTATTCTCCTGACTTCATAATTTTCAGTCAGCGTCGCTGGACGACATTAAACCCCGGTCATCGCCTTTCCCGTGCGGTGGCTTTGTCCCACCGCGCCGGGCGGGACGAGGCAACTGAAGGTCATTGTTTGTCTCCACAAAGACTGACCTTTAGCATTTATAATTCAGCTTCCCCTCGTCACGGCCATAAACGAGTACTTTAGAGGTGTCCTGTAATCTGCCGGGTCTAATTTCTCAGGGCTGCCGCGAGGCGGTCCTGCGGCGTGCCGGTCCGCGAGGCCTCCAGCTCTGCGACACGCCGCTTTATTGTAGTTGAACATTAATCTTTGGGGGCTTTCTTGAGCGCACTCATTCCTCAGCATTCCCAGGTTTTTTTTTCCCTCTTCGAGCCAGCGTATCATGTACCGCTGCACTAAACCATCGCTAACGTCGTAAAAATTTGATACTGAGGTCTTTTAATGACTCACGCCGAGACCTGTCATTTAACAGCCACTCAGGCAGGACTAATAACTCCGTCATAAAGACAATCTAGTGGAAATGATCAATGGACGTCTACCAGTGGATAAATCTGAACCTCAAATCATCAATTAAATACTTAAAATCTGCTAGAAATGATAAGCTCCGAGAACGCAACGCACATAGGCGTTGCGGGCTTTGTGCATCTCGTCACTGGTTTTAAACGTCCGTGGACTTGTGAGACAAGAGTTTCCCGGAGTCTCAGAGAAGTAAAACGATCCAAACGTACGCAAAATACATAAACATAAACTGGGAGGAATAAGCGGTGCAGGTTTGTGCGGCATAAAGCTCCTTTTGTGGAGCATTTGTGGATTCTTGCAGACGGTCTGTCCTCCAGCTCCTTCAGAGGAGGCAGCGGAGACTGGGAGCCACGCCAGGAAGAGCGGAAACCAGTTAAAACTGGCTTCACCTTGACTTACCTTGGTAGGCAGTTGGATTCTTCCAAGACTTGTTAGATCGTTATCCTGAAGGAATCCATCTGCAAACAGTCGCTAAAAAGAGCTGTTTATTGGCTGAACTTGATTGTGTGTATTGGGATTGATGAATGCTTCGTTAATTTACCTGTTTTTCTTCCACTTTTTCATTTCTTTCTTTTTTTTAAGGTAGGTAAAATCTTCTAAGAGAGGAAACAATTTAGTCCTCAAAGGAACCAAGTCTCAATACAGCCTACGTTTTTTGCATAATTAAACTGGTATGTTGAGGTTTTGGCATCCCTACTCAAAAAAAAGGATGGTTCTGGAATAAGATAATGAGCCTAAATGCACTGAAAAATTCACAACGGACTCCCTCGGAGAAGCACAGAAGCTTCAGGGTTTTGCTACGGTTCCCACTGATGCCTTTTCAAACACAGTGGTTCCAGTACCGGGGCAGAACCAGTACCTAAACTGTGAACCAGAGTGCACATTCCCGCTGTGACTTCCTCCAGTTATCCCAGTAGAAGTAGGCAGGATCACCACTAGGGGTGTAGAAAAAAAATCAATTTGGCAATAAATTGCAATTTTCGGCCTAGGGATGGGCATTTGGTCGAGATTTATTCGTCGATCGTCGGGAGAATTAATGATTAAAAATCGATTAATCATTAACATTTTTATATTGAAAACTATCACAAATATTCTCGATATCTGCGTGGCGTTTGTTTTCCCCTTTGGCCTGGTTGCTATGGCCCGCGCATGCCCAGATGTGTTCAGTGGCCCGGATGTTTGTGGTCGACAATAATGTGACATTTCCTGTTTCTTTTCTTTAAAAAAACAACGATAATAAAACAAGCGATATCGAGGAGACTACTTAACAAGGACAATTTATATCAAGGCGCCAGTATTACAGGCTTTTTGTTTCTTAAAAAGATGTGCTTGTTGTGTGCTCGATGTGCACTGCAGCTCGTTCTGGTCCGTGCTAACACCGAGTTGAGGCTAGGCTAGGCTAGGCTAGGCTAGGCTGATGATGAACCGCCTCACCGTCCTTTACAAGGCTTGGATGCGTGTGTTCAAGTGATACATCATTGTCGTTGTCGATTAATTGTATTTGTAATTTGCATTGCAGTGATTGCAGTACACTTGCTCATTTTCTAAACGAAAATGGTCCCACGCCACACTTCACCGCGACCGCTTCATGATTAGACGATGACCTACAGAAGCTCGCATGTAACAACTGAGGCCAGCCAAGGTAGGGTGATGGTGAAATGTTGCCCCCTGCTGCCAAATTTCTATTGGTGGCACAGCGAAATGCATCGCATTGTTTGAGGACGTGCACTGAGAACCTACGATCGGATTGTTTAAAAAAAACAAAACAAAAAAAAACATTCGGTTCATCGACGAAAATTAATTTCTTCGACCAAATTCTTAATGATCAATCATCGATTAATCGATTAATTATGCCCATCCCTATTTCGGCCACCCAATATAATATCGATTTTTTTTTAGCTCCTAATATAGATTTTTTTTTAGATTTTTTTCAAAAACACTAATAATAAACAATACCTGAATTGAGGGGAACACAGCTGGGAACTTCTTCCCCGTCTATCAAATCAGTGGGAGGGAATTCGCGTAGTAACTTTCAGAGCTGGACGTTTGCGCATCTCGCGGAAGTATAAACTGCAGCGGTGACCACCGGTTTCGACCGGTGCTGCCACCTAGTGGATAGCATTTTTTTCTTAAAACCAAAGCGTTGAATTCATGGCCTGAACGGTACCTTCTTTGTATCACAGAGGGAAAGAATTAGGACCGTCAGCCAGGATGAGGATCACGAATCATGAATCACAAGCAGACCGACTAAAGCTTAAAGCGCCGTGGCTAAAAACTCCAGAGCCAGAGACGCGTCTAGTCTGTCTTGTCCGAGTGATAGCGGCTGGTTAATGAGCTGCTACCAGCACCGGTCAGGTCCTGGGAGCAGCAGTCCAAACTGGAGAAAGCGTACACAAACACCACGGCGTATATAAACTTGACTGGTGATATCAAGATCAACATGAAAGGAAAAATGTGATCGACGTGGATAAACTGGCTCCTGGCTCTTTTCAGGCGGTTCTTCAGATGAACCGGCTCTGAACCGGTCCTGTTTGCAGCTTCAGCCCAACAACTACCAGCGCCCGGTAAATAAAAAGCAGGGTTGGGGGGGGGGGCGCTGTTGCATTGACATCTTTGAAAAAGATGTGAACAGACTTCAGAAGAGGACGCAGCTCGAAAGCTTCACAGCGCTGGAGCTTTTTCTTGAAGGAAGAGTTTATGTTCAACCTTCCACTGAACCTTTTTTTTTTCGCAGTAAATGTTGCTTTCATGCACCTCTCTCGGCTCCTTTGATGGCTTAAAGGCAGACCTGTTTGAACTGGTGTAGATGGAATCTTATTTGGATATTGCATCTGATCAAGTACGTCGTGCACCGGTGTGGTGTGTTTAGTCAGTTTAGCAACGTTACTGTCATGACTTCCTAATTTCATTCGAGGAGGCTCCTTCCTTTATCTGCTCTTTTTTTCCTCCCCTAAGGAATCCCTTTCCCTTAACATTAAATAAAATTAATTCCATATTTTACCCCGTGAGCGTCGGCAGCTGGCCTTCACATGCGATGCGCCGTCCTTTTGCAGTAATTTCATAATTAACCTCCGTGGCCCTCTTCGCTGCAGACGCCCAGCTGCGACTGTTGAATCCACAGCGCTGCTGACACGTCCGTGCTTTCTGTCAAACTTTAATCACAGGGAGAGAGTTAAACTCTGGATTCGAATGTGTGGACAGAGTTCTCACTGTCCGGGTCTGTCACATTTTTGCTTTTCCGAGAAAAGCACGACTTCAGTGGAAGGGTGTTTGCTGCTTCCCTCTATAATTGGACGAGCCTCGTGTATTTCAGGCCCAACAATATGCAATTAAGAGCGACTGCGCCTGCAGCAAGTTGGAGAAACAGACTTTCGATTCTGTTCGTTAACTCGTCATTCGTCGACTGACCTTCCCTGACGGAGAGTTAAGCGGTTTCAAATAGGCGTGCACGATAATTATCGACCAGATAACTATCGGGCCGATAACAGGAAATAATGACGTCACCCCGATAACTCCGATATCACGACGAATAGCCCCGATAACATATATATTTTTGTCAACACAGCAGTGCCTCGCTCCCTCTGAGCCTTGAATGACCGGCAGTGAATGTTATGTTCAAGTGACGTCGGCATAATCAGAAAAAACGATTTTTCAGTAAGGAAAATCAAGAATACCCCCTCATGCCAGAAAACAACTCGTTAACTCGGTCATAATTTTGGTAGTTGCTGATTTTAATTGATATTTGCAGTATTTTCCCACATGTTACACATAAATAATAGAAAAAATATAAAAGGCCGAAAGAATGAATAGCAAACGAGGGAACTGAGGAATTTACGTTACACCTTGAATGCAGCATTGTGGAACAATGCGCTGAAAAACAAAAAAACATGGCGGCGATCGTATGTAATTTCGTTAAAGTTTCAGAAGAAGATAGTTTGCTGGTTATTTGTGACAAATGCTCCAAGCGAAGGAGGGAAAAATAGCACAAGCTTTAATACCGTCGCTTCCATGGAGTTTTGAAATCGCGCTAACGTGAGCTAACATGAGCTAACATGAGCTAATGTGAGCTAGCCAGCAGCAAGTCAACCCCTCCCCTCCCCTCTCCATCATCTCTCTCATCTAAAGCTTCCATGAGATAAAAAAAACAAAAACTACTAAACCTCATTTACTTTAATTAAAGACATTCATTTAAATGGAATCACAAGCCAAAATCCTTTAAAAGTAATTTCTTTGTTACTATGGAGTGCACTTTTTCAGTTTATTTACACAGACAAGTCTAGCTTGTATCAGTACATTATGATCTGTGCATTAATTTTTATTGTCATTTAGGAATGAATTTTTTCAGTTTGTAATTCTGATGCATGTATTTCCATCAGTTCAAGGAGCCTTTATATTTATATATTAGTCAGTAATGAACCTTATTTAAGTTGATGTGAGATATCAAATAGGTTTGTTTGATAGCTTTATGAAAATGTTTGAGAGGCTTGCCAGTAGTTTTTCATTGGAAAAAATAAATATGTGTTCATTTAAAGAGTCAAAACTGTTTTTGGTTTTGTTCATAGTATTGATGTAATGATCTTAGGTATATGTTTGTGTTATCGGTATCGGTTTTAACTGTGTGATTAACGATGAAACATTTCGTAAAAACATTTTTGTGCAAATCTTTTGGAAGACTTTCTCTTTGCAAACTCGTATGTCTGCAGAGTTTAGTAGTTTAGTTTTTCCATTACCTATTCTGACAGGAATAAAATACATTAGAGGGAGTTGGAGACAAAGCGAGATAAATCTCTCAGCTTTATAATGAAACTCCTCACAAGAGCTCTTTTCCAGATGAGACATTTTGCGCCCTTTTGTCTCTGTCAGTGGTGTATTTCCCCCCAAAAGAATTCACCATTTATTTCTACAGTGAGTGTATAATGTCATCATTTATTGTCACCGTGGTATTCTTTTTTTTTTTTTTTTTTTTTCTGGGCTGGTTAAAACTAAGTTTGATACCAGATACAAGCAGATGTTCCCGCCTTTCATCCTCATCAAGAGATGAGGCAAGATCGCCGGCAAGTAAAATGGAAGAGCTCGGAGCGGCGATGAGGTCACAGCGGAATTATGGCAGCTGCAGGGTTACGTGTTACGCCGAGGAGGGTGCAGGAAGATTTTCTTGAAACCGCCATCTCACCATGTGGGTTTCAGAATATACGAGCAGGCCGAGACCGTAGACGGAGCGGCAAGAGTAAAAGGGAGGAGATCCACCAGCTGATGGTGGAATCCAGGACATGCTGGCTGGACAGACTGTAACCTCCACGTCATCTGCTCAGTTGTTGTCAGAAAACAAACACAACGCTCCAGTTTGGTCTCTCTCTATCCTGCTTTTTCAATTTTTCACCAGTTTCTGCTATTTGGTAGTAAAGCAGCATTTAATGTAAAGTATTTAAAGCAATAGGAAGTCTTGTCTGGGCCTCGAGGTCCTCTGTCCCAGCCAAAGTAAGTTTGGACGCCCGTCCCAGTCGTCTGTTGTGAAGTCGTTTACGACACTATTGTCACTTAATGATTAATCAGTGGACATCATGGCAGAGGCAATTAAGGATGGAGGAAAAAATAATTAGTGATGAAGTAACCCTGAACAGCGTCGTAAAAGCTACGTAACCTCCACGCCTGTAGAGGGACCCAAAGAGCTAAAAATTACAAATGTTTCTTTCTGCCATTTTAAAAGTTTTTTCAAGAAAATTTACAATTTTGATATCAAGATTTCAAAAGACTCTAACTTGAAAGGAGTTTAAGATAGAATTATACTGTCAATGAGAAAATTGTTCAGTATGACTCAAAGTCTATGATGGGAGTGAAATTAGTCATATGATGCCACAAGGTGGCGGCCATATTGGAAAATGTTCCATTTTGATGTCAAGGTTTCAAAAGGCTATAACTTTAAAGTGGTTTGAGATAAAGGCAAACTGTAAATGAGAAATATTTTTAGTATGAACCAAAATTTGGAATGCAAGTAGATTTGTCATCTAATTTGATTATTGTGATGATTGTTAAATTTCATATCCACTTTTGATACTCTTCATCTTCTTTCAAGAACTCCCAGCCATCATCATCATCATCATCATCATCACCGTGGTTTCCGGTGCGCCATTAGCGGTGTGTTTTTTCCCGCAGCTTCTCCTGCATCTCCCAGGACAACCGCGGCTGTTTTCATCCCCGCAATATTTTTCCATATTTGTGGTGTCATGAGCCCCCCTGACACCTCGACCTGCTTCGCGATCGCAGAATGCTTTCACCCCGGCCACGCTGATGTAAAGCAGCCGCTATACAATGTGCTGATTGTGGATGATGGTGCGTGGACTCGCCGTTATCACTAATGTCAGTTTCTGCTTCACTGGACAACTGCATGTCTTCCTCCTCAGAATCGGAGTTAGCCAGAGCCTGACAAAGTACTTAGCGAACGGTAAACCAACCTCTCGGCATCATGAGTAAATGAAAAAAACATTCTTTCGCTCTGATCTGCTCTGGCTACGATCAGGATTTCTATCACTGCTTCTGTTCCGGAGGCTGTTTTACAAACTCTTTTTACACTAAAACTTTGAATAGCGCCACCTCCAAAAATGGTTCTCAGATTACAGGCACACATGTCCGCCATCTCCTGGTGAAAAGTAGAAACAAGATTCTGCACCACATTTATAGATACAGACTGTTTAGTCAGCGATGTTGCTTGTCGCAATTTTGCGACTTTGGCGCTAAAAGGGTTAACTTGTTAAGGAGCAAAAAGAACATTAATGGAAAATACTCTGAGTTAGAACAGAATATACTTCTGCAGCATAACAGCTGTTCACGTTAACCTGAAGGCCGAGTAAGCGCATCAGAATGACTGACTCACAATTTTAAGCCTCTGACAAAACTCAAAAACCTCCTTCCAGTTAGGTGACAGTGTAGATAGCAGCCCTACAGGCAAACCAGCTGTTTGTTCTCACCTGAAACCAATTTAAAGCACCTTAAGACCTTGCCAACCAACTAACCGCCAAACGTCTGACGCACCACCGTTGGTGACCGGCTGTTCGGATCCGGTGGGAATGGCGTATCGGGGGGAGTCTGGGAGGAGGAAGGCCTCAGACTTCAAATGACAGCGCAAAAGGACGGAGCAGATGAGGATAACAGTGGTAGCTTCTGGCGACGTGGGCAGTCATCCAGGGCAGCATCTTGGCAGGGGGGGGGGCACGGGCTAAAAACTTTGCTTTGTACGTCGCATCAATTATACCCTTGAATTGATATTTTTTTTGGACCCCGAGAGAGAAGCAGGAACCCTTATAGTCTGCAAACTGGACACTGATGTCTGAGTCTGAAATGTCAGAGACAGCAGGCTTCCTGTCAGACGGCTGTTACAGTCAGAGGACAATGGACATGGGGGGGGGGGGTTATGTAGTCCATGCTAGTTGAAACGCCGTCTGCATCTCACCGTGTCAGCTCAGTGTCTCATCATTTCACCGTCGTGATCACCGGACGTGCGCGGACGAGTGGAAACAGGCTGAAACCTGCGCTGGAAATAACCCGCCGCAGATTGATCACATTTCTTCCCCCGGTCTTGTTGACGCGCTCCTCTTTAAGGTGAAGGATTTGTCCAGATCGAGTCATTTAGTTCACAGTTTTAATGCGTCTTTGGTTGCCGGTGGATGTCGGCGGGGATGTTATGCAGAAGGTGCTCTGAAAAAGGCAAAGCAAAACCCTCCTGCAAAAACCTCGGCCCGTCTGTGGGAGAGTTTAAATTGATCCGGTTCGTTCTAACCGTTTCTGACCTTCATCGCCGTTTCTTTCCATCAGAAACGTCTGGTGTTTGTCTTCAGCAGCGAAGTGGCTGCTTTATTCACGATGGTCTGATTCTTTTATATATTACACAACCCCCATCCCCCACCCCCACCTCCTTTTTTTTAAAGGACTTTAGGAGTCTGAGCAAAGAGGAAAGGATGTAGATACTCAATAGGTCAGGCATGCAGTTAAAGGAATATAGGGTTAGGGTTAGGGGGTTAGGGGGTTAGGGTTAGGGCTAGAGAAAGAGTAACAGAAAGAGTGCCTCTTGTAGTTATAATGAAAGACAAGATTGAAGACAAAAAAAAAACCTTTTGGTCACAACCTTTTAGAGAGGATGCCTCTTTTTTAGACCTCTGAGTTTATTAGAAAGCCACTTATTAGAAGGTCACTTTGCGTCAGCCTGGACGTTTCTGTGGGAGCTTCGTTTCTTTTGTTCACATTACACCAGTTGAGAAAACTAGCCCATTTCATTGGAGGACTGGGGTTTCAAATGAAGTCAAGGGATCAGACTAAACTTCAGATTAATAAAACGCATCATGAGTGGATCTCCTGAATTCAGGACCCTTCACATATACACTGTCCAGTCATGACGTAATCACCTGCTCAGTAGTGTTTAAGTCGTCCTTGTGCTCCCAGAGGAACTCTGACCAGTCCGGGTCCCGGCAGAGAACATCTGACGGTGTCCTGGACTGGCTTTGGTACCAGGATGTTAGCGACCGGTCCCTCGGATCCTCCGTCCTCACAGATGCTATCAGGTTTCCTGACCAACCATCTTAATTATTTTCCCCTTTGATGCAAAGAATTAGTCTGGTTTCTCTGGATTCGGTTCAGTAAAACTTTATTTATCCCCGAGTATCTCCTTCTTTGCATAGTCAGCTCTAGAGGATCCAGAACAGTCTCCCCAGAACAGAGCCAGGCTTCTTTATAATAGATGCTGCTGCCCCAACAGATGACTGCAGGCGACATTACACTCTTCACAACAGACCTTTACAACATCTTTCTGCAAACGGTGAAGGACTGAAGGACACTGAAGTGTTGCGTCTCCAGTCCAGTCTTGTCCATGTGAACGCTGAAGTATCTTTGTTCCACCTCCACTTCTTCTTCTTCTCCCATGATGGAAATGCAGTTCGACTCATTCCTGGTCTCTAAAATCCAGAATCATCTCCTTTGTTCCTCGTTCACATTCAAGATGAGGCGATAGTCCCCACGCCATGCCACAAACCGACCTTGTCCATCACTGATACACCCCACAACTGCAGAGTCATCTAGGGGTGTGAAAAAAAAAAATCGGTTTGGCAATATATCGTGATTTTCCGCCACCCAATATAATATCGATTTTTCAGCTCCTAATATCGATTTTTTTCAAAAAAACTAATAATAAACAATAAATAGGTTGTTTTGAAGCAAATAGTTTTGACTCAATTTGTCCTCTGAATGATCAATATCATCTGATGAACATATACAGCAACTTGATTTTTAATCTCTACTAATTTTGATATTAACTGGGTAGAATATCACACTATATCGTGATATTGCGATAATATCGTATCGTGACCCAAGTATCATCATACATATTGTATTGCGAGGTCCTTGCCAAGACTCACCCCTAGAGTCATCTGAGTGTTTCTGCAGATGACAGGACTCTGACTGGTACTGGAAGTCTGAGGTGCAGAGTGAAGGGGAGTGGTGGGAGTACAGCTCCCTGTGGTACTGACCCACCTGGTCAGATACACAACCGTTCAGTCTCACAGACTGCGGTCTGTCAGGTGGTCCAGGTGATTGTGGAGGCATCCACCTGTCTCTTCTTGAAGTTCTTACATCGTAAAGCAGGCTGGACGGTGTTAAATGCACTGGAGAAATTTGAAGACTATGATCCTCCCAGTGCTGCCTGCTCTGTCCAGATGACTGTGGGTTTGTTGAAGCAGGTGTATGATGGCGTCTTCGACTCCAGACCCACGACCATAAGGAAACTGCAGCGGGTCCTGGAAGGTGCTTGCTTGCTTATTCAGGTGGAACAATAAAAGTCTCTCCAGGACTTTCATGACCTGGGATGTCAGGGCTGCAGGTCTATAGACGTTAGAAGATGGATGAGATCTTTTTGGTACTGGAACTGGTGATCTAGTCCTCTGACCATCTCACCTCAGTGCTGCTACCTGCATCTGTTTATGTAGTCATTTCATTCAGTCATTTGTGTGCTCTCATCTCTCTGTCCTCCGTCCTCTCTCTGTCCTCCATCCTCTCTCTGTCCTGTCTCCTCTCTCTTTGGGTTGAAGAGTTGCTGTAGAATGGCTATAGTGACAGGAGTACCAGACCCTTTTCACAAGATAGACGTGAACGACTGTGGCTGGTCAGGCGAGCCATTGGGTCCCATCAGACTGGTATCTGGAGACACAAATGAACACTTTGGACGCGTTGTGTTCATTGAGCTTCAGATTATTCGTTGTGTTCTTACAGTTGTGTCGCGGAATGACGTCGCCACGATGGGGCTGTGATTGGCTGGTGGCACGCGCCAAAATGATCTTCACGTGAAAGCCAGGAAACGTTGGGAACATGCCAGCAGAACGTTGGCTTGTCACAAGACGAGCAGTGCTCACGCACGTTACCTTCAGGTTGTCGTGATGCTATCTGATGTAATTTGATAGCGTTGCTGAGCTTCTTGTGCTCTTACGGTTCTGCAACATGTGGGTTCAGTAGGCTTTTCTTGAATTTCCTGTTGAAGGAAAGGATTTGAGATGTGCGTGCTTGTTTGAACGCCTGATTGGTTAATCTTGTATCTTATTCCAGCTCACTTATAAGTAGGGATGCGCGATAACTGTTTTTTAAAACCGATAACTTTCAGCTCCTAAAGGCCGATACCGATAACCGGTAACACACACATATACCTAAGATCATTACATCAATACTATGAACAAAATCAAAAATCACCTTTTTTGTCACCTTCTGAGGTTAATGAAAAGAGGTGAGGAAGGGGACATGGCTCGTACATGTAAGGGATACCCCCCCATCCCCCTCCCTCCATTCTATAACCGAAGGCCATGTTGATGCCGTTGCTTTGACACTAAGCTGATACTTTTAAAAGATGTCTTTTCGACATGTGAATGAATTTTTTTCCAGTATAACACATTGATCCGAATCGATGGGCTTAAGTTTCGGATTTGGTTCGTTAAAGTGTCAGTAGGTTTTTTAAATGGGCTCGATCTACTGACGGACACGCGCAGTTACAGCCGTTACAGAGCGCACCAACGGTGCGGTGGAGCTGTGGTGGACTCCTGATAGACGTTCCTCTGATAGCAGAGACAATGCTGTTGTCTGCAGCAGAGAGTTTTGCTGATATGGAGAAATGTGTTATTTTTTTCCTCTTTTAAAAAAAAATTTTCATCCAAAGTCATAGTAACAATTTTCAGCTCGTGTCTTGATTGCTGCGTTGGGAAGAGCACACGGCATTAAATATCTGCATCAAGTGCTGGTCTTAATAGAAGAGCTGCCTCCTTGGCTGGATTCGTGAGAGTACGGGTAACCAGGCGACCTCTTTACATGTCCTTACTTGGTCCCTGGGCGGGGTTTAGGATATTTAATGAGCTTCATGAGTGCGCTCTCCAGCGTTGCCAGGTGTACAATAATTATCGTATTTGTACGATAATTAGGCCCTCTGTACGATGTACAATCAATAATTTAAAAAAGGCCAAATGTACGATAATTTGACTATTTCAAATTATTACCTGCAACTGTCTGCCAGAGAGTTTTTTTTTTTGTGAACCCTGAAGGGATCTGTTCCCATGTGACATGTTTCCGGCCAATTGGGGTTTGCTGAGCGTGAGATACGAACATTTGTCTCAGAACAACTAGCATGATAAGCTGAATGGTCAACTTCGCCCGCTATTTAACCTTAGAGTGATTAAATTTGACTATAGCGCATCATTGGGCTTGTTATTTTGGTAATGACAGATACGATAATTTTGAGTCTCTGGTACGATAATTCTACATTTCCCACCTGGCAACGCTGGCGCTCTCGACACATGATCAGTGTCGAATTCACGGCCTTCGTGAATCCGGAGCTGCTCTCCAGTAAGGAGGTGATTCATCTGCAGATCCGCTCACAGATCTACGAGGCCCGGCGTTCATCACCGATTACGCCACATATCACAATATCACGATCTCATGCAAACGGCGTCAAGTCTCCCTTTGGTTCCTGAGAGTTTATGTGTTCGCAGAACCTTTCGTCCTCGATCCGGTAAAATGCAGAACTAAAGATATGACATGGAAGGAGGCAGCACTCATCCGGGGCTTCGCCGCCTTTCCGGTCTTCCCTGCGCTAGCGGCTTCCTCCGGTCACTCCGGGCAAACCAGACAGGATCCCAACTCCTGCAGCCACCGATGCCGACCTTTTCCTCGTCAAAATGACAGGAAATATTCTGGACATTAACTACTCCGTCCTCCCTCTCACGCTGGATCAGTGCCTTTCATCTCGTCTGCAACCGAGAGGGTTTTCCACCCATTTTACCCGCGTCACGTTGCGTCGCATCTGTCTACTTTTCCCTGCAATAACTGGAGTTAGCCACAGGTGTGCCAAGCTCCAGAAAAATGTGAGTCGTCATCGTTTTCAGTAAATATTACGAAATATCAGCATGGAAGTGACTGATAAAACAACATTTTAGGATTTTTTTCCCCCCAATCCTGTATCTTATATAAGTGTGATATCTCGCTGATGCCACTGAGACACAATAGATGAATGTACAGTGATCCCTCGCCAATTTGCGCGGTTTTAGTTATTCGCGGATTTTTCAGAAATATATTATATAAAAAATCAAGAAAAAATTGCGGAAACGTCACAGGATGTTGTGCACGTTCTCTCACAGCGAAAAAATGCTGTGAGCCAGCCTGGCCCCTTTAAGAAGGTGGCCTTATGGGTAATGGTGTGGCCTTATGGGTAATGTAGTGTGTGTGTCGTGGGACGGCAGAACGAAAACGGGGTTAGATGAAAAGTGCTCGTTCCGTGCAGAGAAAACCGGACTTTTTCTTTTGTTGTTGTTAGCGTGTTAGTCGCTAATTACGAGCCAAAAGTAGCACAATACCAGCGGTTTGTTTACTACGGTTCAGAGACCAGAGGCTGTGAAGGAAACAGAAAGACCACAGTTGAGCCTTTGTCTTGTTTCGCTATTTTGTGTTTTTGTTTTAAACATATCTTAAACACGTTATTTAGGCTCGGGGGGATTTTGATTTTCGTGGGGGGGGCCCCATTAATTGCGGAAATTAAGGGATCACTGTAAACTGGTTCTCCAGGTTTGCTCTGACAGCTTGCTGGGGGTTCTGGTCGTGGTTTGGTGTGCAGCTTCACATCCATCGCTCTGGATGCATCCCTGTTTGTTTCAATGTTGCGAAGCCAAGTTCACTAATTTTTTTTTTCCGCGAATATTCAGTTTCTCACCCCCCCTCCCCCTCCCCCCCCCCCTCCTTCCCTCCCTGAACAGCTGTTGGTCCGTCATTGGAGGACTTGGGTGTCAAGCGAGGCTGGTCCGTATGGCAATTGGTTTAGATTAAGTTTCTGCAAATCGGTGGGGAGTCTAACCAGGAAGAACACACACACACACACATGTACACGCACACACGCATGCATGCGTGCGTGCATGCTCGCACATCTCGCAGGCAGCGCCACCGACCGTCCTCTCTCGCTCCGCTCCTCCCCAGCTCTCCCAGTTCACGGAGCTCGCTGCCATCGCACCAGTCCGGCTCCTCTTCCTCCTCCTCCTCCTCCTCCTCCTCCTCCTCTTCCTCCTCTTCCTCCTGCCAACCGAGAACCCGTCGAGCAGAGAAGGAGGAAGCGTGGCGGCCAGCTGTAAGTTACCGCCTCGGTTATACGTTAGCTCTTTAAATGTGGCTCTCCGGTGTTTGAAGTTGCTCCAACCGGAGCCACGGAGGAGCTCGAGCCCGTTTTTTTTTTTTTTTTCCTCTTCTCCTCGTTGCTGCTACGTGCCGAAACCTCCCAGCAGCCGCCGCGCGAGCGATGAAGGAATCCGGACGGATTCTGATCAGGACGGATTTGACGGCCCTTTATGTTTTTTTTATTTATTTATTTTTTTTTAAATAGCTGGGCGTTCATACGAGTGCGTGTTTATGCCCCCCCCCCCCCCCGTATTCACAGCCTGTCTGGCTACTTCAGATGGGCAGCGACGTCGGGCTCGTAACCGTCTGCCACAGTGGCCCGCGGGTCTCGTGCGTTATTTCATTTTAACCACTTTAGTTATAAAATAAAGATAAAAATGTGCGCGTTTAGGTGTGCGTTTCTCGCCGATCGTTTTTTTTTTTTTGGAGCTCGAGCTCGCGGCTGCGGCGCGAGACTCCTGACAAAACAACAACAGTGACCCATTCCTTGAAATCCTCTTCTTTGGCCGTTAAAACCCGCCGTTGGGTCGTTGACGAGGTAAAAAAATAAAAATAAAAGACCACCTCGGACGGATCTGAAACAGAATAACTTAACCGTTTATCTATTTTTGACGCGTCTCTTCTCCATTTTTTTTTTTGTTTTAATTTTTGACGGTTCCTTTTACCTGAAAGTTGACGTTGGAAGACGCGTAATTACAGGTGTACCGCGGGCCGCTGGAAGGTGCCTCTTTAACGTGGGCTCGTCGGCCGGCTGATGTAATGTTCGTTTCGGGAGCTTGTGACTCTTCTGGATGTCTCGCTGCAGGTTGTGTCCTTCATTTGACACGCGAGCCGCGAGCAGCCGAACCGGGAAGAAGCACCGTTACCCCGCCGCGGCCGCCGTCTAAGAAAAGTTGAAAAGCGGCGGCGTTAACTCGAGTTAAAGTGGTAAAATACTTTAAAACCATCACGCGATAATATATGATGAATGTGAAACGGCGATAGAGTAGATTTAGCTTCAGCGTTGTGACGAGTCGGGGTGGAAGTTCCCATCATGCCCTTGACAGTGCGTTTGTTGACATGAGTTTAGGATAATTGTTCATAAGCTCTTGTTTTGTTCTTGTTATTGATCTGTCGGTGTTGTTAGTTACTCACATAAGTTTTACTGTAAGTCTGTTGTTCACAGTTTGAGTGGTGGAGGTGGTGGAAGAGGAGATTGTGTCGCACCATGAGTGAGATAGCATGTACAGTTGGGTAGATATTTAACAAGGCCCATAGCTTTTCGCCAGAAAAACGTATATTCATAGCAGTACACATCTGCAGTTTTATTTGATTTGAATAATGTTTTCTCGCAAGTACTGCTGTCTGAACAGCTTAAGTGACATGAGATCCTATTTTTTTTTACATAAGTGGCCTTAAATCTGAAACATATCTGATGTTTTCCACTCTTCGGTGTGAACTGTTGGTTGTGTTTTATCTGTTTTTGACGTCACTATCACGCAACTGGCGTCAAAATTCTGCGCCTCCTTTTCCTGGGTCTTTTTCTCATTATAACTTCATGAATTTTTCAGCTTCCACTGTACAAAACTGTACTTAAAAAAAAAAAAAAAAAGAATCATACAAGCTCACTGTACGGGAAGCACCCATGGATGAACTATTTAAAGTAATCTATTAAAGATTTTTGAACAATTGAAATAATTAGCACGGACAAGGTTGCTGTATAATGTTAGCAGGTGTTCTTTCTTGTTCAGGAGCTTTTCAGTTAAGGATCTTTTTGACCAGTTCTGACCGTCTCGGGCGCCCCTCGTCCCGCTCTTCTACCAAAGTTCAAACGGCGTCCGTGTTTATTTTCTGGTGTATTTGAGATGCAAATAGAAAATACAGGACAGGCACATAAATAGAGGCTCTCCCGAACCCAAACGGAATAATCGAATCCATCTTAATATCACGTCAAACATCTCCTTAAACAGATGTAGATCACGCTAAAACTAAAAACCAACGTTTGATTACGGAGTCATTTTGTTCTGAACATAATGTGGTTTTATTGTGTACGGATATTATCTTGTGTTCAGCTGATACGGGTTTTTCTCTGACTGACGCTGATTATTAACTACTAACAGCCAACAGTTGGACAGCATCAGTAAACTCATGCAGAGAAGACGTAAAATGCTTCATGAATGATAAACTGACTTGAGTTTGTTTGTTTGTATCTCAGTAAAAAGCTTGAGCTAATTTGACTTATACAGCTGGTTAATTTCTGATAATCAGATTTGCTGATTTATATTTAAAGTCGGTGATCCAGAGGTGACATGCAGGTGTTTTGCGCCGTCGTCTCTCTTCACTGAGGTCCTTCCTTTGTCTGCGTGTGCGGTTTCATCAGGGGATTTCCAGTTTCCAGTCCAAAGACGTGCATGTTGTTGGGCTCATTGGTGGTTTTCGGTTGGTTTTAGGTGCGTGTGCATGCATGGTTGACTGGAGAGCTAGCCTGGAGCCGCCACACGCTTTCAGTCACTCGTTCTGTCACTAATAGCCTTTTATCTGTTATATAAAAACGTGATTATCCTCAGATACACACCACTAAATCCCCTCTGCTTTTTAGAGTTGAATCTTCACATCGACCCCTTTCTTCAGCATCTATGACGCTTGTTTTCTAAATTGCAAGGTAGACCCGAACTGCTACGACCACATGCAAAATGCGCCAGTCATTTATTTGCACGTATCAGTTCATCTTGTCCGCCTCCTCCGAATCAGAAATTCTCCCTACGTTGCTTGGCAACGCAACGACTACTAAACAGGACGAGGCTTATGAGGCTCGGCCCGGGAGTTAAAATCCTGACGAGAAGCGTCCCCCCCGATCGCCGTCGCGACAGAGCACTTTCTGCGTCGCTCGCCTCGCTCTTTCCTCTCATTTCTCTCTGTATATTTATCATTTCTGAGCAGTTTTTGGTCTATTTTCCTCTTTAATGTCCTCACCTCCGTCAGTGGACGTCTGGGCCCTGACAGGAAGTCCTCACCGCTCAGTCATCGTCTCAGAAACCACCTGACCCTGCCGATAAATACTTCATAGAAGACCGTGATTCCATGACGAAGCCGACATATAAATATCCCATAATGGTTATTTATTAATGATGCTATATGTGTTATTCTTCCTGAATTATGAATGAATGAATATGCCGGATAAAGTTGTTTCCAAGGCCGGTTACACAAAGACATCAGTAAACACTTTATACGTTGGGGTGCTTTATAAACCTTTAAATGATGGTTCTGTTGGTGCTGTTTGTCTTCTTTACTTCATGTAAACGACCCAGATATGTCACGGTCCTCGTTAGAAGCCTGAGCGATTTTATCGATTCTGTGATATATATCGGTATCGATATTCTAAGCTTCTTTTAAAACCCCTGTGTCCCACCTTTAAAAACTTGCAAGCAACAATTTGCACTGTTTAAATAAATGAAACTGATTTTCTCAACAAATCTTTTATTCATTTTGTTCAGCATTTGCAAGCTGCCTGTCAGCCATATAATGTGTAATTGATGCTTTCAGTTCAATTAATTCAAACAAAGTCATTGGAACACTCACAAGATGTCACCAAAATCGCTTTAAAATCTTTCAGAAAATGATGTTAATGTATTGTAAGATGAATATCGATATAAATCGTATCGTGAGTAGGGGTGAGTATTGGCAAGGACCTCGCAATACGATATGTATCATGATTTTGGGATCACGATACATTATTATCATGATATCGCGATATATTGCGATATTCTAACCCAGTTAATATCAAAATTAAAAGTAGAGATAAAAAATCAAGTTGCTGTAAATGTTCATCAGATGATATTGATCATTCAGAGGAAAAATTGACTCAAAACTATTTGCTTCAAAACAACCTATTTATTGTTTATTATTAGTGTTTTTGCACATTTAAGGGAATGAATGAATTTTCCTAAAAAATTGATATTAGGAGCTGAAAAAAATCGATATTTATATTGGGCTGGCCGAAAATCGCGATATATCGCCAAATAGATTTTTTTTCACACACCCCTAATCGTGAGCCGAATATCGTGTGTCATATCGTATCGTATTACGAGATTAGTGTATCGCTACAGCCCTAGTCCTCGTGGTTAATTTGTTGAACCTGCCGTATTTCATGTGCTGCTCTCAACTTCGTGCGTTCGGTCTATCCGAGTCTCTGTTTGGACCGACTGATTCACATCGGTTGTAACTAGGGCTGTAGCGATACACTAATTTCACGATACGATACGATATGATACGATACACGATATTCATCTTACAATACAATTACATAATTTTCCAAAAGATTTTAAAGGGACAGAGTGATTTTGGTGACATCTTGTGAGTCTTGTGAGTACGCCCGAAAGAATCTTAAAATATTGATACTCCCAGCTGAAAAATCGATACTCTATATCGATATATATCGCAGAAATCGATAAAATCGCTCAACTCTAGTTGTAACCTCCCGAGTATTTGACTGATTTAATCTTTTCCTGCCTGTCGGTGCGTCGTGTTCGGGGGCTGCTGCTGCTAAAGCGCGCTCACTTAGCAGCGGTTCGGTTTGACGCTCTTTAACCCGACGGGACGCTCGGCAAACGAGGCAAGTGTGTGGACACCGTACGAGCTGCGTGGTGGCCTGAGAGGAACTAATGTTCCGCTTTCTTGCCAATTAGAGATGGAGTTCGGGGTCATTGATCTTCCTGCGAATGTGAAATTGCTTCCTGAGGATCACCGGGGCTTGTGTTTAAATTACCAAATTGTTTCGTGGTCAGTAAGCCGGCCCACGAGCGTGTTCATGGCTAAAACAAACTCACCGACTGGCGTGAGCTCACACAGAAATGCTAATGCTGCTTTAAAATGCCACGCAAGGGTTGATTTTTGAGAACTGAGCTGCTGAATGTCATCAGTCTGGTACATTTTGTGACCTACTGTTTTTCTCGCGCTGCTCCGTTTAAAAAAAAAAAAAAAAAAATGCGGCGCAAACACCTCTGAATGTCAGATTCGAAGAATGTCGGTGTCACGCTGCGAGGTTGCGCCACGGTAAACTAATTACATCTTGCCCGGGAAGCAGAGCCGGGGAGTTAGTTACCCCGTGACACCGCGAGGATCCAGGCAGACACATAAACATGCAGCGCTGCCGAGCCTTTCGTTCATGATGATGCACCCGCGCTTTCAGAGCTGATTACAAGCTGTATTTATATTGTCTTCCTGGTCTCGGGATGTTGAAACCGTTTAAGACTTGCTTTCCTGTGCTCTGATTTTTGTCTGAAAAGTCCTTTCAGGGTTTGACTGTTAATGAGCCGTCACTTCGGCTGAGGTCTTTAGCGTTAAAAGTGTTTGCGCTGCAGAGGAAGCTGCATAATTGTCCTCCGGAGCCCTGTCCTGTTCAGCTCCGCGCAGAAACTGAAAGACGTTTAAAAAAAAAAGGAAAAAAAAAAAAAACTAATTGTGATAAGATGTGGGAGGGTTGCCATGAGCTGATGAGTCTGATCTGAAGCTCATTTAGGGAAATGTGTGAGCGTTTAGCAACAAAGCTTTCCCCATTTCTCAGAGAGGAGAGCTTGTCAATAAAGTTGGCTTTAAGGGACACGTGGTCAAAATGTGGCCTGAAAACAAAAGACAAAAATTAATCAAAAACGCATTTTGTTATTGATTCTTGAGGTGAGCGAAAAACAGATGTTTTACTTTTCTAAAGCCAAAAGTGCTGTCTAGATATCAAAGGTCAGTGGTTTTCATAATAAAATCAGACTTGAACACTTTAAAGCCACTATATGTAGAAATTAGAGTTGTTCTATACCAGTATTAGAATTACCTGCTGATTCTGCCAACGATGAGAGCATCAAAATCTGCAAGTATTTACGTCTATAGCAGTGATTTCCAAAGTGTGGGCCGCAGCCTCCTGGTGGGCCGTCGCGGTACTACAGGTGGGCTGTGAGAGGTCATTAAAATTAAACAAATATGTTTTAAATCCTCGATCTTTTTAAAATATGTTTTCAATTTCTGTAAAATATTAACAACATGATTTAAAAACATCAAGAAGTAACAAAACAAACCAGTTAAGTGTTATACTACCGTCATCTTAACTTAATATGACAAGTGTCACCTTAGTTGTTGACCCCTCACATTAATGTCAGAACGTAGCTTCTAGTCCTGAATGTTGATCACAGTTGTGATTAAAGGTTCAGGTGGGCCGCTGAGATTTTTCACATTTCAAATTGGGCCTTGGTGTTCTGAAGTTTGGGAACGGCTGGTCTATGGACTCTCCGATACCACATTATTTATATGAACAGAATCCCACATTATTGTTGGTGCCAAGTAAGTTACGCAATACTGCCTCGCAGCTACCTGTTTTTAGTCGGCAGGTGGAGAAGCGGCTGCACCTGAGTTGCTGGACTGAACTGGCTACCTAGCATTGGCATTATATTGGAGGTATGGAGCAAGCTCTAGCATTTACTCTAGCACAGTGGTGCGCAAACTGGGGTACACGTACCACTGGTGGTACGCGAGCACTCTCTGGTGGTACGCGGGGGAACATCAGGACTTTCCACATTTTCCCTTTTTTTTAAAAAATTAAATCGGAAACATGCAATGCATTAAAAATACGTTTCAAATGAAATTCAGGTAACAATAAATAACTACAATAAGGAATAAAAATCTCTCCTGTTGATTTAAAGCTAATTGAGAGATGATTATTCCTTATTGTATGTTCCTTACGGCTATATTATGGCTATATTTTAAAACTGTCATGGTGGTACTCGGAGAGCTAAATAGTTTCTCAGGTGGTACGCAGGATTAAAAGTTTGAGAACCACTGCTCTTCAGAAATGATAAATTCCTCAAAGGAAGCCAGGAAGCAACGTCAACGGACCGTCACAGACTATATCACTGGACGAATGATCTCAGGATAATAACTAATGTTCCTCTACATTTATTTTGATGAAATCTGTCCATTCAGCAGCAGTATTATTATCACACACAGTACGACAGGTTGTGAAGTGCTTTCCATGACTGTTCCTTGTTATACAGGAATAGTTGACGGTTGGTAACTGATATGCTTCATGCATCTTTGTGAAAGTGCAGGCGCATGTGGTGTGATAATCAGCAGACGTGTAAACGGCAGTCTGAGGTGGAATTATGTGTTCAGAAGAAGTTCAGTCTCCATGTTCCCTGGTCGAGGGTCTGAACGTCCTGGAGGAAGACGCTATCCTCGTTCTTTCAGGGAAGCAGGACGGCTTCCCCGACTGCAGCAGAGAAAAGAGCCCGTTGTTGGGATGGTCAGAGTCCTTGGCTCTTCCTGGCCTCCGTCCAGCACCGCTCGCTGTGTCTGATGAGTTAAGATGGCGTTAAATATAGAAGCAGGTTAAATTTAGAGCGAACTTGTCGTTGATCTGAAAAGGAGGGAAAAAGCCCCTGAAGAACGTCTTCCAGTTTCCTCCAGTCGGGTGGAATGTTTGCATCTACGTGCAACTGTTGGACGCAGCAGAGCAGAGGATTAATTCAATTCAATTCAATTCAGTTTTATTTGTATAGCGTCTGTTACAAAGTCAATTGTCTCTAGGTGCTTTACAGAGACCCAGATCATGACCCCCGAGCAAATATCATTAACTAAAAAATAACATTGAATCTTAAACAAGGATAATGGCAGGTAAAAAACTCCACAGAGGAAGAAAAAAAAACTTTAAGCTAAACAGTTGCAAGAAAAAACCTCCACTTTAAGAGGAAGAAACCTTGATCAGGACCTGGATCATATGGGAGGGAACCTTCCTGATGAAGACCAGCTGGTAAAGAAAGAAAAGAGAGGGAGAGACAGACAGAGAGAGGATGGAGGACAGAGAGAGGAGAGACACAAATGACAGAAAGAAATGACTATATAAACAGATGCAGGTAGCAGCACTGAGGTGAGATGGTCAGAGGACTAGATCACCGGTCACCACACCATGAACCTGAACACATCTACACACACAGGTGGAGGTAAACGCTGGGATGGACAGAGGAGGGAACTGCAAGTCAGCATGAAACTCAGGAAACTCTGGCCTGTAAACACACAGAAAGAAAAGAGAAAAAAGGAGGGAAAACAGCACAACAAACTATACAGGAAAGAAAATGGAGCACAGTTACAGTAACAAGGTGATCCTAATTAACTATGAATGAGCTGGAGGATGAAGAAGGGAGGAGGGAAGGAAAGGGAGGAGAGCAGTAGAGACACCACTCAGCAGATCATGTGGGTGTCTCCCTGCAGCGTAGGCCTATAGCAGCATAGCTATGACGAAGCTGTGATTAAGACGAGCTACTCTAGTCTGAGCTCCTACAACTATCGCTATAACTATTAGCCCCTACACACTATAGTTTAGACTAACTGTAGGCTTTACTGAACAGAAATGTTTTCAGTTTAGTTTTAAAGATGGAGATGGTATCAGCCTCCTGAACCCAAACTGGTAGCTGGTTCCATAATAAAGGTGCCTGGTAGCAGAAGGCCCGTCCTCCAAACCTACTTTTAGATATTCTAGGAACGACGAGTAATCCTGCACTCTGAGAGCGGAGAGCTCTATTAGCCGCATAGCGTGCTATCAAGTCTTGTAAATAGCGTGGAGCTAGGCCATTAAGGGCCTTATATGCGAGAAGCAGAATTTTAAACTCAATTTGAAATTTCACGGGGAGCCAATGGAGGGAGGCTAACAGGGGAGAGACGTGATCTCGCTTACGGATTCCTGTCAGCACCCTCGCTGCTGCGTTCTGGATCAGTTGGAGGCTATTCAGCAAGCTTTTCGGACATCCTGCTAACAACGCATTGCAATAATCCAGTCTAGAATGAAAAAACACGAGGATTAATTTTTCAGCATCACCCAGGGAGAGGATGCTCCTAATCTTGGCGCATTAAAAAAAAGAAAAACAGACCGGATGACAGAGGCGCTAATTGCACATAAACTCCAGTATGGCATGGCGCTCTCGTTGTCACAGTGTGTACAGGGAGTATTAGCTATATTACGTCGCGTTTTGTTGCACGAACATGCGCAGAACTTGAGACATTAGGATGAACGAAACCTTCAAGAGACACCATGGAAACATATTTAACAAGAATGAAAAGAGAGACGGAGATAATGAGACAAACGAAAACGAAAATCTGACGATGCTAAAGTAGCGCTGCTTCACTGTGACTATGGTGGGATTGATGCACTTTAAATCTTTACAGACTAAAAAAAATATTTTAATAAAGTTATTCTTTGTTATTAGTTTCTTTTTTGTTTCCCTTAATGTTAATAAAGAAGCAGTGTTATGCAGAGGTGGACTTATTACAATTTCATAGACAAATGATGCTATTTATAGTCGCGGGGGGCCTCTGACTACTTCAGTTACGTGAACACGACCCTGTTGGAGAAATGTTGCCCAACTCTGCTTTAATGGGAGGATTTCATCATCCGATTACGGCTAATCATGGAAAGTAATGTTTGAGGACGAGAAGCACTCTCACAGTAAATTCCTCCGTTTTTTTGGTTGTTCGTGCTGCAGCTTCAGCGAGCTGAGGAAGTATTACAGCAGACGCTCTCGGGCTGTTTTCTGAGCGTATCTGCAAGAAAAACGATTTCACAGTGAGGTAATCGTATCACACGGCGGAATCGAATGGTGGATGTAACGATTTTCCTTCTGTATGTAAAATGGATATTTACGCAGGGAATGCGAAGCCTCTAAATTGAAGTGATTAAAAATGACAGGAAGTTCAAACGGGCATTTAGTCTTGTTCATTGTCTTGTTGCCGTCCATTGAGCTGATTGTTAGAGGGAGGATTTTTCTCTTTTCAGAGTAAACGATTGGACTTAACAAGCTGTTACTTGCATGCTGTGTGCACGCTGGGTGATAAGACGAGGAGCGTAGGAAGTGAGTGCATCAGCTCCTCCAGTGCGGCGTAAAACATACACACAACAGACAGGGCTTATCATGACGGGGGGGTTGCAAACAAACTGCCATTAAATAGCTGGAGTTCACCATCCGTCCATTTTCTGTACATGCTTCATGCTCTTCAGGGTCCCAAAGGGGGGGGGGGCTGTTCTGGGTGTCACTGAGCGAGAGGTGGGGTACACCTATAGACTGTTGAAAAAGAACTGGACAAACCCCCTGTGATGTCACCTGTAGCTTTTCAGAGGTGTGCCTCTTCTTCGTCTCTCCACTAATTCTTAAATGGTTAACTGGTTAATCCAAAGACGGGCAAATGATGAGCGGAGCTCCACTGGGACCCTTGGTCACCAGCAGCTGGCCCGGACTGGTGTTAGCCAACTCGGACGGGTCCTGAAAGTCCACTTAGGGAGAAAAATCCTGGCTGTTGCAAGAGGCAGCGAAGACAGCTGTTTTACTTCCAGGCTGACCCAAAACCAGTTGTGGCGGTCCCTTAATTCAGTTAGGGCCTTTAAAATTAGGGGTGTGAAAAAAAAATCAATTTGGCAATATATCGTGATTTTCGGCCGATTTTTTTTTTACAATGCTGTCAGTATGTTGTAATGGTAACTTAAATGTGCAAAAACACTAATAATAAACAATAAATAGGTTGTTTTGAAGCAAAAAGTTTTGACTCATTTTGTCCTCTGAATGATCAATATCATCTGATGAACATATACAGCAACTTGATTTTTCATCTCTACTTTTAATTTTGATATTAACTGGGTAGAATATCGCAATATATCGTGTAGGCATATTGTTAACTGTTAACCGATAACAGTAACTCTAACCGATTATTACTAACGGTCAATTTTGTTTTTAAGCTACGTAATTCAATCAACTCATGGGGGCGTGTCGACAGGTGCAACAGGCCTCTGATTGGTCAATTCTACATCCGCGTAGAAAAGAGTGCGTCATCGAAAAATGAGGAAGTACCCACATCTGTACGATTCTGGTTCTCCACACTACAAAGACAGAACATATTCTAGTAATTCATGGAGGGAGATAGTGATGAATGTGGGTCTGGATACGGCCGAGACGGTGAGGAAGTGGAAAAGAGCAAGAGATAAGTTGAGTAAGTTTAGCTAGTTCGTGATTGTCGCTCTTGCGTTGTGGCGTGGAATAACATAGCGGAGACCGCGCTAGTATAAATCAAAAGTGACGGCGGCATCTCTGCGACAAGCTGGCAGCGACACATTGCCGCGAGAGTATAGACGGGGAAGTGTCCACATGCGTCCATGACAACGCGCGCAACATCACGGCAGCCAACCCTCCCGGACTGATCGGTTAACGGTTAATAATCGTTAAAGGGCGTCGGTTAACGGTCATAAAAAAAATCCAAAATGTGCATCCTAATATCGTGATAATATCGTATCGTGACCCAAGTATCATGATACATATCGTATTGCGAGGTCCTTGCTAATACTCACCCCTATTTAAAATAAGAATGATGATGCTGTCTTTGGTCTTTATACTAGAGCTGGCCCTAATGCCGTGTTGTGGACTAGAAACTGTGGCAGAATATTAGAACAAATCTTCCAAGCTTGTGTTCTGGGGGCGGGTTCGGTTCATGTGTATGATTGATGAAAAGGGTGCGTGACGCCGAACAAGAGAGGTCATATGGGTGGCTTCCTCTGGTTATTCCAGGCAGAGTAGGCAGGATCACCGTCAGCGTGATCTTCTCCTCGTCGAAATGACAGGAACGTGGCCTGGAATTCCTTGTGAGGTTCAGCACTTCGACATTGTTCCCTGTTTTGTCCTCCCACTAGCTGAACCAGTGCCCCAGTTACCCACGTCACATCAGCCATGAAGGGATAGATGTGTAGCTTCTTTGCTCTAAATCAAATCTGATAGTGATTCCGTTCAGCTGAGGGATATTTTCATCTCTTCCTGTATTGAATCAGGTGTCCCGTTATGTGTTTTGATAGTCCATGTCTTTGAATTCATTTTTTTCTCGTAAAACCCTGCTACACAAACCCCCCCTCTAGCTTTTTCCAGTTTTAAGTACGTCTCGCTACTGCTCCCTGACTCTTCGATAAGTTATTATGGACAGATCTCTGAAGTCTATGTGATGATTAAAAGAACTGAAGCCATGAAAAATGTTTATGACTTCACAGCTCTCTGTGTTTGTAAGTTTAAAGCTTTGTGACTAACCGAGCTGCTGCATGGTGTCGTGGCTGCGCTGTAGCTAAGAAGCACACACGAGTTTTGACTTTCGTCTCTTTCTTATCTCTAGGCTTTGTCGAGAAGCATGTGATGACTCACGCAAGGCAAGCAGCTTCCCTCAGGCAGAGCCACTGCGGTGTTGACTGGGGGGACAACGGCCGTCTCTGGCCACATGTTGGCGCCATGGGCGGCGCCTGGCTTGAGCGCACGCTGCGATTCGGCAGGACGAAGAAGATAAGCGAGGCCGTCAAGCAAGGGAAAGAAAGGATGAACGAGAGGAGGAGAGGGGCGAAAGCGTCGGATCAGAGCAGAAAGCTGAACCAGATGCGGGAAAAGAAGCGCGACCGAAAGTTGTACCCTCTGCGGGGGAGGGCCGGGAACTCGGACGAGGAGGGGCGCAGCTGCCACGTCCTCCTCACGCGATTGGACGAAAGCTTACGCGAAAAGGGAGGGACTAAAGACAAGGAAGGGAAAGACGGGCGCAAAATCAAATCGAAAAGAAGAGACAGCAAAGAACGTAAAGAAGCAAAGTCATTACCAAAAACCAAACTAAAGTCGAGCAGGGCGAGTTACGCCGAGTGCGCTGCGCTAGGAGGCCTGCAGCCGCGCAAGCGCAGACTGGCCTCCCTCAATGCTGAGGCGGTGAACAGTCTACTGCTGGAGAGAGCCACCGACGCCCAGCCGGCAGCCAAACAGGCCAGGAGACAGGAGGAATCTCCGGATGGAGGGGCTTCTTCGGATGCCGATCCGACCACATCTCGCAAGCTCGAGCTGTGCCAAAGCTCTAAGCCGATCAAGAAAGCCAAAGTTAAACAGAGCGACAAAAGTGCTGGATTGAGCCAGGAGTGTCTGGATGCCCCCGCACCCAGACGGTTAGCCGGACTCAACGCTGCAGCTCTGCTGAAGCTGACCAGCTCCTCTGCTACCAGCAAACACAGAGTAAAAGCTGTGCCCACGGCCACCGTCACGTCAGACTGCGCGGCTCCGGCTGCGGCGTCGACCCCGAAACAGCAGCAGCAGTCGAGGGTCAAGCCGCAACACAAGGAGCACGTTCAGAAGCAGAAGGGGAAAGAGGCCGCTCCCCGGCCGGTCGGCTGCACCGTCTGCAAGAAGAAGGCCGATTTTGAGCCCAAGGTGGAGTGGGAGACGGGCGGATGCGCCAGTCGGCTGACCAAACCGGGCTACCAGTCTCGCAGCATGCTGGCGTACCCTCTGAAGCAAGTTAAGGAGGAGCAGCTGGAGGCGGAGCTGAGCCCGTACTACTGCTGCCCCCCCGAGCGCTCCGTGGAGTACTGCCACCGCCTGGCCTTCTTCCTCAGCCAGCGGCCCTACGGAGACTCCGACGACCAGTCGCTCAGCTCGGCCATGACCCCCGTGAAGCGCGAGTGCCTCGTGACCTCGCCGTCCCTCGCGCATTCCCACCCGCACACGGCCCTGGCCCTCCGCCCCCACCCCTGCCTCTGCGCCGCCGACCCCTGCTTCTCCAGCTACTACGTCCACATCGCCCACCCGACACACACTGGAGCCGCCTCGGCCGCCCTGTCCTCGCAGCCTCTCAACTTCACCCCCCCGGGTTTGTGCCCCAACCGAGTGACCGGCTCCAAGCTGCTGGGGCGGCAGGTCCCCCACCCCTCGGGGCTCGGCCACTACTGCAATTCTGTCACGTCGCCTTGTTACGGCGAGGCCTGCGGGATCAGCGGCTACACCTACAGAGCGATGCCTCCGGTCACCAGCAGGGGTTGCTCTTTCAGCGCCGGATGCACCGGCTGCACGCACAGCATCAAGACAGGTGAGTGGGAAATGGAAGCTCCTATTAATGCCTCTCATTCAAGACGTGCACACAGGGCTCCCTATTCTTCTTTGTTGCTCTAAAAGCCGGCACAGGAAGTTACGCAATACTGCCTTGCAATTTCCTGTTTTGAGTCGGCAGATGGAGACGCGAGCTGGTGTCTAGTCTCAGGGCTGCGTCAGATTTATTTCCAGAGGTGCCACAGATGTTTCCAAATATAACACAAGCAACCTCAACACGTCTGCGGAGCCATGAGGTTGTAGTGTGAAACGACCGTATCATCAGGTTAAGGGGAAGGCAGAGGATCAGTAGCAGCAAACTGGGATTTGCCTTCCATGACCAGCTCCTGTTGGTCATTGAAGATGTTGTTTTAATTAAGCATTTGGAGCCTCCTCATAAAGCCACATTTTATTCCCAGTAGAACATGAAGAACATGTCCTTTTGTATCCAGTCACATTGAAAATGAACCTGATTAGTTGTCAAATCCTCTTCCATTCGTTCTTGTTTTTTTTCCAGTCTTGCATCGCCCCTGTTCCAACTTTGTCGTAATGTCTTTCATCAAAGTCAAAATGATCTAATATTTTCCACGAAATGGTGAAAATGTCTCAGTTTCAACATCTGATATGTTCTATTGGGAGTAAAATACGGGTTTATGAGATTTGCACATCATTGCTTCCTGTTTTTATTTACGTTTTAAGCAGCATCCCAACTTCCTTGGAACTGGGGTTGTGCATATAATTATTAAATAAGATACGACAATGCTGATATCAGATTAGCACTCAGTATCAACTGATACCCAAGTCAAGAGCTGAGCGATTTTATCGATTCTGCGATATATATCGAAATTTTATTTCCCCAGAGAGTATCGATTTTTCAGCCGTGGGTATCGATATTCTACGCTTCTTCCAAAACCCCCGTGTCCCACCTTTAAAAGCTTGCAAGCAACAATTTGCACTGTTTAAATAAGTCTTTTATTCATTTTGTCCGGCATTTGCTAGCTGCCTGTCAGCCATATAATGTGTAATTGATGCTTTCAGTTCAATTAATTCAAACAAAGTAATTGGAATACTTACAAGATGTCACCAAAATCACTTTGTCCCTTTAAAATCTTTCGGAAAATGATGTAAATGTATTGTAAGATGAATATCGATATACAGTGGTACCTCTACTTAGGAAATTAATTGGTTCTGGAAGTAGTTTCGTAACCTGAAACTTTCATAAGTAGAGGTGCGTTTTCCATGTAAATGCCCTAATCCGCCCCTTAAAATTCTAACATAATTTTTTTAATAAATTATAAATAATACATGAAATGACATGGAAACCTGTAAGAAATACATGTTAGAACTAGAAAAGCACTCGGAGAGCGCAGACCTCCACCGAGCGCAACAATTATCGAAAATTTGAAATTGATCCAGAATCTAGGATTTCTTCCGGATCACACCCAAAATTAAATAAGTTCTTCCTTTTCGCATTTCCGACAACTCCTGAAAATTTAATCAAAATCCATCCATAACTTTTTGAGTTATCTTGAACACAGATAAACAGACGGCAAAAACAACCTCCTTGGCGGAGGTAAAAATTGTTCGTTAACCTGGGTTGCTGGGTTACGCTCATACAGACAAGAGACCCTCCTAGCCAATGGGATGCCAGGAAGATGCTAAGCGATAGCCAATGGCAGAGCAACTTGGACGCACCGCTTTCAAACCAAGATACAGAGCCGACAAGTACGTTTACGTTCGGTAAAATCTGGGAGCTGCGAGTAGCAGCGCTACTGTATTTTTGCTTTTCGTATCCTGAAATTTCTTTCGTAACAAGAGGCAATATTTTCCCGTTGAGGCGTTTCGCTACCTGAAAATTTCTTATGTGGAGACATTCATAAGTAGAGGTGCCACTGTATATCGTATCGTGTGATGAATATCGTGTATCGTATCGTGAGGTTAGTGTATCGCTACAGCCCTACCCAAG
The DNA here is from genome assembly GCA_018398805.1 of Hirundichthys speculiger. Taxonomy (NCBI): domain Eukaryota; kingdom Metazoa; phylum Chordata; class Actinopteri; order Beloniformes; family Exocoetidae; genus Hirundichthys; species Hirundichthys speculiger. Next base: position 38,799 of record JAGFBZ010002528.1, on the reverse strand, counting down.
TCCAAGGTCTTGTAGTTGGTGTCTGAAAGAAGGAAAATGGCATCAGGACATCTCCAGCACATGTAATTGATCTGCTGCACGTCAGTTACATGGGAGGCTAAAACGTGTCCAACCCAAAACGGGTTGAACAGGATCGTGTTTATTACTGCAGAAAGTTCTTTTACTCATTGGAGCCACCTCCCCTCCTTCTCTCTTCCAGAGGGTTACTCCTCCCCTCAGGGTGATCACAACCCCTCCCTTCTGGTCGCCCCCGCCATGCCCATCTCCAGCTGCCCTCTGTCCAGCGTGCCCACGTCCACGCAGACCAAGCCCCGCCTGCTGACCCCCTGTCGGGGCGAGAGCGGCCCCAGGCCAGGCTAAAACTGGCCAAGGACTGCCCACAGAGCGCCAAGGCCACCAACGGCTCCTTGTCCCTGGGGCGCACCCGCTTCCCGATGAAGCAGGCGTCGCCCGTGCCGAGCCTCGGCGGCCACAAACACAAGAAGGTCAGCCGCAGGCGCGCCACCAACGGCTGGCGGCCGGTCGGCGTGCCCACAGAGAGGGAGGTCTTCATCGCGGTAGGTTATCTGTGAACCCGTCTCTGTACAGTGATGAAGAAGAGATAAAAGAGCCTCCTCTTATTGTCTCTGCACTTCACGATGTGATAACAACCTCCCTAATGGAAGCATCAGTAAAACTGCCTGGCAGGGCGGCAAAAAGATAAAAGGCAAAAAAAAAAATGATTATGATCACAGAGCTTCGTGTTAAAGATTCCTTTTTGTCTCTCATAAAGAGAATTTATATCTGTCTCTGCTTCTGGATCAGGGAGAAGACGAAGCGGCCCTGCGGCGGTGCTACGAAGGAGTCGAGAGGGACGGCGAAGTGATCCATGTCAGGGACACGGTGCTGCTGCTACGATCCGGACCCAGGAAGAAGTCCCTCCCGTACGTCGCGAAGATTTCAGCGCTGTGGGAGGATCCCAAAACAGGTGAGAGACTAGCGGGGGAGGGTCGGAGGAAGGAGAAAAGAGCTGCTTGTTGATCACCTGCCGGTGTGTTTCTCTCTCAGGGGAGCTGATGATGAGCCTTTTCTGGTACTACAGACCCGAGCACACCCAGGGGGGGCGGGATCCCCGCGCACACTGTGAGGTGAGTCCTTAACGGGTCGACGCAGAAGAAATGTTCCATTATGTAAAATCAACTCACCTGTCCATATCGTGATATAAAAAGAAAAAAAATTAGGGCTGAGCAAGTTAACGCGATAATAACGCGCTAACTCATTAATTTATTAACGCAATTATTTTATCACACATTAACGCATGTTGCTCACATGCTTTTATTTTGAAAAGTCTGTTACTGGCTGCTGCAGAACCGGAAGAGAATTGGCAGGTAAACATGCGGAAAAGCTAAAACAGACATGGAGAACGGTAAAAATCCGTGAACTTTTACGGTTCGGGTAGCAACTCAGGTAGCAATATTAACAATTCTGTCTAAAAAAGAAAATTCTGGACTGCAACAAAACTTTTGTGTCATTCCTCCATGTTACATCAGATCTGCTCCATGTGTTCACTGTCCTGCTGTTCTCTAGCTCAGGGATTCCCAAAGTGTGGGGCGCGGCCCTCTGGTGGGCCGTGGTGGTACTGCAGGTGGGCCGTGAAAGGTTATTAAAATAAAGAAATATCTATTAAATCCTAGATTTTTTTAAATATGTGTTTAAATAACTGTAAAAATATTTATTACATGATTTAAAAAATATTTAGAAATAATAAAACAAACCAATTGACTGCTATTCTACTGTCAGCTTAAAATTAACATGACAAGTGACAAGTGTCACCTTATTTGTTGACCCCTTACATTAATATTGGAATGTAGCTTTTAGTTTTGTACGTTTATCAAAGTGGTGTTTAGAGGTTTGCATGGGCCGCAGAGATTTTTTACATTTCAAATTGGGCCTTGGTATTCTGAAGTTTGGGAATGGCTGCTGTAGCTGGTTACTTCAGTGCGGCTCCATCTAGTGGCACAGATGTGTAACGACAACAGAAAGTCCAGTCCTCGATTATAAAACAAATTCAGTTCTGTGGCCCTTTTTTTCATTTCGCATTTTTGATCCAAGTCTAAAATTGAAATATTAAAAAAAACGGTATTTTTTTCATTTTTTTTGTGTTAGATTAAAAAATTAAAAACGTAATAAAATGTCACTTTTTAATTTTTTTTAATTTTTGATTGACAATTGAAAATGGAAAGAATGAATGATACATGGATTGGTAAAGTTACTGAACTTTAACATGGACATTTTCATTTTAAAGTTCTCCAAGACGGAGGATTCAACAGAAACAAGGTTATTTGTAACAACTGACAAGCTGAACTCCCCGTTAAAAGTTTCTGCTGTTACCTCAGAAATTACCTGTTTTAATGTTCTGATCATTTTGTTGGATTTTGTTTGTAGATTTTTTTTTTTTCATAAAAACAGAATGACATTAATGCCCTGGCAGTGGCAATAAGCTTTATTTTGTTTAACATTATTGAGGATGAGATTTACAATAAATATGTGTTACTGTCAAAAGTGTTAAGTTATGGCACTTTAGTTCATATGGCAGCAGAACATTTAAATAAAAGTGCATTTTACACTACTTTTGAATTCATTATTTGATTTTGCGTATACAATGCGATTAATTGTGATTAATCAGGGAAATAATGCGATTAAATCGCAATTAAAAATTTTAATCTTTGCCCAGCCCTAGAAAAAAAAGCTTGTTTGTGCGCAGCAGTGTGGACTGTTATTATTGTGTATATTTTTACAGTGTGGACTGCTGCTGGAGACCTCATTATCTTTCTCTCAGCAGCCCTGAAACTGTTGATAGCTGGTTAGCTCTTCAGCCTAACCACGATGCCAAAACCGACGGCATCTTTCCGACCTCAGCGTTGCACAAACTGAGAGCAGGGTAGAAAACAGTTTCACTGCCAGAAACCTCCATTGTGTTCACGATGAAGGTATCATGTGACTTTCTCCATGCGGTGGCTCGTGGAGTCAAAACACAGCGGCAAAAAATACCGTTTGTCCCACGAACAATCCCAGCTCCCAGTCGGAAAAGTGTTGCAATTCCTTCCAGCCGTCATTCAGCGCGATAGGAAACACTTCTGATGATGTGACACTGTACACCCTCTGTTGGTTTCAGAATGAGATATTCGCCTCTCGGCATCAGGATGAAAATAGCGTCGCCTGCATAGAAGACAGATGTTACGTTCTCCCACTTGCCCAGTACTGTAGGTGAGTAAATACACACACATACGCACACACAAAACCACCAGTGAGAGCTGTTGACGGACAGTCATTCTCTCGGTGCTTCCTATTCAGGGTTGCAAAATTCCGGTAATTTCCGAAGCTGAAAACTTAACTGGAACACGTCACAATTTACTGGACTGAAATGGAAATTTGCAAGATTTCAGGCTGTAACAAAGGACTTAAATATAGTTGGGGGAGAGAAACATCTCTCTGTGTGAGCTAAAACAGTGAGGTTTGACCCACCTAGACCTCCCTGTCCCGCCTCTTCCAGTACTTCAGGGAACTACAGAGGTGTTCCCAGCGCCACCTCAGAGGTGTAATCCCCCCCAGGGCCTCAACCGCATGACACAATGCAGGTTGATGTCAATAGAGGCCTGCGCCTTCCCTGTCTTCCTCCAGCTATTCCAGGGAAAGTAGGCGGGATCACGTAGCCAACTGGTTTTGTCCTCGTCAACGTGACGGGAAACGTATCCTGGAAGTTCTTGGGATTTTCTCTGTGCAGAGGGATCTCTTGGTCATTTTACCCACCTCCGCTAAAACCCTCAAATGCAAAGCGTTACGACTGGCGCTGCCGCCTAGCGCTGCCGCCTAGCAGGTAAAAATAGCACCATGTTCACGGTACTTGTGTAGGCTTTTAATTAACTACATGTATATGTGCATATGGCATTGCAGTCAGGTTTTTAGAGGCTTTCTTAAGAAGCTTTTGCAAATTGGAACATTTCCATAATGGAGGCTACCCAAACACTACTGTTTCTATCCACCAGGTGGCAGCCATGAGTCGCATTTGCAGCTTTTTGGCATTATTCATTTTACAGACAGCTATGGGGTACTTCTGTGATGCTGCGGAGTCTGAACTGCATATTTCTAAAGCAAAGAAGCTACACATCTGTCCCTTCATGACTGGCGTGACGCGGGTGAAGTGGCCAAAAAAATCTCAAAAGATGGAAGGCACTGATTCAGCGCGAGGGGAGGGACTAAACGGGCAAGAACGTTGAGGTGCTGAACCTCACAAGGACTTCCAGGAGATGTTCCCGTCATATCCCCCTGACGAGTCATAGCCCCCTGACGAGTCATAGCCCCCTGACGAGTCATATCCCCCTGACGAGTCATATCCCCATGACGAGTCATATCCCCATGACGAGTCATAGTCCCCCGACGAGTCATATCCCCCTGATGAGTCATAGCCCCCTGACGAGTCATATCCCCCTGACGAGTCATATCCCCTGACATATCCCCCTGATGAGTCATATCCCACTGACTAGTCATATCCCCCTGACGAGTCATATCCCCCTGATGAGTCATAGCCCCCTGACGAGTCATGTCCCCCTGACGAGTCATGTCCCACTGACGAGTCATATCCCCCTAACGAGTCATATCCCACTGACTAGTCATATCCCCCTGACGAGTCATATCCCCCTGACGAGTCATAGCCCCCTGACGAGTCATATCCCCCTGACGAGTCATATCCCCCTGACGAGTCATATCCCCCTGAGTCATATCCCACTGACTAGTCATATCCCCCTGACGAGTCATATCCCCCTGATGAGTCATAGCCCCCTGACGAGTCATATCCCCCTGACGAGTCATATCCCCCTGACGAGTCATAGCCCCCTGACGAGTCAAATCCCCCTGATGAGTCATGTCCCACTGACGAGTCATATCCCCCTGACGAGTCATATCCCCATGACGAGTCATAGCCCCCTGACGAGTCATAGCCCCCTGACGAGTCATATCCCCCTGACGAGTCATATCCCCCTGACGAGTCATATCCCCCTGACGAGTCATAGTCCCCTGACGAGTCATATTCTCCTGACGAGTCATAGTCCCCTCACGAGTCATATCCCCCTGACTAGTCATATCCCCCTGACGAGTCATAGTCCCCTGACGAGTCATATCCCCCTGACGAATCATATCCCCCTGACGAGTCATATCCCCCTGACGAAGTCATATCCCCTGACGAGTCAGATCCCCTGACGAGTCATATCCCCCTGACGAGTCATATCCCCTGAAGTCCCCTGACGAGTCATATCCCCCTGACGAGTCAAATCCCCCTGACGAGTCAAATCCCCCTGACGAGTCAAATCCCCCTGACGAGTCATAGTCCCCTGACGAGTCAAATCCCCCTGACGAGTCAAATCCCCCTGACAAGTCATAGTCCCCTGACGAGTCAAATCCCCCTGACGAGTCAGTTCCCTGACGAGTCAATCCCCCTGACAAGTCATAGTCCCCTGACGAGTCATATCCCCCTGACGAGTCATATCCCACTAACGAGTCATAGTCCCCTGACGAGTGAAATCCTCCTGACGAGTCATATTCTGGACTCTTTGCCCAACCCTGAATTTTCACGCAAAGTTTCTGAAAAATTTTACAGAAATCCCCGTAAACCGCTACACATCTGTGACGCTACACCCGCAGGCCGTAGAAAGTAGGAACGAGCTAACCCGTCTGTCACCTTTTGCTCGTTTTCCTCAGATTTTGTGCCTTGGTGAAGCGACGTGCCGAAGGCGCCCCACCTGGCAGTGCCAGCATGGTGCCCCTCCGCCCCGACTTCGCCCCCCCCCACCACCGCTGTGTGCCCACGGACGTCGACCCCGAGTTGGTGTACCTCTGCCGGCACGTGTACGACTTCCGCTACGGACGCATCTTGAAGAACCTGCAGTAGAGGGCTCGCGGGCTGTCGCACCTTTGAAACAATCATCGCTCCGCTCCTCCTCCTCCACGGAGGATGGGGGGGGTCGTAGAAGGACAGAGCAACCCCCGTCTTGTCTGCTGACCGCCTCACGATCACGGAGTTGGGGGGAGGAGTCTGGTCATGTGACTCGTGATGAAGCACAGATCCCTTTAGTTGGCGACAGAAGGGTTAAATCCATCCCAGTCAGCTCTTCAGCAGCTCCAGTTTCTTAGCTTTCGTCTCCGTGATGATGGTGTCACAGAAGCTTGCGCACCCCCCCACCAGGCTGAGCTAGCGGCGGGGGGGGCGCGGCTAATGAAGGTTGTCGTCTTATTTCCCCTGATTTGAGCTGGTGTGTGCGTGAGAGGATGGAGAGCAGGTGTTGTCAGCTGGGAGGAAGTGTGGCCATGTGATGGGTTTTCTAGGAGGCTTTCAGGCAATCAAACCAAACGAGCAACTTCAGATGAAGTGGAGCTGCTCTCTCAGTCCCTTCATTTTCATCTTGAGCAGAACACGAGCCGAGTCGCGCTCTTGATTCAGGTCTCTGACGCGCTCGAGTGTCGAGGCAGAAATCTGCAACTGATGTTGAACCTTTCGTTTCAGATTCGGGTTTTAAGGCGTCCTGTTCTGGCTCAGAGTCTGCGGTTTTCTGGTTGTTTTCACTCATCGGTCGTCTCTGCGTGCAGTAACACCTTAGGTGCATCGTCCATAGACTTTGAATGCGATGACATCATCTGTTGCCCAGCTGGATTGTGGATTGTGTAGTGAAAATGGTGGACGTCGTTCAGCTCCAGATGCTCACTGGCGTTCGACTGCAAATAGCTGTTAATGATGATATGATTTTTAGAAAAAATGGCGGGAAAGAAAGTCCACATGGCGAAGGAATTGAATCTTTTATGAGTTCTCTAAAATGCCAAGGAAATAAGTTTAAATGTTTCCTTTTATTATCAAGCGAAGGCAACAGGTTCACTTTAAAAACATGGCTTCAACTTAATTCAAGCGAACATTTGCGTACTTTTACGACGCGTCGTCCCGCTGCAGCGACCATCCATGTTAGCAGAAAATCAGAGCGACTACGGAGCGAATGAAGTGTATTTTACATGAGACAACGCTGATAAATGATGAGTGTCTGTGGTTTTCATACGAAGATGAAGGAGAACAAACCTACGCAGTCGGGGCACCGGCATAGCCGACGGCGTAGCCGACGGCGTCGCGTTCACGCGGAGATGTCGAAGCAAGATGCTCGAGCAAGAAATGACGGAGGAGAATTTGATAGATTGAACGAGCAAGAGACCAAACAAAAGTGAAGTTTGGGTGGCGCTTTAAACGTCTGAACGTCCTGCACCTGTAGGGGGAGCTAGAGCGCTAGGTCGCTTCCATCCACCTGAGCGGCCGTAACGGCAGGAAGGTGATTGTCAGCAGCACAGGTGACAACGTCTTTCCTCCTCCCTGCACTTGCTCTCCTCGTCAGCACTTGTTCCCCTGTTATGTTGCACAAATCCATTCCTTAATTACAACACTTTTTTTTTTTTTTTTAATAGCCACCAAAATGTTATTCTAGTAAGAATAGTGAAAATAATGTAGCCTCGCCCGTTTCACAAATTCTTTTATGTGACAGAAACAGTTTGTCTGGTTCTTCTGGATTTGACTTTGACGACCAGGAGGAAGCACCAACCGATGATGGTAACAAAGCAGGAGGAATCTAGAACGGCGCCGCTCTAGTGGCGGCCTGTTGCAGTGTTCCATGCTCGTTCGGATCGCTGTTCTGTCTGGAGACTTTCTGACAACAGTTGATGTAATCCTGGACATAAAACTGCAGAGGAGCACCTCTCCATCTTTTCTTTCTAACTCATATTTCCAAGTAATTTACACTACAGCATCATAATTATTTTTTTCTTTGGGGATCAATGAAGTGTTCGACTCGTTTCGGTTCAGTTGAGCAGACTAGAATCAACAACTGGTGTCGGTTTTTCCAGTAGAAACGTTCGGTACGTTCCGTACCGGTGGAAACGGCGGCGAACAGGAGGCGTACCAGACACATTAGACTGACATTTATTTAATTTTTTCCACTTTGGAACAAGCACAGAGCGATCGGACGGTTCGTAGTTCGGTTTATTCTGCGTCTGTTGGTTCTTTCCAGTCGGATCCAGAGGAACCAGACTCATTATTTGTATTAAAAGAGGAAAAGGGTTGAGTTGGCTGGCCGGGATAAAGGACAGTTTGTAATTTATTTGTGTGATTTTTGACCATCAGAAGGAAACGGTGTGTCACGGCGTGAACTGTATATTTCTGTTGGACTCAAGTTCAGGAGTCAATAACGTGTTTGTCACGTTATCGACCTGAAGACTCCCATGAAATATCCAGAGTCTATATTTAGTACTGAAGTCTTTCCATTTGTTTTTTTTAATTCTTTTTTAATCAGCTCTGACTTACGTTTGTGAGTTCAGACGATACATTTATGTACGTTTCCACACTGTAAAAGTGACCAGAGCTGAAGGAGCATCAGGATGGAGGCCAGACCTTCATGATGGAGGTGCATCCAGACCGAAGGAGCGGTGGGATGTTCGATACTTTAACCTGAGCGGTGGCCACTTTCAAACCGCGCTCTTCTGTTGCCTTTTTAACCTGCAAGTGTTTTACTGTCACTCGAGTGGCGTCGGAGTGTGTGTACCTTTAAGAACGTAAAGGCCTGATGGCGTTCCTCGGCGGCGAGGCCCCCGTTCAAACAGCATCCCAACCCAAAACTAAATTCAGTCCTGAATATTACATTTTTTTAAATTCTTATCAACCCCCTGATTCTTTAAAAAAAAAAGTAATATATATTCTACTTTACTTTCTTTTTCGTAAGAATATTTTATTATGTCGATTTCCTAAGATGGCATATGCAATATATTTTTAGACTTACTATTTTTGAAAAAATGGACTTAACAGATTAAAAAAAAAAAAAAAAAAACCCTTAAAAAAAGCGTTATTTTTAGTTGACTTGATTAGTTTAAAACCGTCACGGCGTTCATTAAGGTCTGACCAAAACGAGAGGAGGTGAAGTGTACATATCTGAGTCACGGGAAGCACGGCGCACTCTTTAAACTAGCAGACAGCCAATGCACAGCGTAGTCGTTTTTTTGTTTTGCAAGATCTGTAGTAATTATATTTAAAGCAAGAAGAAGAAAAAAATATTTAAATGAAGAAAACGATAAGATATATTAAGATTTCAGATTTTAACTTATTTGGAAGTACTGTGTCTAATTAATTAAGTGTATCCTGTGTGTTTGTGCTCCAGGATAGAAATGGTTTCTGTTCGTTCGTAGCTGAAGAGTTTAGAGAGTCGAAGGTGGAGGACGGGAGTCCCGGTTAGTTTAGGTGAGTTTTGTCGTGCGGGGGGGAGGGGGGGGGGGGGGGGGGGGGGGGACCGCCTCCAGCTCTCCTGCTGAACCTGGCCGACCTTCGGTGTGCTGTGTTTTGAGGAGAACGGCAGCATGGTCACCTGAGCTTTTATTGATCCGGCCTGTTGGGAGAGAGACCAGCAGTAAATCTGAGACAGGGCATGGACGGGGGGGTGGGGGGGGGGGGGGGGGGTGATGCTCCTGAGCTTCAGGCAGAAGATCCCCTCAGAACATCTGCAAGAAGAGCAGAAGCCCCGCCCCCAGATCCAGGTGCAGCAGGGGGGGTGTCGCTCTTCTCACGCATGTCCATCGATCTGTTTGTCTCCCGGAGGACATTTGTGCTAAAAAAGGTTCCCGTAGCTGCATTTCTCGTCTCTTCAGCAGCTTTTTCTCCTCACGTTCGTATTTTTTTTTTCCTTTTTTACGACAGAGAGAGAAAAAGAAGTCAACAAAAGCTCAGTGAGCCATGCGCCGTCCTCCAAGTGCCGGCCAGTAGGCATTTGCCAATTGTGCTAGTAAAAGTGGCATATTATGCTAGTGGCAAATTATGCTCAAATTATGCTCGCTTTTCAAAATTATGCTACTTTTTGAAAAAAAATTATTCTATTGTTAATCTATCGTTTTTAGTAGCTGAGATCTTCGTTTTCTTGAATTATTCAAAAATTGTGCTATTAAGACAAGAAAATATACGGATTATGCTAGCAGTGCTACTTTTGGAAAAAGGGCAAAAATTATGCTCAATTTTCAGATTATGCCAAAAATTATGCTAGCACAATCGGCAAGAGCCTACCGGCCAGCCCTGCCGAAAGATTAGAGCTGAGCGATTTTATCGATTCTGCGATATATATCGATATTTTTATTTCCCCGGAGAGTATCGATTTTTCAGTCGCGGGTATCGATATTCTAAGCTTCTTTCAAAACCCCCGTGTCCCACCTTTAAAAGCTTGCAAGCAACAATTTGCACTGTTTAAATAAATGAAACTATTTTTCTCAACAAATCTTTTATTCATTTTGTCCAACATTTGCAGCCATATAATGTGTAATTGATGCTTTCAGTTCAATTAATTCAAACAAAGTCATTGGAACACTCACAAGATGTCACCAAAATCACTTTGTCCCTTTAAAATCTTTCAGGAAATGATGTAAATGTATTGTAAGATGAATATCGATATATATCGTATCGTCAGCCGAATATCGCGTATCGTATCGCGATATTAGTGTATCGCTACAGCCCTACAAACGATCGTACGTTATCATGACTCAATCACTCGCAGGCTTTCGCATGTGCACGGTTGCATCCTTCGCCGCCATGACAGCGAGGCCGGGCCGGCGTGCTCCCGGCGGGCGCTCCGGAGCTGAAACGGCGAGGAATGTTGGCCCCTCCCCCCCCAGGTGAATCTAAAGCAGCCAACCCACCTGTGAGGTCCTGCTTCCTCTGTGGCCTGTGCTGATGCTTAGTGTTGGCATATATTTTATATATTTGGAAAAATGGGGAAATATACAGTTTAGATATTTTTGGAGTAGAAAGAAATGTGCGTATCGGATTATTGTCACTTTGTCATGCTCTCTGAAGATCTCTTGGATTGTTTGTTTTTTTTTTTTTTTACTTTAAAGAATTATATATTATCCCAACTGATTTAATGTACTGTTGAGAGAATATTTATAAAATCTAAGTGCTTTGTGAACGTTCTGAATCTGGGTTTTTATTCCACAGTCTGCTATGATTTACATTTACATTACAAAGGGCATATTTTTAAACTCGATCAAGTCAGATCAGCTGAGGACACCCCCCCCCCCCCCTTCCCTTCCTCCAGTCTCTATAGCAACCTTTGAAGAGACCTTATAGTGAGCAAAACGAGGAGGCGGATCAACAGGAAGCAGGTACGAGTTCCTCCACCAGTCAGCTGCGATGCTGCAGAGTGTCCACAGGAGGTCAGTAGTGAGACACCAGGTGCAGATCTTTGATTAAAGTCTCCTCTGACCTCATCGATCCGGCTTTAATCGGGACAGGCCGTCCATGGTTATCCGTCTGGATATATCTGGAGAAGAGTCTTGACCTCCTTTCATCCCTCTATCCATGTTTCCTTCTCCTACATTCACTGTCATCAGAGTCTCCATCTGCCTCTGGCCTTCATCAGGCTTCAGGGCATTATGGGTGTTCAGCAGGCAGACGTGACGCACCGCCGGCGGCCTCGTAGTCCGCTACCCGGGGATGACAGCCGCCGCAGCGGTGGATTAGTCTCGTTGTGATAAAACCAGGTGCTTTGACCTGAGAGGCTCCTGGAGGCTGTAACGCTGTCATTACGCCACCTGGAGGCGGTTCTTCAAAATGACTTCCCTGAACATTTATAGATTACATCAGCGAACAGAGTGGAGCGTATTGTTCATGATGACCACATGCAGCGTCCCACCGTTATTTCAACTCTACGACGTTGACCGACACCTTCAGGTTTGGTGTCTTGTGATGCAACGTTTAGATATGAAACGTCCAAACAGTGTTTGTTGTATTTTTGTTTTTAATGTTGCATTTGCACAAAAAGGGAGACGCCGCAGCTGTTTCAGCGTCAGCGGTGATTATGACAACGCAGGCTTTCTGATCTGTTCTGATTATTGATGAGTGAACAGAATTTCAGGTAACAGAGAAAGAAATCCTTCACTAAAAGATCTCCTACCCTACCTTTAAGTACAGTGTCTGAAAGATAGGGCTCCTTCGAAAAAGAGACTTGTTCTCAAAGGACTTCCCTGGTAAAATAAAGGTTAAATAAAAATGTATTTATTGATGCTGGTCAACTCACACTACTGCTAATAAAAGGGTCGAGACAGTCCAGAGTCAGAAACTTTGGATTTCAATTCCTCTTCCAGTCGTTTCAATAATGGTGTAATTATTTATTAAATATAAATGACAGACAGCCTTTTCACAAGAGTACCAGCTACTGTTCTTTATGCAACTACAAATGTAGAGCAAAGTTGGAAGTTCTTCCATCTCTTCATAGCTGTTTGATCCATCTCTTCCTTTGTTCCATCTCTTCATAGTTTTTGTTCCATCTCTTCCTTCGTTCCATCTCTTCGTAGCTTTTGTTCCATCTCATCTTTTGTTCCATCTCTTGCTAGCTTTTTGTTACATCTCTTTGTAGCTTTTGTTCAATTTTTATTTGTAGCTTTTTTTTCCATCTCTTCGTAGCTTTTTGTTCCATCTCTTCGTAGCTTTTGTTCAATTTCTTCGTAGTTTTTTGTTCCATCTCTTCGTAGCTTTTGTTCCATCTCTTCCTTCGTTCCATCTCTTCGTAGCTTTTGTTCAATTTCTTCGTAGTTTTTTGTTCCATCTCTTCTGAGTTCTTGTTCCATCTCTTTCTTTGTTCCATCTCTTTGTAGCTTTTTGTTCCATCTCTTCGTAGCTTTTGTTCCATCTCTTCGTTTGTTCCATCTCTTTGTAGCTTTTTGTTCCATCTCTTCGTAGCTTTTGTTCCATCTCTTCGTAGCTTTTGTTCCATCTCTTCGTAGCTTTTGTTCCATCTCTTCGTTTGTTCCATCTCTTCGTAGCTTTTGTTCCATCTCTTTGTAGCTTTTGTTCCATCTCTTCGTTTGTTCCATCTCTTCGTAGCTTTTGTTCCATCTCTTCGTAGCTTTTGTTCCATCTCTTCCTTTGTTCCATCTCTTCGTAGCTTTTGTTCCATCTCTTCGTAGCTTTTTGTTCCATCTCTTCGCTTTTGTTCCATCTCTTCGTAGCTTTTGTTCCTTCTCTTCGTTTGTTCCATCTCTTCGTAGCTTTTGTTCCATCTCTTCGTTTGTTCCATCTCTTCGTAGCTTTTGTTCCATCTCTTCGTTGTCTTTTGTTCCATCTCTTCGTAGCTTTTGTTCCATCTCTTCGTAGCTTTTGTTCCATCTCTTCGTTTGTTCCATCTCTTCGTAGCTTTTGTTCCATCTCTTCGTAGCTTTTGTTCCATCTCTTCGTTTTGTTCCATCTCTTCGTAGCTTTTGTTCCATCTCTTCGTAGCTTTTTGTTCCATCTCTTCGTAGCTTTTGTTCCATTCTTCGTACTTTTGTTCCATCTCTTCGTAGCTTTGTTCCATCTCTTCGTTTGTTCCATCTCTCGTAGCTTTTGTTCCATTCTTTTTGTTCCATCTCTTCGTAGCTTTTTGTTCCATCTCTTCCTAGCTTTTTGTTCCATCTCTTCGTAGCTTTTGTTCCATCCCTTCGTAGCTTTTGTTCCATCTCGTCCTAGCTTTTTGTTCCATCTCTTCCTAGCTTTTTGTTCCATCTCTTCGTAGCTTTTTGTTCCATCTCTTCCTAGCTTTTTGTTCCATCTCTTCGTAGCTTTTTGTTCCATCTCTTCCTAGCTTTTTGTTCCATCTCTTCGTAGCTTTTTGTTCCATCTCTTCCTAGCTTTTGTTCCATCCCTTCGTAGCTTTTGTTCCATCTCGTCCTAGCTTTTTGTTCCATCTCTTCCTAGCTTTTTGTTCCATCTCTTCGTAGCTTTTTGTTCCATCTCTTCCTAGCTTTTTGTTCCATCTCTTCGTAGCTTTTTGTTCCATCTCTTCCTAGCTTTTTGTTCCATCTCTTCGTAGCTTTTGTTCCATCCCTTCGTAGCTTTTATTCCATCTCTTCGTAGCTTTTGTTCCATCTCTTCGTAGCTTTTGTTCCATCTCTTCGTAGCTTTTGTTCCATCTCTTCGTAACTTTTGTTCCATCACTTCGTAGTTTTTGTTCCATCTCTTCGTAGTTTTTGTTCCATCTCTTCGTAGTTTTTGTTCCATCTCTTCGTAACTTTTGTTCCATCTCTTCGTAGTTTTTGTTCCATCTCTTCGTAGTTTTTGTTCCATCTCTTCGTAGTTTTTGTTCCATCTCTTCGTAGCTTTTGTTCCATCTCTTCGTAGTTTTTGTTCCATTCTTTAGTTTTTGTTCCATCTCTTCGTAGCTTTTTGTTCCATCTCTTCGTAGTTTTTGTTCCATCTCTTCGTAGTTTTTGTTCCATCTCTTCGTAGTTTTTGTTCATCTCTTCGTTGCTTTTGTTCCATCTCTTCGTAGTTTTTGTTCCATCTCTTCGTAGTTTTTGTTCCATCTCTTCGTAGTTTTTGTTCCATCTCTTCGTAGCTTTTGTTCCATCAGTTCGTAGTTTTTGTTCCATCTCTTCGTAGTTTTTGTTCCATCTCTTCGTAGTTTTTGTTCCATCTCTTCGTAGTTTTTGTTCCATCTCTTCGTAGCTTTTGTTCCATCTCTTCGTAGTTTTTTTTCCATCTCTTCGTAGTTTTTGTTCCATCTCTTCGTAGTTTTTGTTTCATCTCTTCGTAGCTTTTTGTTACAACTGAACTGAAACATTGTCATTTCAGCTTCGTTCTTGTTTTAGCGCATTAAAAATAAACAGGCCTCTTAAATTATAATCACCTCTTAACCCTAAAAGATTTCCTGAATATAAACCAGAGGGCTCTTATTAAATACTCTGTATATTATTACATTTATATATATATATATAAATATATCCAACATCACTAATTTAAAGTATTTGAATAAATAATGTGTTAGTTGGCTCACAATGTCCAGCTTTATTCATTATTCTAATAGCTCTTTTTGTAATTTAATATACACGTCTATACTTGTTTTACCTACACATTTAAGCTCATGATAATTATGATAATTATTATAAATGAGGTATAAACAAAGAGGAGTATATCATAGGTGTCTTTGCCACTTTATGTTGACTGTTGGTTGTTCATGACGGTGAAAAGACAGAAGGGAGAGAGATCCAGGAGAGCCGAGCCGAGCCCAGAAAGCTCTGGCAGAACCATCTGCTGCAGACGGAGTCGATCCAACAAACTGCCGAACAGGCAAAACAAAGGTCCGCTTACCCGGGAGGAGACCCGGACCAGATCACCTCACCAGCTCTTCATCTGCTCCTGTTTCCTTCTCTGTTGGTTTAATTACCACATCCGGCTTACTGTCCTCCTGATGACTGTAATTAATCAAGGCCCGCTCCCTAATCTCGGAGTCTCATCATCCTCACGGCGCTCCGGGGCCGACCACGCCGGATGGTCGCCTGCAGTAAGCTACTTCTGGGGAGTGGAATTGTGGGATGTCTGCAACTTTAGCATGTAGCAGCGAATTCATCGGTCCCACCCTGCTGTTTTAGCTTCTTTAACTTCCCCACAGGAGCCCCACGCCAGGAATTCCCACCCATGTTCTACCTGTTAGGGGTTCCCAGGTGCATCCTGGGAACTTTGAGGTGTTTGAGGAGTTCTTCACTCGTCCTCCCACACTGAGAGAGAAAGACTCCTACCCTCCCAGTCTTTTCCTCCTCACGGGCTTCAGATGGCTTACCGGCTCCTTAATCTGTCCTCTGAGTGACATCACCGCTTCACACCCTCCTTATGGGACATTACTGGTGGTTACTGCCGGGATAGAGAAGGTGGATCAGCTCAGTGAAGGTAAAGGAGACTCGGTAAAAGCTTGCAGGATCACGCGGACTCTGTCGGACCCGGAGCAGAACCAGAACCAGAACCAGAACCAGCAGCAGCAGAGGGCATGGACGAGCTGGTGGACCACGGTCTAGGAATGGAGGAGGTGGCCCACGGCCTGGCGGCGAGACCTTCGCTGAAGGACAGCTACCACAGCGACTCCCTGCTGGCGCCGGACACCGACTTCATGACAGGTAGAGTCGGGCGAGCTCAGGTGTCAAGAGGGTCGGTTCACCTGCACGCTTCCTGCCTCTAAGATGGCGCGTGCAGGCTGAAAGTCCCAGATGACCTGCACAGGTGACGGGCAGAGCAGGTTCCTTTAGGCTTCTGCATCTACACTGTAAAAAAAATGTAATATAACAGAATTTTACTGTCTATTTTACAGATATTTTTCTGTATTTTTAAAATACAGTTTAATTTACAAAAATAGACCGATTTTACATGTCAAATGTAAAATAACATTTAATCACTGTAACTGTGAAAACACACAATATTTATTTTCTTTTATAAAAGAACCCCTATTAAAAATACATATATTTATTGTTAAAATACGTTCACAAATATATCGTAATTTCACAAATATTTGTCTGTTATCTAAGGGAATAAACTGTAAAACTGCTAGTGATCTGGCAGGTCCTTTTTGGGTCGTTTCCCAGCATCCTTTGCAGCCCTGGTTGTTTAGGTGTTTATCTGTGTTTATTTGTTAGCTATTTGATTTAATGCTGCCATCTAAGTAAAGTCTGTTGCTGGTTTGACCCCCTGTTGGTTCAGACCCTTTACATTTAAAATGTTCATTTGTGTCACCCTGAGTTAAGTCTGTCTGTGTTCGAATGAGAACCCGTGAGTTTATTTAATAAAGTGTGCAAAACAAAACTTTTGGTATGCAAAAACAGGAAGTTGACAAAAATACTCCTTTAGCTAGCGCCATGGCTCTGCCAGGTGCTGCAGACCAGGATCCACTACAATGCAAAAGGTACAGTTCTTAAAATTGTAGCAATTTTAACCCAATTTCTAGGTTTTTTGACATGTTTTGAAAAATTAATCACATTATTTTTTGTGTCATATACTGTTATAAGATAAGATAAGATAAGATAGCACTTTATTGATCCCACGACGGGGAAATTTGTGCGTTACCACAGCTCAATTTACAGAAAAACAAAATAACAATATATAAACAATATATATATATATATGAACACATTTCTGTAAATTTAAGCATTATTATTCGTAATACAGCATTTACTTACCATATTTCTCAGTAATTGAATTGTTTTAAAATGTGAAAATGTTTCTCTTTAAATGTTAAAAACAACCTAAAAATAAAGCAAAATCTAGTTAAAATTACAACTACAAACTATTTTGATTATGGAAAAAACCTGTATTTTTATGAGAAAGTAATTTTCTGTTATTTCACGGTATTTTTCTGGCGCCCCAGCTGCCGGAAAATTACAGTTTTTTTACGATTTTTTTTTACAGTGTAGTATATCAATGAATAGTGATTTTTTTTCATTTACAACCAACGCTTCTCATATTCTCTGATGTGCCTCCAGAAAAACAGAAATCCATGATTGTGAGATTAAAAGATAAAATTCTGGAGTGACACCTGACTGATCATGGAAGAGGTGTATCTGAGCTCAAACCAGATCTTGAAAGTTTAGGTAAAACCTCTCAGATAAATCCACCTTGGAAGCAGGTTTTTTTTTTTTTTTTTTTTTGCATGTCGGTTCGTTAGTTCATTTAAATCCTAAATGTAACTCCTTCCGTGAGATGAGGAGATTTAAGGAAGCGTCTTGTCCTCTGCTGACATCAACGGACTGATAAGTGAAGGCTCTCTCGTGCGCACGTGGCCCGTGCGCGTCAGCGTGCACAGACGCGACGGGAGCGAGGAGATGAACAGACTCCTGCTGCTGCATTTGCTGCAAATCAGGTTTTGATTTAATTTTCACACTGGAGGTTTTTGCATCACCTGTTTCTCCGCACATTCACGCATTCTGCCGTGCACGTGAAACGTGTGCTCACGTGCGCGTGAGAAGCGTGGCCAGGTTAGTGCAGGGAGCGCGCCTTGGGTCTGCTAATTCCCTTTTACAGCATCGGGATTATGGGACTATTTTAATCCCAATCTCTCATCGGGGTGCGCGGAGGCGGGGCCAGGGTGACGTCACGGCCCGGACGGGAGGGGAGACAGAAGATCACGGGCTCGTGCAGGATCACGGCTCTCCACGGGAGGCAGATTACTGCTGAATGATTATACTGAGAGTCCTGCAGGCAGCAGGTCATCGCTGCTAAAAGGCTCGTGCAGAGTTACAGAAAAAAAAAAGATGGATTGTTAATGAGGGGTGCGGTAAAGGACTGTATATGACTCGATTCTGACTGTTCCGAATATCTAGCTTCGCTCCAGGTGTGTCGGTCAGAACACAGATGCTGACAACTTCTCTTGGTTTGACTGTTTATTAACTCAAGCAACAGTACAGAACATGGGTCTGGCTCTTTGTGACTGAGTGTGAGTGGTTCTGTTAACCAAGAAACAAACTGAAATCATTATTTAACTCACATTACATACAGCATGAACATAACTTTATGCCAGAATGTGACAATAATGTGCATCTTTAATATTTGTAGAAATACAAACATCACTGTATATTCTGCTTTTTAAACAATTGGCATTAACAACGCCCACTAACTTCCACACTGAACGCACGCATTCATCACGAGCTAATCAATTAACAATCACATGACTAAAAGTTAACAAGTAAGCTCGGTGAAAATAATTATCAACTTAGGAAAATAAAAACCGCTTAAATGAACTGAGATGGGACTTACAGGTCTCATGGACGCACGCACACAATATCCGTGAACCGCTTGCACAGTGAACTCTGCCTGGAAGCCGCCTCTCTCTTTTTTCCTCCTCTCCGCAGCGTCGGCTGTCTGCAGATTCGCGGGCGCTCGCTCCCGATGCGCTGCGCGTGGCCGTCGCGTGTATTCGCCTTTTTTTATCGCTCGCTCAGAGCGCACAGATCGATCACAGCCAGTCTCTGGCCCTTTCGTACAGCCGCCCCCAAACAGCGGTAGCTGTTTGCACCAACGAAAGGCTAATCATCCTGGGGGGGTGCAGTTTGATCCTCATTATCTGGTATGGCTGGGAGGACGACCAGGCGGGCGACAGGCCTGGTGTAGACCTTGTCCTTTATCTTCACGTCAGCAGACCTCACGTGACCGTCTGCACTGGTGTGCACCTTTATAACCCGTCCAATCGGCCAGAGTGCCCTCGGAAGCTGGGGGTCTACCAGCATGACGACCTTGTCCTCGGTGAGGTTGACTCGGATGGCGTGCCATTTCTGGCGGGCTTGCATACCCGGGAGATAGTACCGGATGAAGCTTGACCAGAAATGGTCTGTCAAGATCTGAGAGTGTCTCCACCGGCGTCTGCTCAAAAGCTCGGTAGCTGGATACACTACCTGAGGTAGGGACCCGTCTCGCCGCCCCATCAATAAGAGACTTGGGGTGACCGGGTCTGGATCGGCGACACTGGACGACACATAACCCAAGGGTTTGGAATTCAGCAGGCCCTCGACCTCTATTAGCACCGTCCGAAGCACCTCCTCAGTCTGTGGCTGAGCCCCCACAGTGGTGTAGAGCGCCTGCTTGACCGAGCGAATCTCCCTCTCCCAGACTCCCCCGAAGTGTGGAGCCGCAGGTGGGTTGAAGTGAAAGAGTATCTTCTCCTTGGCAAGGCTCTGTTGTAGCTCCGGAGACAGTGCTGCGAACGCCTCGCGTAGCTCCTTCTCTCCTCCTCGGAAGTTCGTTCCCTGATCTGAAAACAACTCAGCCGGGGTCCCTCGGCGAGCAACGAACCTCCTCAGGGCCATCAAAAAGGAGTCGGCGTCAATGCTAGTGAGGAGGTCCAAGTGCACGGCTTGCGTGGTTAGGCACTTAAAGATTATCCCCCATCTCTTTCGAGGCGACGCCCAATCTTCACTTGGAACGGCCCAAAGCAGTCCATACCTGTGGAGTGGAAGGCTGGCTTGAAGAGGCGAAGGCGCGCCGCTGGTAGGTCAGCCATCTTGGGAACCACCGGTCTGGACTTCCACCGATGGCACTCTGCACAGGTATACTGGTGGCGACGGATAGCCTCCCGTCCCCTGAGGATCCACAAAGTACGCCGGATCTCAGCAAACACCCGCTCTGGACCAGGGTGGCGCAAACGACTGTCATAATCCTGTATCAGGAGTTTGACGGCAGTGTGGCTGGGATCCAGAACGATGGGATGCAGGGTGGCGTAGTCTAGTTCATCAGATCTCCGTAACCTTCCACCAACCCGGATGACTTGACTTGCCTCGTCGAACTCTGGGGACAAGGTAAGTAAGCGGCTGCTTGATGGAACAGGTTTGCCAGCTTTCAAAAGACGCAGCTCTTCTGGAAAACTGTCCTGTTGGGCTCGCTGGAAGATGAGAGTCTCTGCTTTCTGGTAATCTGCTGCTGTAGGGCTGCTCTGCTGACCCGCCGCCCCGTGAAGCTCCTGCGCAGTGATCTCAACAATCTCTCTCCATGTCTTGCACTTGTCCACGTCCTGAGTTTGGGGCTTCCCCGCTGTGGACGTGACTCCACAGAAGGCCGACTTCCGGAGTTCTGAGACCTCTTCTTCAGCAACACGGGGAGGGTTCCCTGGCCACTCGTCTGGAGTTTGGAGGAGGAACGGTGGGCCCTGACTCCACCTATTGGGTTCTGCAAGATCTCTCAGGGTCTTCCCTCTGGTGATATCATCTGCCGGGTTCTTTGCTGAATCCACATACCGCCATGCCCGGAGATCTGTGAGCTCCTGGATTTCAGCAACCCTCGTTCCAACAAAAACCTTAAAGCGGCAGGACTCAGACTGTAGCCACATTAACACGGTTGTAGAATCAGTCCACAATGTGATTCCGTGGATCTTCAGGGTGAGCTCCTGTTGGATCACTGTGGCTATCTGCGCTCCACCGCTGCGCACAGCTCCAGTCTTGGCATGGACAGGAGACGTTTGGGTGCCACTCTCGATCTTGCCATGAGGAACGCCAGGTAGGTGTTGCCCTGATGGTCCTGGGTTCGCAAATATGCCACAGCCCCATACGCCTTCTCGGAGGCGTCACAGAATATGTGGATCTCACGTACGGCGCTGACACTGTCCACAGCTTCGGGGGTGTAGCACCTTGGCAGGCTGATGGATGGTAGAACCTGCAGTTCCTCCACCCACTCGTTCCAGGCATCTAGAAGCTCTTGGGGGAGGAGGGGATCGTCCCATTCTCTGTTCTTTTCCCAGAGACGCTGGACCAGGACCTTAGCTCTGGTTGTATAAGGCAAGATGTACCCGAGGGGGTCGTACTGGCTCGCCAGAACCTTGTACACATTCCGCATGGTCGGCGCTCCACAATCCACCGGACGCTGTTTGTACCCTAGGGTGTCATACTGGAAGTGCCAACTGAGCCCGAGCGTCGACTCAGGGACATCTGCTCTCTCTTGGGTGAGCCAGAGCTCCAGGCTGTCTGATTGGGCTTCCTTTGGCAGGTGACCAACAACGCTGGGGTTGTTGCTGGCCCACTGGCGCAGCTCAAAGCCACCAGAGGCTAGGAGGGTCCTCAGCCTGTCCACGAGCTCTCTGGCCTCTGCAGTTGTTGGTAGACTCTGGAGGCAGTTGTCCACATAGAAACATCGCTCCACTGAGGACCGGACACTGTCTCCAGGTTCACTGTGGTCCCAAACGTGCTTCTGCAGGGCGTAGGTCGCGCAGCACGGACTACAAGTGGTACCAAAAGGTAACACCTGCCACTCAAAGACGTCTGGGGGATCGTCTCTCCTCAGGTCACGCCACAAAAACCGAAGCAGAGGCTTGTCTTCTGGTAAGAGGCAGACCTGGTGAAACATCCCTTTAATGTCTGCGCTGATGGCCACAGGATGCTCTCTAAAACGAAGCAACACTCCCAGGAGAGATGCTCCAAGAGTTGGTCCGGGTAGGAGGGACTCGTTCAGGTTCAGGCCATGGAACTGGTATGAGCAGTTAAACACAATGCGGTTTTTCCCATTGTGGCTCACCATGTGGTGCGGGATGTACCACGATTCCCCATCTTGGCTGAGTGCACCAGGCTCCAGTTTGAGGACTGAGCCTGCATCAACCAGCTTCTTTATCTCAGCTTGGTAAGCTGTGGTCTTCTCCGGATCCTTGGCCAACCTTCTCTCTGTGCTCCGAAGGCTTGGCATGACTGCATCCTTTGGGGCCTGGAAGTGTGGCATGTCCTTCTTACGGAGAAGTGGCGTAGCATAGCGCACTCCGTTCACCTCCACACGTTTAGTCTTCCTGTCCAGTAGATTGACCGCCTCTTGATCCTGTCTAGACCGGGTCACCACTTTCTCCTTCCTGTATGGCAACACATCGAGCTGCCACAACTTCTCGACGTTCCGGAGGAGCTCCATGGTGGTGGGGACTGTGGACGTCAGGAGACACTGCTGTGGCCGTAGCTGTTGTGTTACTATCCGTGCTGGGCCCTGCAACGTCCAACCCAGTCTGGTCCTGATGGCGGCTGGTCCGCCCGGGGGACCCAACTTCACTGGCTCAATGGGGGTGATGAGGTGGGAGTTGTCGGCACCAATGAGGATGAGTGGTCTGGCGTTCTCAAACTGCTGGAGGGAGAGACCAGCTAGGTGCCGGTACCTTTTCTGAAGACTAGCCACCGGATAGGAGTGGTCTGACAATGCCAACTGAGTAGCGGTGAAAGCTCTCTTGATACCGAATCTCTTCCTGGGCTGTGAGGCAGGAGATACACTGAATGATACAGCCGCCCCCCGGAGGGTCTGAACATCTTGACGGATGGTTCGAAGGGCAAGATCTTCTGGTGTCCCCTCTAGACCCAGCTTCTCTGCAGCAGCAGTAAGGAGCATTGTGCGCTCGGACCCATCATCCAGTATAGCATAGGTGTCCAGGGCATGCTTGCCGTTGCGTAGGATCACCTTAGTTACCTTTAGCAGCACACGGTTGCAGTCAGTCGGTCGGTCTAGGTAGAGTACCTCGGTAGGTGTGTTTACCAGGCACTGCGTCTCCTTAGACTCCTCCTTTGGCTTCTCCTTAGGTGCTCGGCTGTTGACCTCATGGAGTACTTGCAAGTGCTTACCTTGGCAAAGACCGCAGAGCTTCTTGAGGGTACACTGTGCGGCCTGATGGGACCTCCCGCAGCGCCAGCATTTGTTGTTAGACCGTATCCACTCAGTGATCTGGGCTTTGGTGAGCTTCTGGATAGCTGAGCACTGATTGAGGTAGTGGGCTTCGTTGTCACAGTAAGGACAATAGGCCTTTGCTTTGGGCTTCTTCCTTTCCGAAGGGGCAGGGGGAGTGTTTCCCTTTCCCTCTACGTCCTTAGCCTGGTGGAAGACAGATGTCGTACGATGTCCGTAGCGTGCCTCTGACTTCCGTCCCTGGTTTCCTTTCTGTGCTTTGGTAGGTGAACTGCCATCCAAGTCCTGACACCATGTCTCGTACTGGAGCCAGTTCGCGAAGTCCTGGAGCGTGTATGTGGTTCCTGGATTGCGAAACATACAACGTCGAAAGTCCGACCTCATTTCCAGCGGCAGCTTACTGAGCAGGCGTGCTACATGCGATCCACATCGCAGCTCACTCTCGCCTGCAGGACCCAGAGTCTTTAGCATTCCGACCAGCGACTGAACCCGTAAGGCGAAACTCTCAAAGGCGGCAGTGTCACCACGGCAAATGTCAGGTGAGGTCATAACACTTTCTATTCTCTTTAGTGCGACCTGGTACGGCTGGCCAAACTTCTCATTCAGAGCTGCCATCGTGTCTGAATACGGAGTCGCGGAGTGGAGGTATGAATCCGCCACTAGACATGCCTCTTCCAGCTTTAGGTGGTCAGTTAAAATCTGATATTTGAAGAGCTCTGTTGCATCAGCGGGCAGCAGGTTCTCTAGAGCAATCTTCAGACGAGCGAACTGACTTGGGTCTCGCTGGCTGAAGTCCGGGATAGTGGGCCTGGGTCCCCTGTAAGACAACTCTGCTCGAAGGGGGTTGATGTAGGAGTTTCCAGGCGGTGGCTCGGCTGGCCTTAGCTGAGGTGCAGGTGTACCTTGCCTGGGGTACGCTGGTTGCGGAGGGGCCCATTGAGGTGCTGGCCTAGTCTGCAGGCCTGGCTGGCACTGGATTGGTGTGGAGCTGGAATGAGGAGGGTGATGCTGGGGCTCTCCGTAGCCCAGCTGCCTAGGGGGCAGACCCACCTGGAACGAACGCTCTCTGTTTGGAGGAAAGGGACTCACCACTGCTGGTCTGTTGCGGGCTGCAGCAGCAGGGGGGGTGGCGAACCCTAATTCCTGGAGCTCGCGCATGGCCTGGTCCAGGAGGTCTGTCACATAACCACGCTGTGGTTCCTCTTCAGGCTTCGGCCCTAGCAGTAGCGGTGCAGGCCCTGGTGGTGGAGGTTCAGGCCATGCGAGGGGGGGTTCAGGCCATGCTGGGGGAGGTTCGGGCCATGCTGGGAGATGTTCTGGCCATGGTGGTGGGGGTTCTGGCCATTCACCTTCGTCCTGGTGCGCCCCTGCTTGGGGCGGAGCATAAACAGGTGGGGGTGGAGGTAGGTCGTCAGGCCCCTCATCGGGACCCACCTGTTGGTTGGGGGGAGGTACGGGGGCATGAGTAATTGTCGCTGCCTGTGCTTCTGTGAGGATGCGTACTGAGTCAGCGAGCGACCTCATGTCCTTTCTGAGTGATTGCAGCTGCCCGAAGTCCCTATGCATGGCTAGCTGAGCTTCACGAAGCTGCGTGTTCTCCTCTCTTATCATCTCCAACTCCTGATAGAAGCCGAAGGAGCTATCCTGCTCTCCGTACAGGCTCTTGCCTCGGCGGCGATAAGGGGAGTGGCTAGGAGGAGTGAGGGAAGTCATCTTGGCTGCTCCCTCCTGGTGATGATACTCATCCTCTTCTGACCCATGTTCATATGTTACTGTGCTTGAGCGATGTATATTTCGTGGACAGTCCAATTCGTAATCATCCAGATGACGTGGTGGACGTCTATCCCTCTTTGGACGGGTTCCACTACTGTACTGCTGCATCCTTCTCCTGGAGTAAAGGTCAGATATCCGGCTCGAAGGACCTCAATGTTAATGAGGGGTGCGGTAAAGGACTGTATATGACTCGATTCTGACTGTTCCGAATATCTAGCTTCGCTCCAGGTGTGTCGGTCAGAACACAGATGCTGACAACTTCTCTTGGTTTGACTGTTTATTAACTCAAGCAACAGTACAGAACATGGGTCTGGCTCTTTGTGACTGAGTGTGAGTGGTTCTGTTAACCAAGAAACAAACTGAAATCATTATTTAACTCACATTACATACAGCATGAACATAACTTTATGCCAGGATGTGACAATAATGTGCATCTTTAATATTTGTAGAAATACAAACATCACTGTATATTCTGCTTTTTAAACAATTGGCATTAACAACGCCCACTAACTTCCACACTGAACGCACGCATTCATCACGAGCTAATCAATTAACAATCACATGACTAAAAGTTAACAAGTAAGCTCGGTGAAAATAATTATCAACTTAGGAAAATAAAAACCGCTTAAATGAACTGAGATGGGACTTACAGGTCTCATGGACGCACGCACACAATATCCGTGAACCGCTTGCACAGTGAACTCTGCCTGGAAGCCGCCTCTCTCTTTTTTCCTCCTCTCCGCAGCGTCGGCTGTCTGCAGATTCGCGGGCGCTCGCTCCCGATGCGCTGCGCGTGGCCGTCGCGTGTATTCGCCTTTTTTTATCGCTCGCTCAGAGCGCACAGATCGATCACAGCCAGTCTCTGGCCCTTTCGTACATGGATGGAGCACTTAGAAGCACGAAATATTACACCTCCTACATTGTGAAATAGTTTTTCTGTTTATAACCTTCTTTATCTAAAGCACATCAATCTATTATATTGGACCCCACTGTAAAATCTCTATTTATCAATAGGCAAATTGTTCATACAGTCATGGAAAAAATGATTAGACCACCCTTGTTTTCTTCAGTTTCTTGTTCATTTTAATGCCTGGTACAACTAAAGGTACATTTGTTTGGACAAACATAACGATAACCACAAAGATTGCTCATAAGAGTTTTATTTAAGAGCCGATATCTTACCATTTTCCATGGTTTTCTTGATTATAACCTAAATCACTTAAGTTTTTACATCAATAGCTATGGCGTTGTACTGCCAAAAACACTGCTTTTATGCATTCAGTGTTTTCTTTTCTGTCTGTTTTAGTCACATGATGACGTTTAGTGGTACCAGGTATTAAAATGAACAAGAAAGTGAAGAAAAAATGGTGGTCTAATAATTTTTTCCGTGACTGTATATGTGTAGATATTGTAAACACTCTTGTATATATAGTTTATTTTCTAAGAGCTATATATACATTTTATATTATTATTACTTTTTAGTCTATTTTCATAAGTACTTACTAGAAACCCTGTGCAATTTTTTTATTTTTTCATCTGTCCAACTTGTCCTGCTGTTGCAAGTGAATTTCCCCGGTGTGGGATTAATAAAGTTATATTCTATTCTATTTTAAAGCACGTTTTACTCCTGAGAACAGTCTATTGACCCCCCCCACCACCACCCCCCCCCCTTAAAACATAAAGATCTATATTATTCTTGTATATTTATATTATTTGAAAATCTTTTAATTCTAGTTGGATTTAAAACAGCATACGTTTTTTTTCATTGTGGGCACAAAAAGAAATGATAATAAGACAAGCAGTGCTGAGCGCCCCCCAACCCTTAGTTAATAAATCCACATTCAGCAGCTATAACTTGAAATAGTTATGTCATATATGACCTTTATGAACAACAGTGCAGCTCAAGAACTGGACAGGAAACCGGGTCGGTGCCGGTGTCAACGCCCAGATAATTAACCGCCACAAAACACGGGGACATTAAATTAAATACCCTTCTATTTGATTTTACTGACACCTCTGGCGTTTCAGCAGTTCCTCATCTTTCACTGCTTCCTGTTGAAGTCACAAGGCTGCAGGGTTTCCATCATCGTCATTAATATTATTATTATTAGCCATAACTAAGATTTACAGGTGATGTAAAGTCTGTAACGCTCAGGT
The DNA here is from genome assembly GCA_018398805.1 of Hirundichthys speculiger. Taxonomy (NCBI): domain Eukaryota; kingdom Metazoa; phylum Chordata; class Actinopteri; order Beloniformes; family Exocoetidae; genus Hirundichthys; species Hirundichthys speculiger. The sequence goes on along the minus strand of JAGFBZ010002528.1, from coordinate 11,912 downwards.
GACGGTTGGCTGTAGGCGGTGTCGTATGTTAATGTGCCGTACTGACAGGCAGATGTTAACATCTGCAGGAGCTGCAGATAAACACTTTTATTTATTATTCTGAGTCATAATTCACCTCCACAGTCTGACTGATTGTTTGTCTCTGCAGTACAGATGGACATTTAAACATGGAGGGGGGGGTTGCCCCTAGTGGTCGTTTAATGAACTGAACGTTCCTGCCACTTCTGCAGATTTAAAATCTGCCCTTATTAACGACTGCGGCAGTAATTTCCTGTTTAGTTGTGCTGTTTCCTCTCCCCCCCTCGCGGTGACATGGGGGTTTAAACTTGGGGGCGGAGCCAGAGAGACTCAATCTGTGGGATTAACATTGTACTCTGCAGTCACACACACACACACACAGATACACACATAAATCCATGAACACACACACACAAGACCAGACAATTCAGGCTGAATTGGACAAGTGCTGAGTTTTTAAGCTTTATCAGCCCCACCCCCACCTTTATATACGCACACACCCACCATAAGCTTTAATCGCTATCAGACATCACTGACATCCCAGAGGGGACCAGGCAACCACCGAGGAGACCCGAGAAGATCACAGAACCAGGACCTTCATCTCCATCTGGATGCTGTGAACCAACAACTCCAGAGGAGGCTCAGAACCGGGCCGACGGAGATGAGAACTTAGGGGACACCAGAGAGATGGAGGGAGAGCCGGATATCTAGGTGGAACCAGAGGAGGGAAGAGGAGCGAAAGGCTGTGCTCCCTAGAGGAGAAGAGGAAGAGGAGGACGTCCGGGCCGGTGGAGGACGGTCCCGGCGGCTGGCAGAGGAACCCTGGATCCTCCGGCGGCTCTCACGGTATCCACCTCCGAACCTTCGTCTACTTCTGAGTACCGACCCAAAAAGAAAAACGAGAAAACCCACCAGGAAAGATGATTTGTTTGTGACAGAGGTGGTCCAGATATGTGCAGACAGATGATCTGAGTCCAGCTGTGTCGTGACCTCGTTAGATTGATTTTTTTACACGCAGCCACAAACAGGAGATTTCTGACTCCACTTTTATAGATTTTGTTGAATATTTCCCACCTATGTGAGGTTGTGTCCGTCAGCCGGTTAGCAAGTATTTTATGAATGTTTTTGGTGAGTTTAGGAGGCTTGCAAACATGAGGTCTCTGCTTCTAGGAGTCATTAGTTATGTAAGACAGTAAGATCATCTGTTCTCTTGAAAGAGACGTCACACAAGCGACCACATGCTCAGAGACAGAAAGTAAAGGATGCTGCCTCGTATGTCATGTCTGCTCATCTCGTCTCTCTCGTCGTCCTCCAGACGACCGCAGCTCGGCGGCCAGCGGCCTGGACGTGGCCGACCGCCTCACCTACCTGGAGCAGAGGATGCAGATGCAGGAAGATGAGATCCAGCTGCTGAAGATGGCTCTGGCAGATGTGCTCAAGAGACTCAACATCTCCGAGGAGCACCAGGCCGCCGCCGCCGCCGCCGCCACGGGCCGGAGGGCGCCGGTCGTCAAAGGTGAGCAAAAGACAGTCAGTTGTTAATAACCCACTAGACTTGAACCTTTTAATGGATTATATTTTTACTGTGGCTCAAGAACAAATACTTGAACTTGTCTTTATTATCCTGTAATTTCAAGCAGCTACAAAGGTGATAAAGTAACTACAGCCTTTTCAAATTCCAAAGTTTAACATATCAAGACATAATTAAAAAAAAAAAAATGTATATATATATATATATATATATATATATATATATATATGTATATATATATATATATATCAGGGTTTCCTGCAGGAAAAAACTTTGGCCGGGGGGGGTTCAAGCCGAGAACGGTAGCCGAGAACCAAAAAAAAGGATAAATTACTTAATTAATTAGATTGGTCAATTATTATTTTTGCCCTCAAAATATGAAAGAAGTTGCTTAACAACAAACCCACAAACATGATGATGGAAAACACTATAAAGTGTAGGCTACCTCAGTTTCTTAACTAAAAGACTATGTCTCATTTACTCTACTACTGATCAATTGCATACCAGTAAATTCCATAGTAGGCGTTACCTTTTTGACTGGGCGGACTGGTCATCAATCACCTCAGAGTGACAGCTGTCAAGTGAAGCTACGTGAGCTTGGAGTCCAGATGACAGGCAGTGCGCCCATTGGTCTTTATTTATTTAGTTAGTTAGTTTAAATACCTAATGTTCTTTTTTTCCTTTTATAGACAAAGTTTAAACATAATGTTGATTAGTGTGTGCGTGTGTCACTTTAATGAATTGGCGAACAAAAAAAAAAAAAACGGCAGTGAGAAGTCGCACTGTCTGGTCAAAACAAAAGCACCGGGTCTATTACGAATAAAGTTTACCAGAATCTCTACTGACTATAAATAATTACGGACCGACATAAAAGCGAGCGGAGGAAAACTTGTATTGAAGTGAGACGAGACGTGAGCTGTCAAACGTGAGTGATCGACAGAGAGGTTATCACTGTGTGTGTGTGAAAGAGAGAGAGAGGTGGCGCAGAATACACTGCAGGCAAACAGCGCAGCACTAGAGAATCAACATTAATTCATTATAACACAAACCTATGTGCACTGATCAGTTCTCAAGCGCTGCTGTGTCGCTTGCATGCATTGCATTTTTTTTTTTGCCCGACATTTTTTTTTTCCCGACATTGTAGCCCGGGCGCTCGAGATTTCAGGCCGGGCGGGGCGCCTGGCCAAATAAGGTCTGCAGGAAACCCTGTATATGTATATATATACTTGGGCGAGGCTAGCCCTTTTTTAGGGGTGCTTCAGCACCCCAAAAACCTGCAGTAAGAAATGTTGTTATTCTAAATTTTTAGTTCACATTTGACAGGCTTAGATAATGTCCAAAACTTAATCCATAGTTTGTGGTTTAAGTTTATATTTTAAGAATGAAAATGAAAATGACCCCCACCTAATGGTATCGTCCTCTTCTCACTAACGTTACTTCTCCTCTTCGTTGACTGTTTACCAGTTAGCACGTTAGCTCAGTTAGCATTTCAAATTTCATTGAAATTTTCAAAGATTTGCATGTTTTCCAGTCAGTTTATTTCCCAAAAGATTATGCTCTTCTCTCATAAATGTCATAATGATTATCCAAAATTATTTTTCAATAAACCTTATATATATATATATATATATATATATATATATATATATATATATATATATATATATATATATATATATCCTGTCTGTTCTAAATCTTAAAAATATACAAAACTGACCCCAGATGAGCAACTACACATAAAATATTTTAGTGTTTCAGTTAAAGGTAGGGTAAGCAATTTTTGGATGACCTCAAATCTGCTGATTTTTGAAGGAAAACACCTAGCTCCTCCCTCCCCCTCCTTCTAGTGCACTTTTTTCTTTCTTTCTTTTTTTAAACAGTCCACTTAAAATGGACAGCTAGCATTCAATTTTTTACCCTACCTGCAATTTTAACTTAGCCAAAATTTAGAAACTAAGTACAACATTCCTGCTTCCACACCAGTTATAAGTATGAGTTGCAGCTGGAACAGCTGATCGATGAAAAAGCAAAAGTTTTGACAGTTTGCGTTAATCCAGTGATGAATAGTTCAACGGCATCGAGAGCAGTTGTGATAAATACGTGTTATCAGGTGGCTTTTTGAATCGTATTTTTATTAAAAGAACAGATCAACAAAAACAGATGTGTTTGTTGAGAGGCAAACGCAGCATCTCAGCACGAACACTGTGTCAGCTGTCTGGCACGGTGGTGGAGGCGTGATGATTAGGGCCGTAGTACCAGGGCACCTCCAGGTAAGTCTCAGTGTTAGCGTTTGTTAAATTAATAATGACACACATGCCATGTGTTGTTGCTCATCTGAGGTTAAATTTGATGCATTTTAAGACCCTGCAAGCCAAGATGATTTTTATTTTTATTTCTTTTAGTGGCATTAGAATACTGGCATACGACGGAGTATTAGGGCCACACTGAGGAAAAAAAATTGTGGGCAATTTTTTTTTTTTTTCATTTCTCACTTACGAGAATAAAGTCGAAATGCAGTTTCCACAATAAAGTTGTCTTATAGATTTATTCAAACCAGCTTTACTCTACCAACAGAATGTCTGTGTCTATGTGCTTTTATCATATAGACACAGTATTATAATAAGTATTTGTACTTTGAAGAGATTGTGTCAGAAATTGCGCCTATTCAGAAAAAGAAACTATATTCTGGAATTCTGGAAACTACATTTCGTCTTTATTTTCAACATTTCTACTTTATTCTCGACATTTCGTCTTTATTTTCAACATTTCTACTTTATTCTCGACATTTCGTCTTTATTTTCAACATTTCTACTTTATTCTCGACATTTCAACTTTAATCTCTAAGTGAGGAATGGAAAAAAAAAATCATTGTCCACAATTTTTTTTTCTCAGTGTGGCCCTAATACTCCGTCATACTGGCAGGAGAGGATGATGATTAATTTAATTTTTTAAATGATTTGTAATGATTTTTTAATGATTTTAACTTTGACACTCGTCTATGTGAGCGGCTGAACACAGATTTCCTGGTGGGAACTTTACGTTTGGAGGCAGCGAACAGACAACAGAAATAACTCAGAGACTTCAGCTTAACTCTCCCCCTCACGTGTCCGTGTTCGTGTGTGTGCGTGTTCGTGTGTGTGCATGTTTGTGTGTGCGTCCGCAGCCAGACCCGTGTCTCTGGCGCTGCCCTCCAGACCGCCCATGGTGCCCCCCGGCGCCGCCTGTCTGAAGAAGAGCTCCACGTTGCCCTCTAGCGCCGCAGCCAGGAACTACAGCCCGACGCCATCGCGAAGGTAAAGCCATCAGCTGACAGGCTGTGATGCTCTGAGGTGTACAGGACAACGTTCATCAGTACTGAACGGTGGAAACAAGATTCCTTTGATCTTTAACGGGGCAGTGATGAAACTGTTACATCAGGAGCGTCGGTCTCAGATTTCAATCTCCTCCCTTTAATTGCCAGTCACACATGGATGCTCAGAGGAAGTCCTAATATTGACTTTTAGCATTTAAATCTTCCTTCAATTACCTTCCTAATGATACGAACATTAGTGCTCGTCAGGGAGGATGATTGGGGGGGGGGGGGGGGGGGGGGGGGTGGGGGGGGGGTGGGGGGGGTCTCTGTGGGACCTTAATGTGCAGCTGCTGTATCTAAGACGTGCTGGTGAGAAACATTACTGTCACATAAACTATGTGTTTCTGCAGGAGGATAATCTCTCTGATGTCACCATCTCACCTCCCATCATCCTCCTTTCTCTCTTTCTTTTTCTCTCTCTGTGTTCCTTCCTTTTCTCTTTTCCCTCCAGCAGTGTGAAGAGCCCGCCGGGCAGCGTGAAGGACAGTCCATGTAAGAGCACCAGAACCAGACTCGGCTCCACGTCTTCAACCGTCAAGAAAACGCCAGAAGGGTAAGAAACCATTCCTGCTTTACGTAGACGTCAACTAGGGCTGTAGCGATATACTAATCTCACGATACGATACGATGCGATATATATCGATATTCATCTTACAAGACATTTACATCATTTTCCGAAAGATTTTAAAGGGACAAAGTGATTTTGGTGACATCTTGTGAGTGTTCCAATGACTTTGTTTGAATTAATTGAACTGAAAGCATCAATTACACATTATATGGCTGACAGGCAGCTTGTAAATGCTGGACAAAATGAATAAAAGACAACAGGATAGCGGGGCTCGTTCACCGTGCGCCTAAAGCCGGCGTTTTCCACTGCTGAATACGGTCTCAAATCGGTCTCACTGTCCAGCGTGGTTTGTTTCAGATCGCGCTGCAACTTCTCGGGCTAGCTCTCAGTTAGCATTAGCTTGTACGGGTGGTGACGTTTCAGGTGAGCTCGCAGGTTGGTGATATTTCCAGAGTACTTCACGTTTGTGTGACACAACTTACAAACCGTCGTACTTTTGTCTAAATCTTCGCTTTCCTTTTTCTTTTTAAACTCGAACTGTTCCCACACATCTGCTTTTAATCACGCAGGCGCTGCGTTTATACTCGCCGCCATCCTCCTGACTGGCTCAGCTCTAGCTGGAAGAGAAAGAAGCTTCTGGATACACTGGTTAGAAATGCTCTATAAATCATTGATGCGCAGAGCTCATAGATCCATAAATAGATGGACTCAGGAATCCTTCTGGAAATCCAGACTAGACCAGATCACACCGTGTCATCCATCTATAAACGCTGGGCGAAGCTCGACAGAACATCACAGAACGAAGAAGCCACGTATGAATCAGGGTGTTTGGAAACCACGGACTAAACAGGAGAGGGACGGCCCGGCTCAGGGCTCGTTTCAGAAGACCGGATCCCTGATGATGTGCAGGTGCAGCAGTTGCACATCTGGGAAGGAAACATCAGCGCTGAAAAGGTAAATACGGGCTTCAGATGAACATGTGGGACCGTCCAGACGACAGCATCCGTCACAGAAGAAGCCCGGCTGCTGAGTCCGACCCGCTCTGTAGGACAGACGGTTCATCAAACGAAAACATCTGGAACCCTAAACTTAGGATGGTGCATGTCCTTACTTTAAACATCTGCTGTGAATAAAACACTCCAGTTTCCAGAGTCCCGTTTCAGGAGAAACTGCAGAGCACCAGAGATGATAGAAGCTCCTTTAAGAGGAGCGTTTATACGTTTAGAGACCTTTTAATCTTCCGCTGTCTCTTTTAAACTGACTCTGTTCCTGTCACCGTTTCTCTGACCATGTTTCCCTCTCTGTGTTTCCCTCTCTGTGTTTCCCGCCTCGTCTCCGTCTCAAACCAGCAGCAGCAGCAGGTCCAAGGAGGGATCAGTCAGCGCAGGTAAGACGATCTTCCTGTTCCTCTGCAGTCGATGTGAAACTTCAAGCCCCTGAACAGGGACGGACTGGGACTAAAAAAACGGCCCTGGACTTTCCCCCCCTAAGTAGGCCCACCAATAACGGGGGTGGGGGGGGTGCTATAGTGATATATTGTCATTGTCATAATAACACCCACACAGGAACTCAAGAACACTAACATTAAAGAACGACTAAACATCACTTGCATCTCCAAAACAAAAACCTGAACCTGAACTTATACCTCCAAAATTCTAACATTTTGGATAAACATATTATCGCACACCGAGGCTACAGACAAGAAGAATAAAACAGATTTGGTTTTCCTAAATCTCATTACATTTTTAGCCTTTTAGCTCTATTCTGTGTCAGAATTAACCTGATTGACACATTTTATAGTTTTAATATTATTCTAAGGCAGTGCTTCTCAATTATTTTCTGCTGCGCCCCCCCAGGAAGAAGAAATCATTTCGCGCCCCCCCTCCTCCCCACCGCGACTATAAATAGTATAATTTGTCTATAAAATTATTGTAAGTACACCTCTGCATAACAGCGTATCCTTATTAACATTAAGGGAAACAAAAAAAAAGAAATATAGATCAACTTATAACAAAGATTAACTTTATTAAAATAGTTTTTTAGTCCGTAAAGATTTTAAGTGCATTAATCTCACCGTAGTCACAGTGAAGCAGCGCTACATCAGCATCGTCATATTTCCTCGTCTTAACTTTCTGGTGACTTTCGTTTGTCTCATTATCTCCGTCTCTCTCCGTCTTTGTTTTCATCCCTGTTAAATATTTTTCCCTGGTGTCTCTTGAGTGGTGTCACTTCATATCTCCTGCTCTGTGCTGCGTGCACACATGTCCGTGCAAAAAAACCCGACACAATATAGCTAATACTCCCTGAACCCACTGGGACAATGAGAGCACCACTGCCCCCTACTGGAGTATGTGTGCAATTACACTTTATTCCAGTACGGCAAAAAAAAAAAATAAATAAATAAACATGTTCCCTGGGGTCACTCGCGCCCCCCCCGGCATCGCACAGTGCCCCCCCAAGGGGTCCCGCCCCACTATTTGAGAAGGACTGTTCTAAGGTGACCCAAAAACCCAAAAAGAGGACCCCCTACTGGCCTCTTGTTGATACTGCAAAAATACTCAAAGATGACAAAGTAGCTTTATAAACCAAACATTTATTTAAAACATCCCTTTTCTGTTTGAAATGAAAATGTTCTGATATGTAAACATAAATAATTATCAGTGACAAGTGGTGAAATTAATAGCTGGTTAGACACTGACTCCATCAGAATCAGATTTACACATTTATGAACCCAACAGAGGAGATTATTCTCCATCTGATCAACAGTAGTTTGCAGGTTATGTTTTATGTGTCATATCAGCATCTTTTCAAAATATTTTCTAGTGGCCTTAATTGGATCGAGGGGACATAAAGGGACAAAAACAACACATTACAACACTGGAAATTGGGGGATGAGAGTTCACCCACTTAACCGCTAAACTATCTAGCAAATACTATTGTAGGACCCCAACATTATAATGATTTTTAAATTAAATTGCCCCATGCAATGCAACTGTGATTATTTAAGGTACCAATTAACCAATCATCCTTCAAACAACATTTGTAGCCTATTTCACAAATATTGCACCACCATGCACCACAAAAGAGAAGACAAAGATAAATAATGACTAAATGGGAAAAACTTCTCCTCCTCAAACTTACTTGGCTTTCTTTAGTTTTAGTTTTTCCATCCACCAGGTGTTTTCTGTTTGCCATCTTTCTGTTGACAGACACTAACGTTAGTCTGCTTTGTTGGTTTTTAGGCCTGTAAATGATAAATAATCGTCTTAGTGCCCCCTGCTGTTAGTTGATAGACTGAAATCGTTGGTTATTGACAGTATAGAACAGACAGTTGTTCTGGACTTTTCCAGAATCTACAGATGACCAGTCCGCCCCTGCACCTGAGCAAACAGCAGATACATTCATGACTGTGTTTGTGATGTCAGTAACTCACCTGTGTGTCTGTGGTGTGTTTTTTATTTGCTGCAGGGACTCGGCGTGTGACGCACTGCAAAGGTAGGCTTTGTTCCTCACAGTTACCTGATACTCAGACGGCAGGACTGGCGCGTGAGCTTCTCTCTTGTGTTCATCCCTCATTATTCACATCTCACCGTGACTGTCTTCTACCCCATTTACCCCCCCCACCCCACCCCCATCACTCCCTTCCTGCCCACCGACCTCCACCCTCACCTCATTTCACCACTTCACTTAGTGACTATGCAGATCTATCTGAGCCCCCTCACAAGAAAGACTGGGTCTTCTGAGGCCGCCGCGTCTGCGCCCGCGGTGCCCGCCGACGGGGGGTCCGTGGGCGTGCCGCCGGGCCACGCCCCCGCGAGAGGGTCCGGCAGACCGGAGGCGAAGAAGTCGGCTCCGTCCTTCACCCTGAACCTCCAGAAAACCACGACGGGCCACGGCGGACCTCAAGACACGTCCAGCTACAAAAGCCCCATCAAGTCGCCCAGCCAGTACTTCCAGATTTGTTACTGAATTTAAGGTCTTTTTTTGAGTTTTTTTGAAATTCAGCCGTGCACTTCATAAGTTAACCATTTACTATGATAAAAAAAAAAACAAAAAACGAAAATCGAATTACCATATTGACCCGAATATAGGACGATATTTTATTCTAGAAATCATATTCTCAAAAACAGGGGTCGTCTTATAATCGAGGTCTAGACTTTTCAGTTGTAGTTACACACCTGCGCCACTAGATGGAGCCGCACTGAAGTAATCAGTAAGAATGGAGCATCACAGTGAACACACGGAGCAGATCTGATGTTTATTAACATAATAAACAGCAGTTTATTAAATACTACTATACCTTGATCTTCAATAACATGGAAACCTGACACATACTTGTACTTTAAATATGGTAGTATACTTCCTAAAAAGATGAAATCATTAAAATGTTTAACAGTACAGCAGAATGTTATCTCTGTGTGAGTTTTTCTACAATGATTCTACAATAAGACGTTGTTTGATGAATAAACTTTTATCTTCCACATGTTTTTATTTTTCCAAAATTATATCTGAAAAACAGGGGCTGTCTTATAATCAGAGTCGTCCTATATTCGGGCCAATACGGTAAATGATTAAAAAGCCTCATGGAGCCACTTGAACATGGAAAAACAGACTTCTCTTTTATTTTGCAACATTCTGATAACAGGTTTTAGTCTTTAAAATGTTGTGTTTTGCTTTTATTTATTATGAGTGTTGTGTGAAAGCTTCAATGCGTTTTATTTCTTTGTTTTTAGCTTCTTCAGCGGCTGCAGCGTAGCTGTAGCTCCATTTGTCGCTCTTTAAAACTTGTATCTTGTTCCTCTGGATGCTCTGTTGCAGCTCCGTCAGTCTTTGTGAGAGTTTTCTTTATTTTTAGTCTAAAGTGGCAGTTTGTGAGAATCCAGTGTGTGATGATGATCGCCGGGTGAGTTTCTGTTCGTTTGCTGTGCTGTTTTTATTTGTACCGTTGATGTTTCACGTTCCAGCTCGCCCAAAAAAGTTCATTCAAATTCAGAAGAAACAATGAAAAAATAAAAATAATAAAAAACTGTGACCACCGAGCTTGTAAATGTGTGAAGAGTCTGCATTTGTATGAGGTTGCACATCTGCCGTGAACTGAAAAACATACTTTCAGAGATTTCCAAGAAAGCATGGGAGGAGTAGGGGTGTGAAAAAAAATCGATTTGGCAATATATCGTGATTTTCGGCTGCCCAATACAATATCAATTTTTCAGCTCCTAATATCGATTCCATCCATTAGCTCCCGCTTGTCTAATATCGATTTTTTAGGAAAATTCATTCATTCACTTGAATGTGCAAAAACACTAATAATAAACAATTAATAGGTTGTTTTGAGGCAAATAGTTTTGACTCAGTTTGTCCTCTAAATGATCAATATCATCTGATGAACATATACAGACACTTGATTTTTCATCTCTACTTTTAATTTTGATATTAACTGGGTAGAATATCGCAATATATCGTGATATCGCGATATTGTGATAATATCGTATTGCAAGGTCCTTGCCAATACTCACCCCTAGAAAAGAGTCCATGTGAAGAGTTATAAAGCGGCTGTTTATTTAGGGCCCCAGACTAGAGGTCTTCGGAACAACTCAACAACCCGACAACCCGAAAACCAGAGGTTCCGACCCGAATCGGGTCTCGGGTCCATTCAAAAGACGTGACTCCAGGTTCGGGTCGGAATCGGTACAGTTAGTCTCGGGTTCGGTCGGTGCTCTCTGACAGGCTGGGTCCACGTTTACTCGAGAGAGGTAAAGATATTGGCGGTGGCAGCCAATGTCAGGACTCGGGACAGTTTAATTAATTATTCATTAACGTGTTTGTCACGAAACAATCGTGTTGTCGTAGCGTGTTATTAGCGGTTTGCCTTGGCAGCTGTAAAACACAATGGATCGCCAACATGACAACGCTGGATGAGAGAACATATCACGACACGTCCTGACCGGTGTAGGCTATTAGCGTTAGCAGTTGCTACCAATAGCATCTGTATCCACAAAGAAAATAACAACGTGGATTTATTGTTGTTTTTACATCACGTAGCCTATGTAGCAACTGAACCGGGTAGAAGAAGACAACTTTAGGTAAGAAAATCAAGTTTTATTCAACGCTAGACAACTTTTAACATGATCAACTATGGGCTGGATTGTCTCGGTTCTATTCACGAAACTTGGTTCGGTTCGTGGTCAGAAACTAAAGACTTGGGTCGGGTCGGTTCGGGGTCCAAATATTAGAGTCCATTTGGGTTCGGACTTCCGGACTTATGATAATAGCTCAGGTCGGGTCGGTTTTGGGTCGAATTTTCACGGGTCCATTCGGGTTCGGGTCCATGAAAGTGGACCCATGAAGACCTCTACCCCCGACCCATCCTGTGGTCACAGAGACCAAATAGTGGTCAACAGAGACCACTTCATGCTACGGGACTGGTAACAACATGAAATGTT